>JACMZG010001914.1:26176992-26286992 GCA_018340805.1 Microvelia longipes | reverse complement strand
ATTGATTTATATATATATATATATATATATATATATATATATTATATATATATATATATATATATATATTGTTTAAAAGGTTTATATTATATTAATCAAGTGTTCATGGTAAACAAATACCTGAATTTGTTTTACTATGAACACTTGGTTAATATAATATAAACCTTTTAAACAATATATAATATTATTTACTTGCCTGACTTAAACATGCCAAAGAATACGCGATTTTCGTTTAAAAAGGCGTTTTTTTGTAGTTGATAAAACGAGCTTAAGAGGGGGATAGCTTTCTCCTGCCTTGATAGGTGTAGATAAGTCCTCAAATTGATTTATATTATATATATATATATATATATATATATATATATATATATATATATATATATATATATATATATATATATATATATATATTGTTTAAAAGGTTTATATTATATTAATCAAGTGTTCATGGTAAACAAATACCTGAATTTGTTTTACTATGAACACTTGGTTAATATAATATAAACCCTTTAAACAATATTAATATTATTTACTTGCCGTACTTAAACATGCCAAAGAATACGCGATTTTTCGTTTAAAAAGGCGTTTTTTTGTAGTTGATAAAAACGAGCTTAAGAGGGGATAGCTTTCTCCTGCCTTGATAGGTGTAGATAAGTCCTCAAAATTGATTTATATATATATATATATATATATATAATATATATATATATATATATATATATATATATATATATATATATATATATATGTTTAAAAGGTTTATATTATATTAATCAAGTGTTCATGGTAAACAAATACCTGAATTTGTTTTACTATGAACACTTGGTTAATATAATATAAACCCTTTAACAATATATAATATTATTTACTTGCCGTACTTAAACATGCCAAAGATACGCGATTTCGTTTAAAAAGGCGTTTTTTTGTAGTTGATAAAAACGAGCTTAAGAGGGGGATAGCTTTCTCCTGCTTGATAGGTGTAGATAAGTCCTCAAAATTGCCTATAACCCAGGGCGTCGAGAAACCAAATCGCGCCTATTACTAAACTCCAAAAACATAGAACCCACAAATGTTGACATCTTAGAATACATTCCAAAATAGCTCATATGATTAACCCTCCTATAAGTACAAAGTTTTACAAAAATCATATACAATTTTTTCTAACAAGTTGAATTTTTTTTAACGAATCATTCTCATACGATTGTTTCTAAAATTGTTGTCAACTTGAATCATCCTATAGCATGGACCAATCAAAACAACAGAAAATTAAACTATTCAAGACAACAAAATATGATTTAATCTCTTGCAACTGTTATGCAACAATTATCAAGAAAACTGCGACATTCAAAGTTTCATAATCAATAAATTATTTCAATAATTTGTAAACAAAAATCAAACTAACCTAGGACAATAACACTAACTGAGTCATCATAATTTCTAAAAAAAATATTTTTCGTTGACGATAAATATTTAAGATAAAAATCAATAATCTAAGCTAAATTAAGGATAATATACGTTTACAATTAAAGAAGAACTCTAACTGATCAATATATATCTTTCAAATATACTGTTATAAATAAGTAGGCAATTGTTACTTCACTTTTGATTTATTGGGTTAAGGATAAATCTTAAAATTTATGGATGTTATATATGTAAACTAATAACAATAATAAATTAATAAAGGACACGTAAGATGAAAAATAAAATAAAAATAATTTGAAACTACCAATAAACATTTATATGTGTGTGTTAAATAATAATAAACAAAATAAACAAAAAAATGAAAATGGTAAAACAAATAAATAGGGGTTGTTTCCCTGAGAATTTAGAAAAAATCATGAAATGAGATCATTTATTTACACATCCCTTCTCTTTTAAAAATTCAAGTGCGTTGAAAGAAATTAGTAATTTTAGTTCGTTGTTAACTAGCTTATTGCGATTTTCAAAACTATCATTTTAAGATTTATAATTTAGTGCGATTTTCAAAACTATCATTTCGAGATTTATAATTTAGTGCTACTTTCAAAACTATCACTTCGACATTTATAATTTAGTGCTACTTTCAAAACTATCGTTTCGAGATTTATAATTTAGTGCTACTTTCAAAACTATCATTTCGAGATTTATAATTTAGTGCTATTTTTAAAACTATCATTTCGAGATTTATAATTTAGTGCTATTTTCAAAACTATCATTTCGAGATATAATTTAGTGCTATTTTTAAAACTATCACTTCGAGATTTATAATTTAGTGCTATTTTCAAAACTATCATTTCGAGATTTATAATTTAGTGCTATTTTTAAAACTATCATTTCGAGATTTATAATTTAGTGCTATTTTTAAAACTATCATTTCGAGATTTATAATTTAGTGCTATTTTCAATACTATCATTTCGAGATTTATAATTAGGTGCGATTTTTAAAACTATCATTTCGAGATTTACAATTTAGTGCGATTAAAAATTTATATAATATCGTATGGCTGTTTTGTGTAAACGTATATAAATTACAAAATAAGAAATTTTATAAATTTAAATTCTCTTTAAACTATAATTAGTTTAATAACTCTTTCTTTTTAAGGAAAAATATGCAAATTTCAAACCCTTGATAATAAATATTTCTTTATTAACTAGTAAAACAATTATGTAAAGAATTAGTTGAAAAAGTTTAGTGTGACATAATATTTAAATTATCGATTAAATTTAGCTGTCCTGGTGAACAGAAAGTAAACATTTTTTAACGGCTGGTAAACATTTTGTGAGTGCTTTTTGTGAATTTTGAAACTCAGAAAGAAAACATTTAATAGTAAGTATTAATTCATATAATTTTTATTTTATCGAACTAATTAATTCTGAGACATTGTTTAATTTGCTATTCTAAATTTCAATAGTGTATATACAAATATTGTATATACATATACAATAATATTATATTTTGTGTTAATATAAACAAAATTCATTATAATAATTAACTTAATTTTTATCATGTTCATTTAGCTTAAGCCTTATTAAATATTATAAATTTACTACACCGGCTACTTCGCGGACACACAATACCTTCTTTTCAATATGGCCGTTGGCTGAGAGTAATTTTTAAAAATAAATAAGCCTGGCTATGGCCGCTCTATACATATTAAGCGCAAGAAAATTAATAAAAATAGGGTACGGGGTACCTCAGAACTTTTTCTCATCTTTATCTTATCTTCACTACTTTGGACTTGCTTCGCTCATCCTCAGAATATATAAATTGAGATCTACGTTGTTATTGAACAATCATTTCATTCATTCTTTCTTATCTAGATTACATAAAAATATCTTTACGGATCAAATATTCATCCTGTGCGACGTATTAAATATAATGAAGTTATCTTTTAAAATAATATAAAAACATCCTAGATCCTTGATCCTGGTACAGATCCTTATTAATTTTTTAAGATTAAAAGAATCTGCATAGTAGTATTTTTAGACAAAATTAAAGACAAAGTTTTCATTTAAAATTGAAAGAAACAGTGTCGTTAATTATAACACATTTTATACTAATCTTCATAATAATATAAACATATATGATGCGTTGATTCTAGCCGTATAGTATTCATTATTAACCTAAAAACAGTGTTGTTTAAATGTGTAAGGAAATTAAACCTAATCATAGATCTAGTGTAAAACTGTGAATCACAAAGCGTATAATATTTTAAGTGTACTACAACTCTACTGATCTTGACACCTTTAATCATTTTTTTTTTATTTTAATTAAATATTTGAAATGAAATAATTGTAGTTAATGAAATAAGTGATATTTTAATTTTTAAAAATGGTTTGAATTATATCAATCTACTAATTAAAGCAGAACTAAGATATAATCGAATAAATTAAATAAATTAGGTTTTATAAATGAATTGAATATTTTACTGTATTCATTAATATACAGTGACTGGAATGGGTTCGCAGCCCGTGCTATGCTTTAAGATTATATGAAAAGTATTTGTATTAAAAATAAACTCGCCAACTTTAATTAATTCTTAGAGGATAGAAGATGCAACCTACCTTAGGGTCTCGCAGGGTGAATACCCTGATGGACCGGAAGGCCCTAACTTGTGGGTATTTAATTTAATTTCACGTATGTATAAAGGCTTTATCAGATCGAAATAAAAATTGGTACAAAAGTCGACCTAATAATGTACTGAACCCTATTGTTTATGAAATATTTGTAATTTCACTAACCCACAATAATGACTTCGCTAATATCGTTGCAGTATGCCATTTATATATAAACTCGTAATACGCCAAAATACTAGACGCATAATAATAGGACAAATACTAGACGCTATGGTATAAATTAAAAGCGTACGTAAAACAATAATAAATATGAGGCCTGTTTCTGAAAATTGCGGGAACAAAAACACGCTTTTTCGTGTCTTTGCCGCATTTGACAGCGAGTTATATTATCTGGTTAATTCCTTTCATTTATTTACCTCGGTGTAGGTGATCGCCTTGGTCCTTCAGAGATGATTAGATTATATCTATCACCAGTAGCTGCAGCGACTGATCTTCTTCTCCTATGTCCAAGTATCTGATGGAGAATATTTCTTCTAGTTCTGTTCTTAGGACCGCTTGTTCCTGTGTTGGCTGACGATGTGTCTTGTACCGTATCTCCATCGTCTGTATCTCGGTATTCGTCGTAGCTATCTTCGTCGTAATAGTCGTCAGTATTGTCGTCATAATATTGAGATTGTTTGTCTTCCTCTAATTTCTTTTCTTGAACCTGAAAGCAAAGAAAGCAAATGGTTAAAGGGATGGCATAAATTAATTAGCTTCAAATTCGAATTTCTTTAACAAAACTAGTACCGAGGTGCCAAAAATAATTATACATTTTCTAAAACCCCTACTGTTCCCGAGAATAATTTAATCCGATTTGTTTTTAATAGACCAAGAGCCCAGGGGTGTTTGTTAATAAAAAGTGTAATGGCTGGAACCGGTCTCAATTTTTCGTAAATACCTTCCTGAACAAGGATCTGCATTTCTGCAGACTCGTATCGGATGGGTGTCCCAGGCAGAACGCACTTTAGGGGTCAAAGGTTCTGCCTGGGACACCCATCCGATACGAGTCGGCAGAATTGCAGATCCTTGTTCAGGAAGGTATTTACGAAAAATTGAGACCGGTTCCAGCCATTACACTGTTTGTTAACTTGGGTGTAAATTTGACCTGTAAAGTGCGCTCTGCCTGGGACGCCCATCCGATACGAGTCGGTAGAATTGCAGATCCTTGTTCAGGAAGGTATTTACGAAAAATTAAAGCCGTTTCCAGCCATTACACTTTTTATTAACTTCGGTGGTAAATTTGACATGTAAAGTGCGTTCTGCCTGGGACACCCATCCGATACGAGTCTGCAGAATTGCAGATCCTTGTTCAGGAAGATATTTACGAAAAATTAAGACCGGTTCCAGCCATTACACTTTTTATTAACAAAACACCCCTGGGCTCTTGGTCTATAACTTAAAACAAGTATTGTTCATCCCCCTCTAATTATCCGTATAATCTTACTTTTTCCGGTCGGCAAAAATCTAGGATTTTAGCGAATTTACAAAGGAGAAATGAGCTTATGAGATTGACAATAACATTCGAACTCTTATAATAATAATAATAATAATTCCCGTTTAGAGCCTTGCGGCTCATTAGGAATAACCTCTGCGGGAACCATCTCGGGTAATAGCAATCGTTACGCTCAAAGTTTATTCTAAAGTTGGCGATAATTTATCTAAACAATAATCTTCTACAAACTGAGAGCGTAACCTGGGATGCGAACCCCAGACCTCCGTGGTGTCAAAGGTCAGTGCTGTCAAATACTACCGCTCTAACGACCTCGGCCACGGAGGCGGCCTCTTATCACGCTGAACATTCGAACTCTTATAAGATCGAAATACAAATTGGTGCAAAAATGGATTACAAAAAAGTACAGAACACTATTATTTAGGAAAATTTAAAAAAGGGTACGGGATACCTCGGAACTTTTCCTCACATTCGGACTCGTGCCAAGTTTCATCGCATCATTTTTTGTGTTGATGAACGAAATGAGTCATTATTGCGGGTTAATGCCATTATAAATAAATATTTTCTAGATAGCACAATCACACCAATGAACTCATTTTTGTACCAAGTTTCAGCTTCCTAACATACATACACTGGGAGCTACGATGATTCCAGACACACACACACTCACATACACACACCCAGACACACTCATACAAACAGACAACTTTGTGACAACCACTTGGGAAGCCTTTAAAACACCTGAAACTTATGATTCCGGTGACATCCTTGTTTCTGGTTTTTTCGCTAACACAATATTTTTTTATAATTTCATTTGTTGTTCCTCATATTAATTATATTAATGCTAAGGTTAGGCACTAAGAGGAATAAAATAACTACTGCTGTCTACTAATACACTATATTTCGCCCTCTACCTCAGGGCATACTCATGTAATCTACAACATTAATGCATTGGAGGGTCTAAACAAACTTGGATCATTAGGAAAGCAGGGCATAAAGCTAATTTTAATTCCACCAGCAATACAGAAACAACAGCTTTAGCTATTTTAATGAAGTAAAATCATAGCCATGGAATACAATGATAAGAAAAGATTATTACTTGAATCTCTACATATATCTAAAGAAGATAATACTATCAATTATAAAAAGGACAGTAAATAAATAAATAAACATTATAATGGGATAATCCAGAAAATAAATTTAAATTAAATCCAATTCCCGCCTTTTTTTTTAAACTTCTACTATCTATAAATTCTCTTATCAATAATTTACTTCACCTATCCCTCTTTCTTCAGTATTTATACTCACTTGTTTCATGTTTCTTACAGTTCTAGCCGTTTAATTTATTTGTTTTTAAAATTATAACTTTATATCTTATTACTTTATATCAAATTAATCCATATCAATTATTATAAGTTAATAATTAATAAATTTTTTAGACTAACATTACTTTAATATATTTGTATTGATCCATGTTGTAGATTACATGAATATGCCCTGAGGTAGAGGGCGAAATATAGTGTACTAGTAGACAGCAGTAGTTATTTTATTCCTATTAGTGCCCAACCTTAGCATTAATAACAC
The DNA here is from genome assembly GCA_018340805.1 of Microvelia longipes. Lineage (NCBI taxonomy): Eukaryota > Metazoa > Arthropoda > Insecta > Hemiptera > Veliidae > Microvelia > Microvelia longipes. Next base: position 26,279,860 of record JACMZG010001914.1, on the reverse strand, counting down.
AATACTTTTCCTATATACCTACGGTTTAAATGGGAAAAATTAAAAACAAAAGCGCTAAATAAATTAAAACCTAAATGTTGCATTTCGTTTACGTATGTAGACACAAAAGAAAGTGAAGATATATCAAAAATATCTTATAAAAACATAAAAATTCTGGCGCGGTGGTCCGCATGTCGGCGAATTTCCTTTGAATGCGTGTTTTCGTGCTTTTTACATTATAAGTTTACAACTACTAAATAAATAATTCCGGCGCGGTGGTCCGCTGTCGGCGAATTTCATTTAGAATGCCTGTTTCCGTGCTAAACAACCCATTTTCTTGCTTAAGGTTCTGGTTCATGCTTTAGAACCTAAGCAGTTACTCAATTGTCAAGCACTGCTCGTAACTCATTTTGTCTGTATTTTCCAAAGGAAATGCGCATAATCATCCAGTTGTTGTACAAAACCATGCCTCTAAAATTAGAAGTACGCACTATTATTTGCACTAGTTTAAAGCTTAGTTACTTATCTTTAAGCTTAGTCAGTTATCTTTAAAGGTTTAGCGCATTTCCTTTGGAAAATACAGACAAAATGAGTTACGAGCAGTGCTTGACAATTGAGTAACTGCTTAGGTTCTAAAGCATGAACCAGAACCTTAAGCAAGAAATGGGTTGTTTAGCACGGAAACAGGCATTCTAAATGAAATTCGCCCGACAGCGGACCACCGCGCCGGAATTATTTATTTAGTAGTTGTAAACTTATATAATGTAAAAAGCACGAAAACACGCATTCAAAGGAAATTCGCCCGACATGCGGACCACCGCGCCAGAATTATTTTCTAGTTGTAAACTTATATTAGGTAAAAAATAAAAACGATAAAAAACGAAAAAAAATTGTTGTCCCTACTAGGATTTGAACCCAGGTACTCTGGGGTTGAGTGGTCGTATTGACTCCGGACTACTGGCATTCAACTCAGAGGCCCAAAAAACATTGAAAACGACACCCTACTCGAAATTTAATTTTCAACGACCGTAATTTTGGTTTTCTATAATTTTTGTGGTTTTTTCGACTTTTTGGTAACTTAAAGTGGTCGTATCGACTTCGGACCGGTTTTATTCGATTCAGCGCCCAAAATTACATAGAAAACGACACCCTACTCGAAATTTATTTTTTATCGACCTAAATTTTGGTTTTGGGTAATTTACAATGGTTTTTTCGACTTTTTGGTCACTTAGAGTGGTCGTATCGACTTCGGACCGGTTTCATTCGATTTAGCGTCTCAAAAAACATAAATAATGACCTTTTTCGCGGCAAAAAATATTAACCCTGAATTTTGCCGAATTTTTGAAAATTTCGCTGACTCAGCAAACCGGGTTAATGACGTCACAAAAACCTGGTTTTCAATAGGGTTCGTGTCCTCCCGAAGGTTGATTTTTGTACCAAGTTTGGTTAAAAAATATTAATCCGTTCGAAAGATAGAGTGTTTACAAGAAAGTGTCTAGAAATACATATGTATATATATATATATATATATATATATAATATAATATATATATATATATATATATATATATATATATATATACATATATATATATATATATATATATATATATAATATATATATATATATATATAATATATATATATATAAAGTCTCGCGAAACTTATTTTTTCGTCATTAGGGACCTCTGAAACGGATTTGTGTCGTGGTCCGAGTTCAAATTCCGCCATGACGCCTATCCCATTAGGCGAATTTCCAAAGGAAATTCGCTAAAAAAGAGTAGTAAAAATATGTTTTACGGTACATTTTTTAAAGATTTTTAACATTTGTTTAGTATTGTACATAATGTAAAAACTATTCGTCATAATGTCTTATATTTATCCGCCTAAATGGTTTTTGGCCAAACGCCAGTTAAACCGCAAACTGAAATTTAGCAGCTAAAAAAATTGTCTTCGTTTTGCATCTGTTAGTTTGAATGACCTTTTCGTGAAAGTGTAATAGCCTTGTACTTGACAATAGTTTTCAAGATCAAATAAAATTAGAGCGGACCGTAAATTAGAATAGAGATGTTAGATGTAATGAATAAAACAAGTGTCAAACAGAAGAAGATAATTAAAAATTCTCTTTTGGCGAAGTGAGAACAATGCTTTAGTTCGAATATTTTGGTAGAAAGCTTCCCGAAACGATCAGCTATGGTTTTATTTACCAAACTAGTTTAGTCGATCTGGATGAACATCGTTTTGTTTTAAAACCACGATAATCGGCTTATGGTTTTATTAATGAGCTTGTTAATTTAATTTAATTTAAGTTAATAAGCTTGGTTTCCTAAAAAATCAAAATATCATTTTGTATTTTGAGTTTGTGACAACTACACATTACTTTGCAAGTAATATGTAAAAGTAAAATGTGAAGTAATTATAAAAGTATTACTTTTAGTTGAATTTGTATAGAAATATAATATATAAAATAAATAACTTTATTATTTTTAAAAGCATACATTATAATATAAATAACAGCATAAAAAAATAAATTTAATTATTATTGTATATTATTTTATTTAACATATTTTTACAAGTGTTAATACTCATACAACAGATCGGTGAGTAAAATTACATGGGATATTATACACTAAAATATTTGTAATTTTTTACTTATGTTTTATTAACAAGATTAACATTTTTATGTACTTCATAATAAGGTTGTAGTAGCATTAACTTTTTTAAGTTAAAAGATTAAGCTTTCTATTATCATGCATTAAACGATTCAAATCAACGGTCTAAATCAACCAACCACAAGCACCAATTTTGATTTGCACATTCAATTGCTCATTTTTTATCACCCAATCTGGTTATTAGATGACACCTATTCTTTTGAATAGTTTGTGGAAAATTATTCTGAAAGGAAAATAATTTTAATTGCCTCAGCCAATTCATACAGGGGTGAGGTTTGAATGGCCAATAGAATTCCTTCTCTTGATAATTTTAGGTGGGCTGACAATAGATTAAAGATAAAAGTAGCATTTTAATCTAAAAACTAGGCTTTACTTTATAACACTAGAAAGACGCTATAAAGTCATCATGTAGAACGCATCATAATTACTAAGGTGTAGATAAGGTCGTTATACTTCTTTACGAACATCAGTACGGCTATAGAAAGGGATGGAACACTACGCAAGCTGTCACTAGGTTTATAAACATGTGTATGGAAAATTATGATCTTTAACAAATAGTTTCAGCTTATTTTTTTGACTTTTCCAAAGCATTTCATGGAGTGCAGATTGAGATATTAAAGGAGAAATTAGCTTACTACGGATTAGACGAGACATTAATAAATTTCTTGATATCATATTTACAAGGGTAGCAACAATACATAGACATAGGTGGCTCCTGTTCAACCTTACAAAGCCTAATACATGGTGTTAGACAAGGATCTATTAGGTCCTATACTATTTCTATATATATTAATGACTTGCCCTACGTCATGCGTTTATTAGTAGCTGGAGCTTTTCTTTTCGCTGATGATTATGGGGTAATTTTTTCATCCAAAACTCAATCCGACTTGCTTGACCTACAGTCAATAGCACTTAATATTTTAAATGACTGGTGTAAAGCCAATAAGGTAAAACTTAATAATAGTAAAACTGTAAATATTAGATTTAATTTTATGGATAACAGCGTAAACTCATTTAAATTTTTAGGCATCTATATTGACAACAAATTATCATGGGAACCTCATATTGACTATTTAGCTTAAAATTAAGTACAAGCATTTATATGCTCAAGAAAGTTTCAAGCTCCCTCTCCCAAAATTCTCTTAAAATAGTTTATTTTGCTCATTTTTTTAGTTTAATGTCTTACGGCACAATGATTTGGGGAGCTTCTACCCATGCGAGCAGACTATTTATTCTACAAAAAAAGCACTACGGGTTATATTAAATCTACCCAACAAAACATCTTGTAAAAATTTTTTTCAGACTCATGAAATTCTTACTTTTTATTCTTTATACTGCTATCAGCTTTTAAATTACATTCATAGTATTAGATCAAGTCTAACTAAAGTAGAGAACATTCATTCCCACTATACAAGGCAGACAAATCACATAGTACTTAACAAATACAGACTGACAAGAACAGCTAAATATAATTCAATTCAAGCAGGGCTAAAGCAGTATAACTTATTACCTGAAAATATAAGAGCCCTTGACGAGAATAGATTTGACAAATTAGTAAAAATTAATCTTTTAAAAAATCCCTTGTACAGTGTGGAAGAATTTCAATCCATAAATTTTAATTGTAACTTATAAATTTTTTGTTTTGACTTTTTACAATTTACAGAAATGTATATTATGTGAAATAAAGGATTATTTATTTATACTTTATTATTTTTTTAAAAATAATTTTCAAATGATTCTGTTAAATGGTTTCCGCATAATTTATAAAATCCAACCAGAGGAACTGACCTGGTTGGTCAGTTAACTGGTTATAAAATGACGTACATAACTGAAGTATAAAATGACGTACATAACTGAAGTATAAAATGACGTACATAACTGAAGTATAAAATGACGTACATAACTGAAGTATAAAATGAAGTATAAAATGACGTACATAACTGAAGTATAAATGACGTACAAACTGAAATATAAAATGACGTACATGACTGAAGTATAAAATGACGTACATAACTGAATTATAAAATGACGTCTTCTCGAATAAAACTTAATTTTAGCACATTCCCAAAGAAAAAACTACCTAACCTTAATTAAAAAATTTAATTCCTCATTTTTAAAATATTAGAGCGGAATCGTTTGGTTACGAGACATTACATATCTGTGAGGGCGAAAGGCTGGCGGGATAATGAGTACGTTAACCCCATCAATTCCCTGGCTTTAAATAAAATTATCATCCAATTTTATTGTTCTAAATAATAAAATTAGCCACTACGTCTAAGTCAGCATTTTATTGGTACAGGTATGTGTTACTTTGCCAAGGTTTATTTAAATTTAGTAGCGAATGTCAAGATCGCAGAGTTCTGGAGTGTTTTACCTTTTGTATAAATGTTTGTGTGCAGTGTTTCACAGAATTTTGAAATTGTTTAGTCTGATTTTTAAATTAAATTTGAAACAGAAACCACATTGCTTGTTCTGTGCATAAATGCAGATGCATATGTTTATATTTTTGATCAAAAATAGGAATTAAATAAGAATATATAAAAAATACAACGCCAGGTATAGTACAAAGCTTCTTTGCTTATACCATCTAACATTGAAAATATATAATTTTACATTTTCCTCATTTATACCGTATAAAAGAAATGTAAAGTGTTGGAAAAATATATGAAACTGGGATATCACTTAATTTATTTCCTTTAGGTGTTTTTAAGACCTCCTGAGTAGTTTATACAATGTTGTCGGTATGTGTGATCGTTTGTATTCATCGTACCTTCCAGAGTATGTATGCTAGAGAATTGAAACTTCGTATAAAAATAAATCCTAAGGTAAATCCTACCGGAAATAATGACTCAACAAGATTTCGAAAATTCATAAAAAACAAAAAATGCTTTGATCAAATTGAGATTTGGCAAGCATGTAGTCATATGAAAGATCAACATATTTGCTAAGTTTCATTTCATTACCAGCATTAGTTAAATTTTTATTGAGTGACTTTTATACGTTTTTTTTAAATGTAAAGGCGGCACACTTTTTTCTAATTTTAATACAGCACAATTTAAGCCCCGTTTTAACTTTGAAGGTGCTTAACTTAAATGAAGACGCAATTTAAAGTGCGTTTAAAATCTTACTTTTTTACATTGCGTCCTTATTTAAGAACTAAGCACATACAAACTAAAAAGTATGGAGAATTGAAAGTAGAAAATAAGTTCCGTTCTAGATCATCGATGTTTTATTTAGACAAGATATATTTTAAATTAACTCAAGTTTATCCCCACTCTTAGTGCGGACAAGCTTAAAGAGGAGGAGCTCATACCGAAAGCAGATTCATACTTACGCTCTAGATTAGATGATGTTAATAACCATTTTTCGAAATATTTTGAAAAATATCACGCTTCTTAAAAACTTAGTAATACAGATGGAGCCTAGAATTTTAGGCGTACTTTCTCTAAGGTAAATGAATATCGTTTTAAAAAGTATAGCTATCTTTAAATACAGGATTTAAAGTTAAAATTTAAAATAAGTTCACTTACTCAAAATTTTGACAAGTCCTCATAAAATACATCGCCATATAAAGCAGAGCAATATTCCTCATGGTGTTGGTCGGTCAAACTCAGAACAATTCTTTCATCTCGTCACGTAAATACAAGAAACCCAACATAAATTCAGTAAAAACAAGTCAACGAGTTGCATTTCTTTTCATATGAAATATCTTCACGATTTCAAAGTCAACCAAGTCGATTATTATGATACTCATGATTGGACACATTACTGTCTGTATTTTTCAAAAGAAACTTCTAAAGAAATGAAGATTGTGGCGACACATTTGATTCAATTGCTTAAACATGAAGAAAAAATGGATATTATTCTTAAGCGGTGTTGAGGAGATATACAGGAATGCAATAAGAACAATTAGATTTTAAGTATTGAAGTCCGTGCTTAGTAAGTTTTCCTGTTAAGCATTTTAAGAGCATTTAATATCTACCATTAGCATCGTTTAAAAAAATACAATTGTATTAAATCAACTTATATAAACTTTAACAAAGACATGATGCGTATTTAAGATGAAACCAGAAAGAAATTATCGTTATTAATTATACTATTAAATATTTATGTTTAATTTTTATAAAGCCTCTCTATTAAAAAATATAAGAATATTTTGTTTCAAATATCATTTCTAACATTTTCCACTTAAAACTAATTACCAAATAGATCTGAAATTCTGTGAAAAACAGTGTCTTTTCAAATTCGTTAGGCTGCGAATGTTTATATTTGAGCCTGTTTTTGTAAAAATCCAATGAATTATAGTCAACAGGGCTTGCTACCGAAAATGTGACGTCGGACACACATTTTATAAGCATGGATTCTGAATTCTTGTGTTAAGCAGGTATATCTTAAGGCAACAAAGGAAAAAAATAACGTAACTATGAAATTAAAATATTTGTAACGCATAAAATGTCTCTCTCTATCAAGAGTCTCGGAGACCAGGCAAGGCAATCTCGATTAGAAACTCGAATAAGTATATACCGGACGATAAATAAAATATTTCGCCAATTGAAACGACTGCGATAATGTACTCAAAATATATTTAATTTTTTGTACTGTTATTTGGAAATCATTTAGGACTTCTTTCGAACAAAAGTCAGGAAAATTTGTATTACTAATTATCTTTTATATTGAAACCAAAATTTCAAGTCGGAATTTTGAAAACCAAAAACACGTTTCTTCTAATAGAAAATACGCGGCTACAATTAGGTAGAGTATAAATCTTGTCATTATAATAATTGCTTAATCACTTCATTTTGGTAATAAAATTTATTACATAATCACAACAGTAGTTTACTCTATTATATACAAATTTATTTTTACTTTTCCTCATTTATACTTATTTATATCTACATATATAGGAAATGTGTTAGCAAAAAATCCGAAACCAGGATGTCACCAGAATTATCCGTTTCAGGCATTTTTAGGGCATTCCGAGTGGTTTTCGTAGCGCCCACAAAGTTGAAACTTATTTTTGTTTGTACAAAGTTGAAACTTTGTACAAAAATCAGTCATTTGCTGTAGTTGCGCTATGCGGAAAATTATTTGTTTATAACGTCATTAATCCGCAATAATGACTCAGGAAAAATTTCGAAAAATTATAAAACGCGGAAACATGATGTGATCCAATTGAAATTTGGCACGCATGTAGCCATGTATAAGACCAAGTTTCATCTCATTATCAGCATTAGTTCAATGTTTATCGATTCAATGTTATTCAGCATCAAGCGTGGTCCGTGCCTGAATGGGTGACCGCCGGGAATGAAATGAATCTATTTACTATCTGACAGGAGGAGCGACGCAAGTTTGAAGATGTTTTGCAGAATAAATTTAAGGACTTTTACATTCTGAGGACGAGCGAAGCGAGTCCGAAGCTAGGAGGATGAGCGTAGCGAATCTGATGTAATAAGTAAAATTTCTGAGGTACCCCGTACCTAATTTTTTACTTAATATTATTTTTTTTTAATTTAATTTTTAAAATTACTATTCCTTTTTTCTTTATATATACTATTTTATTTCTTTCTTATTATTTATATTTTTTTCTTTCCCTCTTATTTATTTATACAATAATACACGTTTCAAAGTCATTGTCATTAGAAATATTTTCAATTTACACATAACGACACAAATATTACGTTTAAAAGTAATGCTCATTTTTATTAATTATTTCTTAACTAAGCCATCATCATGTTCAAGTTATCCTCTAACTCGTTAAATTGATTCAAGTTAATTTACCATAAAGCCGCTTACACGCGCATTACGCAGCAATCTTACTCTCGTTAACTTTTGGAAGTTGAAAATATTTCGTAGAAAGCATTAATTTAATTGTATTTGGGAGTTTTCTTCTTCAGTCTAAATGATTGTTAGTAATTTAAGTAATTAAAGTTATAATGATCTTTACTTTGGTACGTTAAAAGGGAAATACCACTAAAACTAAAAGAAAAGAAATATAACAATAAAAAGAATAAACATTTATTAAGAATAACTAGAGAAGAAGAATTTTTTTTTTCCAAGAGAACATTAAAGAATTAAAGTCGATAATAATATGTTTCAAACTACGGGATATTTAGAGAAAATCAATTACTGAATTCATAAGAAATAATTATAATTAAACAGTTATGAAACAAAAACTTAAAATGTAACGTAGTTATTCACTTTGTTTTAATTGTAGGGGCTTCTAAATTAAATTATGAAACGGGCTGTTCATCATTTTTAAATAAACCATAAACAAAATATACATAAAACCATATGTGACTTTTTAGGGGGGCTAGGGTGGCTTAAGCCCCCGCTGGTTTAAAATTAGCCCCCCCCCCCAAAATCACAGTGCCCTCATATTCCATCATAAAGTATTACAAACATTACTTTTATTATTTATTATTTTTTTATTTTTTGGATTGAATATTGGTGCATCTGAAATTTTCCACCCAGTAGATAAATTTTAAATCATAAGACAAAAGAAATCGATTTGCTCTCCCCCTCCACTCTATACACTTAGGAACATCTCAATAGCGTAATTTTTTTAACAACATTGGCTTAAAATAAGTCAACATGACTTTAGATCAATCCATCAATAATAATCATCGAATGATAAAGCGGTTGCAACATGTCAAATTTTGCATTTTACTTCTATTGATTTTTCGCACGCAGTTATAGTCAACTCAAGGATCTTGAATAAAGGGGATTACGCACTAAGTCGATTTGCCATACAATAAAGTGACCCCATCAGAAACGAAAAACTAGAGAGAGGATTAAACACGAAACTCACGTCAAAAACCAACTGCACATGCTTGGTACAAACTGCACATGCTTACAATTCTAATAAAAGCGCAGGTCTTAAATTTTAGAGGCGAACTTACCTCTCAATGGTTTCCCATTGTTTATTGCTTGAGAAGGTTATAAACACGCTTAAATTATCACTCACTGAAGTAGCAAAGTATGGTCCAAAATTTAAAATTAAATAAGCACAAATGACTTAACAAGCACCACAAATGCAACAATCACGTGAAGTACAGAAGAAAGTTGAAAAGCAAATTTGACAACCTTGCTACATAACATGCGTTTGGAGCCTTTTTTCATTAACCAAGGGGAAGGTAAGGTAGCTCCTATTTCTCTATCTCATACAACTTCCACGGAGTCAGAAATGTTCCTTAATGCGTTATCCTCTTTATTCAAGATCCTTTGGCTTGTTACATAGGCTGACTCTCTCTATTTTAAACTGTCACAATAAATAATTTATAAAAATATTTTACTAGCCATAAAAACCAATAAAAAATTCGAAACTAATAAAAAACAATATTTTAAAATACATAAAATCATAATTTACTATCTGCATTTTTATTATAGTTTTATTTTACATTAACGGATATCATACGGAATAGATGTTTTACGGTAATAAAAATACGACAGTTTTACTGTTAAAACTAAAATTAAAAATTAATTAATTTTATTCAATAACTAGGCCAATGAACTTTATTAATTTGATTATATGATTTGTAGTACAATTTCATGTTTCAGCGTATTTTTATTAGAAAATCACGCTTATGAGGTTGTTCAGATTCCGCTTCGTCACTGATTACATATTTTTACTTTTTCTTAAATACCACCACAGGTAAATGAAAAAATACTGTAATTTCCCTAAAAATTCAAAATACTAGTCACCCCCCCTCTCACTTTCTTATCATATGAAAACCCTTATACTAAGGGAGGGTAATCTAACATTTGTTGTTGCTAAATTTTGAAATCTTTCCTAAATTTTAGCCGGAGGTTAGTTTGTCCGACGTCTCTACTAACTGTCTGTAAAGCCTTAGTTCAAGTTTGAGAATTAACATGGATGCAAACAATTTCGCTCTAGTTTAAAACGAGGTTAATAGACCTATTTATAGTAAACAATATAAAATAAACATAATCTATTTAAAACAAACAATATACCGGCGCTAAAAAGAAAGCAGAAGAAAAGAAAAACAGTAGTAAATCAATCGGATTAATATGGGAAAAGCGAATCGGAAGAAAACGCATTAATACGCAACCGATTTTTATCTAAATCGACATTTAGAGATAAATAAAGATTTAAGAAAATTGTATAAACATTTACACAAAACAGCCACATTGAAACAGTAATTTTTAAACAAGAAAAAAGAGAAAGACAAGGAAAAGTAGGAAAAATTCTTTGGTAAGAATTTGAAAACGTGCGGGATGCAGTGTATTCTAAACATCCATCTGCCATTCTATAGATGTGTTAAATCAAGATATTATCTCATAGTAACATAAATGTTTTAATTAATTTTTATTAATATACGTCATTTAATAACAGATTAAATTTATGTTTTAACGAATTAGGAGTGGAATCAACGAAGTCATACAGTTATATAAATAATCCAATATTATTAATGTGTTCACACGCGGAGATTGGCAAGGGGGTTCAACTCCGTGTTTAACCCCCAAGGGGGTTCAATCCCCTTGTCAGTTGTTGTGAGAACGGGATTACATTCGGGGTTCAACCCTGAAACATTTAAAAAAGAAAAATTTAACCCCTTGGGGTTAAGCCCCTATGGGGGTTAAACCCCCTGCCAAACTCCGCGTGTGAACGAAGTATATGTTTCATTAGAGTTTTCTAGTTAATTTCAGATCGATTATTGAGTGTGGATTTGTAGTTAATATTACGGTCTTTCTTCTTATCAAATTGCCTAAACAAATAAACTCTTCTCATAGGATTTTATAAAATATTCAAATAAAAGAAAGTATAACGAAAGTTAAAAATTAAAATGGTCAGTTAAAGATCAAATTTAAATGATAAAAACACGCTAAGTTTGAGTTGAGCGTTCTTCTTAAGAATTTGTCTTCTACCGCCACTAAATAAAGAAATTGAAGATTCGCTCATAGCTATTTTTAGTTTATTAAAGCACTGAACTAAATTCTTTCTTATCCGCACAATCGTGTAATCATATTATTTCGCACCAATCGTAAAAAGAATAATCTTATTCTAGAATTTTGTTGAAAAGTAACTTGCAAAATGCCCTTGGAAATGAAGGCATATTTAAAATTATTGTAAAATGCAGGTAGTTCTCTATTTACACGTCTCATTCACACACTGCAACAAAAGGTGCAAATTTTTGCTACTTTGTTAAACGTTAAATGACGTTAAACAAATTAGACATCTTGATTAAATAATGCAGCAACCTTGATATATCTCTAATGACACCTTCGCCGTCATTTCACAACCTTTTCAAGACATCTAAAGCAAAAATAGTTACGTAAATGCACACTCAAGAGTTTAAATAAATATATAGCAATTGGAGATCAAATATAGCATGAAAAGTCCTAAGAGGTCCGCAAGGCGGGTGAGATTCTTTTGGAATGCTTGCTTTCTTGCGCACCGATCCTTGCTCTGGATTTTGGTTTATGCTTCATAGTCGGAACATAACAATTTTACTTGTTGGTTAATTTTCCTGGATTTTCGAAAGGAAAAGCTTATTTTTTTTATTTATACTGTAGCCGCCTTCGTGGTCGAGGTCGTAAGAGCGTAGTACTTAATTTAATTTAATTTTTTTTCTTATGACTACAATGTTTCTAGAGTTTATGAATGCTTTTATAAGGTACAAAAATCAAGATCAAAATGAACATTATTACACTTATTTTACGGTTGAAGAGAATAACTTATTTAAATTATAAAGTTCATAAACAAACAAATAGAAAAAATGTAAAAAGAAAGATTTATAAATGAGTAATGAATGAATACAATTTGATTAAAATGCATACGATGTAAAGACTACTGAATGCATGTGGTCCCTCTGCCAAGAACCCTTTAATATAGTCAAAATAACTTGTATGCAAGCTCCTATAGCTTTCTGTATGCCTGTTAGTGTTCCTATATCGTACATGAATACGTAATGTAAGGGGGACGACTTGGTTCCCTCTCTACCCACCCATACAGGGGAGTATAAATATGCTAATGATAAAAAATTCTTCGCTTTACATAAACTTAAAGCTTATTGCATTTTACTTCACAGTCGATTGGTGCTTAGTTGTTTACTTAATATTAATCAGTGGCCCCAGTGGTAATCCCAGTAATCAGTGGCCCCCGAAAGGCTCTAAAAATAAATATGGTATATATAAAGCAAGGCTAAAATAACAAAGCTTGATAAATCTCGAGGAGTAGCCGAGAAACTATACATTCAACTCATGAGGAATATTCCCGGATTACCATTATCATGTTTTTTTCCCGGATTACCCGCTTTGACAGGTTGGTCCTTATCGGCTATCTCTCCATCAACCCGCGGTCTCTAATTCCAGTGAGCCCACCAACTAACCCTGTTGGAGGCGCTTCGTTTAATAGTACATAACTTTAACTACTATAGTTTTTTTAGTATCACTTTTTGTTTATATTTATTAACAATTAACTGTTTCTATTTTTTTAAATAATTTATTTTTTATATTTTTCTTCCAAACAAAAATGTGGCCGCGAAGCGGCTATGAGGCCGAAGGCCACTTGTATTAAAGAGAAGCACCGGCACAAATAAATTTTAAAACATCTTGATTGTATTTTAGAACAACTATGTCGCTGCTATACGGTTAATTAATCAAAATCTTACCACACAGCAGATATTAAAAACTAATAAATATCAATCTCATGTTGACATAAAGATGCAGTTTAGTTGATACAAATTAATAAATAAAAAAATCACAAATATAAACAGCTTGAATGCATTTATAAATTGAATCGACATGATTCTGTCAGATGCATTTAAATCTTCCTTTAATTGAGATAACATTTAATAGAGTAATTTACAGTTTAAAATGAACAGTCACAATAAGCAATCTGAATGACTTTTAAGTTTTAATTATAATTAATGTTTAATTCATCATGAGCGACTAAATGACGCCAATATTTCCCTATTGATATGTTGAAATTTTAAAGAAACCAAAATTAGAAAATTGCAATGTTCTTATAAATAGCTCTATGGAAATCCACTGTGTAGAGATGACAATACTACCGAAAGCAGCTTTGCTTATTGAAATCAGAATTAAGTAATTAGACGTGGTTGGTGCCGTTATCATTAAAGACTAATGCTTGTTTTAATTATATACTATATGTGTTGTTATATGCATACACTCATATGTATCGACTCATCATACTGGGTACATGTCACAACAACCTGGTCGATTTGTGTACCACAACGATTAAAAATGGCTAATAATCTGATTAGGCGATATATATATATATATATATATATATATATATATATATATATATATATATTATATATATATATATATATAAATATATATATATAAACCTAGCCGTAAATGTGAGATACTATCAATTAATATCAAGAAGGATTTGAATTGGGATAGTTCACATGTTTTATGTTAATAATTATAATAATCTTATAACATCTGTCTAATAACTTAATTTACTTTAAGTAAAAAAAGGTAAAATCCATAAGTAAACTACTTCCTTTCGTTTTTTCTATTGTCGGTATAGAAGATGCAATTGTCCTACTGAATTTCTTTGTAGGACTACTATCCTTGCTGTAGTGGTAACGTCCAAAAGGTCCTGAGTTAAAGAGTCGGCAATTTTTCTTTAATGTTTCTTTAACTTCGTAAAGATGTCCTGGAAGTGTTTAGGTTCCTCGAGTTTTATAAAACATCCTTTTTCTTAGTTCGTACGTATGCCGCTTGAGTCGGCATCCTTTAATATTCACCTTTGGTTTGTATTAATACTTTATTCTGTTCGTTTTTCCATTACAATCTGTCATATCAATAATTTAATAAAAAAGATAACATCAACTCTACTTTTATCTAATCAAAAAACTTACTTACTTTAAGAATTAATCTCTTAAAGAGTTGAGAGACGAAGTGAGGGGAAAAATAAGATTAAGTAAAAAGTTAAGAAAATCGGATCAGAATAAATGCTAAGTAAAATAAAATATATTCTTAGGCAAAATAAAATTTAAAAAATGAAGTACCAAAGATTGATAAAACTGAACATAATTCCACAATAATAATTCCACAAGTTTGCTTGGGTGCAATTTCTATGTATTTTGTACAAAAAATGTCACAATTTTCGAAATAAATTTAATCTGGTTGCTAAATATTAAATTATAAATCTGTTGCTTGTCTACAAGGAATACAATAATAACATCTATAAGCTCTTATGTCTCAAAAAATTGGCGGGTACGAGGTACCTCGGTACAATCATCTACACTTCAGACTGACTTTGCTCGTCTTCAGAATATTAAGTTTGCCCGAACCTTAAGGTGGTATTACTTCAGTCCCGCTACACTAGACCTCAAATTATAAAAGTACACTGATATCTCGGGTGATTTAACTTAAGGTAAATTAAATAGCCATAGGTATTCTATTGTGAGTAATAGGAGACTGTTAGAGTTGGTCTCTGTTCCCTCAAACAATCCCAATTATAAATGGGCCTCTTAAGTTAAAAATATTTTGATTAACTTAGCCTATGAGCAAGTCTGGAATGCACAGGATCCTAATATTGTGTCAGCTAATATAGATAATATTGTACAACATATAAATCACCAGCATTTACTCTAACCTAGGTAATGGCCACAGGACGAGCATAAAGGCAAAAAGTGTCCCGACCATTTTAAAGGAAAATAGACGGGTATGGGACAACTTGTCCCATATAGAGTTTAAAATTAGTGGAGAAGCGTATAAAGTTGGTATTTTCCACTTTTAAGGTCTAACACTCATAATGTCAACAGACTTTAATTCTTTTAATTTTTATTTTCTTTGTATTCATTATTTTAAAATCTTAAACAAAGTAAGAATAACCATGAAGTAAGTGAGAATAACTATTACACAATAATAAAGAACTAAAATACTTGGCTTGACATGTTTATAACCTAATGATAAGAAGGATGTGGTACTACGAGTCCCTGAGGGAGTAGCGGTGGGGGTTAGTGATACTTTTTCACATTGAGAAGGCCCAAGGGTTTGAATAAAGGGGATGACGCATTAAGGAACATTTCTGATCCGATGGAAGTTGTATGAGATAGAGAAATAGGAGATGAGATTGGCAAATAAGAACAAACTTACCTTCCCCTTGGTTATAATGAAAAAAAGGCGCCAAACGCAGGTTATATAGCAAGGTTATCGAGTTTGCTTCTAAACTTTCTTCTGTGCTTCACGTGATTGTTGCATTTGTGGTGCTTGTTAAGTCATTTGTGCTTATTTAATTTTAAATTTTGGACCATACTTTGCTACTTCAGTGAGTGATAATTTAAGCGTGTTTATAACCTTCTCAAGCAATAAACAATGGGAAACCATTGAGAGGTAAGTTTGCCTCTAAAATTTAAGACCTGCGCAATTATAAGAATTGTAAGCTTGCGCAGTTTGTACCAGGTATGTGCTGTTGGTTTTTGACGTGTGTTTAGTGTTGAATTTTCTCTATTTTGTTTGGTTTTTGATAGAGTCACATCTTTGTATGGCAAATCGTCTTAGTGCGTCATTCCCCTTTATTCAAGATCCTTGAGAAGGCCTGATATGTTCCTTCCCCTTTATATAATTTCCTTGGTATTAACCAAGGTCTACGGAAATATCTTTAATTGAACATATAAATCTGAGTCCAGAGTCAACAATAAGTCAACTAAGGGTCATAGGTTCCAATTTTTTTAATTTTACTATTATGACACTCATTTATATAGTTTTTATTCCAGCCATATTTGCCAAAAGTGCAATACTCATAAGCAGGATAATATTTTTCACTTATTATTGTTTTGTCCCCTATACCTGGTGGATAAGAGGCGAAGCGGCCGACAACCTCTTGTTTTTATTCTTGATATGGACCCAAATATTTTATTTTATTTTACTTTATTTGATTAAACTTGGACACAAGGTTAAGATAATAGTTTTCGATGCATATTCTATCTCACGATGAGAGTCTAACTGAAACTGAATCTTTGTAATGATCGTCTTCCTGCATCCAATCTCTTGTATTTCACTCGCTATCATATCAACTCCTTTCAACCCAGTGAAATGCAGCCCAGGTTTCATCTCGACAATAAATCTTATTTTATATTGTGTTCTTTGTAAATTGATTCTTATTTTATTCTATTATTTATTTGAAATAAATTGTTGTATGACATTCTAATGAATAAGGGAACAGCTACATGATTTACATTTAAAAGCTGTAATAAAACAATAAATAAATAGTAGGAAGTATAAATAAAACAATATTTCCAATAATAAACAAATACATAAAATTACTAAGAGATGTCTTTAAGAAAATAATATGAAGAAGCTATTGCAAATTGTAACATATTATATTATATTAAAATTAGAGTAAGTACTGTCAAACATACTAAAGTTAGAACGATTGAAAGCTGAACTAGTTTCCAAAATTAGGTAGTCCTGACTGGTTTTTCCAGCTCAATTTTTAAACATCCAAAAAGTAATCATAAATCCTTCTATTTATTTTTTAATAAAATAAACAGTAAAAAAATCGGGTACGGGGAAATCTCGGAACATTTTCTTATCATATAGGATTCGCTACGCACATCCTCTCTACTTCAGTCTCGCTTCGCTCGTCCTCAAAATATACAATTCGCCAAATCTATACTGCGACACGTATCCGGACTCGCTTCGCTCGTCTTCAGATAGTAAATAGATCTACTTCATTCCCAGTAATCACCCATCCCGGCACAGACCAAGCTCAATGCTGATTACCTTTTATGATTTAACAAAAATCATATATAAACTTGTCATATTGAAATAAAACTTTCTTGTACCGTTTTTACAGAAAATTGTTTCAACACATTTTACAATTTACAACACACTTATTTAAAAAACGTACACAAGTCATTCAATAAAAATTGAACTAATTCTGATAATGAGTTTAAACTTGGCACATATACACTGGGAACTAAGATGACAAACACACACAAATTTATAATAAATTAATAAACAAATTAATTTATTTGTGTATTAACATAAATTTATTAATTTGAAGGAGGTTTCAATGAGGTTACACAGAGTCCCTGAGAGCCCCAAAAAGATGTTTCAGGCTTCTTAATGTATTTAGATAGGCTATGCCCCCTCTAGTATATACCTCTATGTTTTAAAGAGCCTTTTAAGATTATATTATTTATATAATTTTTCTCTGCGTACCATTGATCTTAAAAATACCTAGAGATCTTTATTTGATACTTGGAGATTACAAAATATAGTTATATAAAAATAAAGTCATTTTCTACAACCCTTAAGTCACTAATGCACTCTACTGGCTTTAAACATAAATTAATGTATGTATTTATATTAGGAGAAATCAAATGCATTTGGTCTATTTCTATTTCTCTACTTTATTATAGTGGTTTTATGTTCCTTTTATATTTAAGTGTTTTTTGGGTAGTAACAAAAGCAACCTAATTCATACGTTTGTTCTATTTAAATAACCCTTTTAATGAAATTAAAAGCCTAAAAGTGTTGTAACCTTTTTTTAAAAAATGTAATATTAAGGTATAACATTAGCTTATATATATATATATATAATTATATATATATATATATATATAATATATATATATATATATATATATATATATATATATATTGTTGCATGTGCGTGTTTAATCAACACCCTCTAAAGTGTATAGTCCGACACCCAAACAACAAAGTGTTATAGTCCGATACCGAACAACATAGTGTAATAGTCCGACACCTAAACAACAAAGTGTAATTGTCTTATACAAATATGCTATGTCATCTACAATTAATAATTTAATGTGATATAAAATACTTCTGAAAGTCAATTTGATATAAGTAAAAATGTACAGGTACACATTAGAGTAAAATAAAGAGTATTCATTTTCATTTTAATAATAATTAATTACTTTTTATAATGAATTATTTTTAATTCTGACATCTGTTTATATCAAAATTAAAATCAAAAATAAACAGTGATCTGATGTTTTTTATCTTTTATGTTTCTGAGAAGTTTGCCAACACATTCCTTTTTTATCTTTTGTGGGCTGCTTCTAAAGAAATTAAAATATATAAATCAATCTTAAAATTATCAATGCACGAGTGATAATAATTGCAATAATTTCAAAATTGCATTTGAAATTTATAAGTATATTTCAATAGTAGGATGATTTCATCTTTTGATTTATTTTCGTGAGATATATCACGTTAGAATCCTTCTTCTTTTTATAGATAAGATACTCAAGAAAAATAAATTAATTATTAGTTTATGCATTTTCACAAAAATTTAAAGTTTTTTTTTATTCTAATGAAATACATTTATTAAAGCAGTATCAAAGTATATAAGAATGTTATATTACAATTATGTATTATATACATAATTATGTATATAATTATAATTATGTATTATATTACATGTTATATACACCCTGTTATACACAGAGTGTCCTCGGACACCCTGTGTATAACCAATTTTTATAGAAAAATTGTCTCAGGGAGAAAATTAAAAATTTTTGAAAAAAAAATCAAAATTAAGCAACCATACTCTTCCTTAATTTTTCAAAAATGGCAGTTTTTGAGTCTACCGTTAAAAATAACAAAATAAAAATATGATACAGCTAAGTTTGAAAACATGCAGGAGCTATTATCAAGAATGAATTTATTCGAAAAGTCAGATTTTTTTGTTAGATAGAAATTTTTTGTCTTTAGACGATCTTAAGGTTCATTTAGGGACATAGTTATTATAATTATAATTATCATATGTTATTATATGTCATGTTACATAAATATATGTTTATTACAATGACATATTGTAATACAAAAATTTCATCATTATTCCACATTAAAATTAACAAATGTAAAAATCCTATTACAATGATATACTGTAATAAGAAAATGTTAACCTATTACTATGACATACTGTAATAAGAAAATGTTAACCCTATTACAATGAATACAATGCATTAATGACTACTGTATAAGAAATGTTAACCCTATTACATGATATACTGTAATAAGAAATTTAATCCTATTACAATGACATACTGTAATAAGAAAATGTTAACCCTATTACAATGACATACTGTAATAAGAAAATGTTAACCTATTACAATATATACTGTAATAAGAAATGTTAACCCTATTACAATGACATACTGTAATAAGAAAATGTTATTATCTTAATATTAAAATGTTATTACTACAAATCGTGATAATGTCATATAATAATAAATAATAATGTAATAGTAATAATAATGTAAAGAGTCCTATACTCTGGTCATATTTAAAAGATTTAAAAAAAAATTATTTTTTTCCATGAAAACTCACAACTAGGTACATATTGACACTCGTATGTAAATACCAGATAGTTAAGTACATAGATAGATATGTAAATAATGCATATGTACAAAAGCATTATAGAAAAAGCATAGGACTAAGTTTAGTTGTTTTGACACCAGCCTAGCTCCGATGTCTATAAAACCCTTCCAAGGATGTCTTTTGTTTACATGTGTTAAACACTCTGTTTACATTTAATACTGGCGTTTTGTTAAAATTTTTACGAAAAAAAGTAATTTAAATAGTGTTTTGTTTATTATTTTAATGAGTTGTCTATAAACTTAATATGGTGGATTATTTGAGTTTTTTTTTCAGATAACATAAAATAAAAGGTCTTTGTTATTTTAATAGTATCTAGTTAGCATAATTTTGACAAGTTGTGTCTGACGCTGGCGCCTTATGTGTGATTGTTTTAAGAATTTATTTCTTGTTTAGTTAACATAAATGATTTAAAGATCTTTGTTTAACGATAAAACTAGATATTAGTCTTATTTAAGCACAATTATTATCAAGATGGCAGGTTGTTGAGCAACAATTTCAAATAATATCACTGAACATTTTAATAAACACACGTTTATAAACGTTGCTATTAGACAAAGTCAAAATGTTCAAAAATCTATTTGCATTGTATATTAAATAGCTTCTTATTACATTTGAAACTTTTAGATGTAATATAATTCTTAATATTTTAAAAGACCTGTTTAGCAAAAAAAGCTTAAGTTGTTTCCTATATACTATACCTACGGTATAAATCATGAAAAGTAAAAATAATAAAGATAGATTGATGCATTATCACGTAATAGTGATAAATTTATTGAGAATTAATTATTAAAAATTAATAAACAATTACCAAGAAAACGTTTAACCTCAGTTTTAAAATTCGATGTGAAATCAGCGTTAAGAAATTTATAAAATAGATATTAATATATATTTGGGTTCGAATTAGGTAGTAAACAAAAATTAAATTTAACCCTAATCGCGTTTATCAAAGAAATTTACACTCCAAAGAATGATAATTAGTTTTTATCAAAATTAATGAAACAAATTATAACATCATTAATTAAATGAATTGATGCTCGTGTAAATTATGGCGATTTTATTGACTTTTAATTGCATTTCACGTTTTGTACTAGTTTTAGTTCCAAGAAATTAGATAGAAATAATAGGGTTAGCTTGTAATGTTCATGAAAATGACGCAAGAGTGCAAAAGATACGCAATCGAGAATTTTGACATATCTCTATTATATTTGTGTTATTAGAATAAAGGGATTGATAATTTTGCTTTTAGGGACTGTTTATGATCAGTCCCAATTATATGATTATGATTATTATTATGATCAGTCAAATTATACAAAACAAAATATATGTATTTTGTTTTGTATGATTCTTATAAAAATCATACTAATATATTTTATACAATCATATATTTTGTTTTGTAAATTTTTACTATAAAATGACGCTTTATTAGACGAATGAGGTACTTTGCCTTTCCCACATAAAAGCAAAGAAGAAAATCATTATTAATGGTAACAAATTTTGCTGACTTAATGATTTTGCAAATTTAAAAAATAAATTCACTAGTGATCTCCATATAAGTATGGAGGTCACTGAACACGAATAGGTAATAAAATGTGTGCAGGGAATTAAAATATACTTACTGTTAAGTAAAAAAAAATACCGAAAATGGCTCTGTAATTGATCGTTTATACCTGAAACAGAAAATATAATATAATTAGTAATTAAGACAACTAAATTATAAAATAATAGGAGTTACCAGTGGTGTAGTGGTTAAGGTACGCGGCCATTACACAGAATGAGTGGACTTTAAAAATCTGAGTTTATTAAGTCATGGGTTCAATCCCAGCCCGGGCCTCTGGGATTTATATGAGAGGGATACAAATTCTGCGTACCACGTCCTTCAGAAGGGACGTAAAGCTGGTGGTCTCGAGCCTGTGCGAAGACAGGTACTCGTTAAAGATCCTTTACCCTAAATGAAACTGGGTATAGACAAAATTTAGATTCATTATAATACTATAGTGTGTCTACCTTGTAGTTTAAAGTGTATGGAGGTTTACGTGTTGTTCCTAGTTTTCACTATACTTTATGAGTCAGTGAAAGTATGTATGATTGAGAGGAACCATAGAAATTTACGGCTCTTCTGTTATGATTAAATGAAATGTACCTACACTTGAAATTAAAAGGAGTAGAACCCTTAGAAATCTAGAAATCTTTGGGAGCTGGCAAAAAGGGCCTAACAACGTGGCCTACTTGCTTGGTAGTTACCACCAATTCCCTCATATTACTACTACTTTAAAACAATACTATGCAATAAATAAGTTTAATTTAATTTGTTCGCTCCTTCGCCGCCCCTTACCACTTTCTTAGTGTTAAATCCAAACAACCTGCTTGATTACAAGTGTGGTCCAAACAAGGGTTACGCCAAGTGCCGTCCGGCGGGGGTCTGAAAAATTTTCAGGGGGTCCAGAAAGTAAAAAATACTATTGGAGCAAGGTCTGGGAATAGGTCTGAAAATAAATAGTCTCTATGTTTATTTGATGAACTTTAATGTTTTAGATAAATCAATAAATTGTTAACCTAGTTTTCATTGGTAAACGTAAAGTTTAATCATCCGCTTTGGCTTTTATAGGTAAAAAGATGGGGGGGAAGGAGGGGGGGGGGCATTTATTAACTGCCAAAATTCTGTTTATTGTATTTACAAGCATAGATCTTGGTTGGACAAAGAAATATCGTAGGTTTCAAAAAAAAATGTTTTTGGACAAATGATAGCGTTTTTTTTAGGAAACCAGGCTATTTCGTATGAATTATGATTGCATACTGTAAATAATTATAATCTTCTAATTTATTAAACTTGTTTACATGAATTCATCGTAGATCCCTGAAGATGATTGAGGTTGATAAAACACCCTGATCTATGGTACTGATTTTTAAAAATTTTTCGACAAGCAAAACGTAATAAAATAAGTTCGAGATTAATCTACTGCCAAAATTATACGAAGAAAAATTAAATTGCATTTTCTTACAACCATGTTTAGTATGGACAAACGAAGCATAATATCTTTCTATAAGAGTAAATTCAAATTGGAATCCAAGATTTGTTTATTTCATATAACGTTTATTATTCTAATCTTTTATTGTTCATTGTTTGATTTTATAAAGTTTTTTTTTAAGTTTCAATTCATAGCTAGTAAGTCAAAGTTGAAGCATCAATACGGAGTTTTCAAAACAAATTTTAACACCTGTTGAATACTAATCATTTTAGTTAGTTTATTGTAATTTGTATTTAGAAGGTGTCATTGTTACAAAAGAACAAGAGAAGCCGCTGCAATCAACTTGAAGAGCTAAAGAAAACTAACGACAACGGGAGAAATAAAACAAATTGGTTAAAGTTATATAAGTAACAAAGTATAATAATTAATAAAACAAATTGGTTAAACTTATATAAGGTATAATAATTAATAAAACAAATTGGTTAAAGTATATAAGTAACAAGTATAATAATTAACAAATTGGTTAAAGTTATATAAGTAACAAAGTATAATAATTAATAAAACAAATTGGTTAAAGTTATATAAGTAACAAAGTATAATAATTAATAAACAAATTGGTTAAAGTTATATAAGTAACAAAGTATAATAATTAATCAAACAAATTGGTTAAAGTTATATAAGTAACAAAGTATAATAATTAATAAAACATATTGGATAAAGTTAATAAGTAACAAAGTATATATTATCAAACAAATTGGTTAAAGTTATACTCGTATAAGTAACAAAGTATAATAATTAATCAAACATATATATGTTTTATTGATTAATATAGCTTATTATGAATTGTTCATGAAATTTCTTCAGTATACTATTTACATAGGTAAAAAATATTTGGCAAAACTCTATTTTTTTCATTTAAATTACGATTAAAATCTGTTTAATCTGTAATTTGTTTATTTTGTTTTTAAATTAGATTAAAATCTGTCTATTGTCTAGTATTTGTTTATTTTGAATTTAAATTAAGATTAAATTAGATTAAACACTGTTTTATCAGTAATACTTGTTCATTTTGTATTAAATTAAGAATAAATTAGATTAAAATTTGTTTAATCTGTAATACTTGATTTACTTTGTACTTAAATATTTATATAAAGGAATAATAGCCCTAAATGGTGTCTAAAAATGGTGACCATTTTTAAAATACTGAAAATATTAAAATTTTGGTTTTCAACTATCGAATAAAGTGGTTTAATACGTGTTACGAGTACGTGCTACAATAAGGGTTGTAGCAATAATATAAAATATATCATTGTTCTTATCACTAGACAGTGTTGCCAAATTCAAGAATTTAGTACAGCAGTCTATAAGAAGACAAGCCGATATTGAAATGTTTTCAGCACAAAAAGACGTCAATCATACCAATAGCTAGTGCAGTTCTCAACAAATTTAAATGGTAAAGAGAAAAGGAAGTCTCATTAGTTTCAAATTTAGCAGCTTTTTTTAATCACATAAATAAATCAGAAGAGGTTAGTAGTAGGAAAAAAAACAGCTTCATCAACTTAAAGAGCTAATAAATATTTTATATTATTATTATCTTGGGCGATAATATATTTTTTTTTAGTAATTCGCTATAAAACTGATGGTATTAGAAATTATTTGTATAGATAACTTATGTATTTAAAAGGCATATTTCAGATTTAAAACTGATAGCATTGTTTTATAAAATAGATCAACAATCTTTTTACTTTCCTGTGCCATCGGAATCTCGTTCTCATGTTCATTTAGGTCTGATTATATGGTTAAACATATATGACTGGAATTTATAACGGTAAAGAAAATAATAAGAGCAAGTGAAATAACTTCTCAATTGATTTTTTGACACACGAAGCGTTGATTAAAATTGTACACTGTTTCTTGACGACTAAATTTCTTTCTTTTAATTGATTCCCTACCTCCTAAAACCAGGGGAAAGCACTGCGTAAGCAAAAAACTGTAGAAAAAATGACATTTAAGATCCCAAAATACCTCATTAGCAGATTTTTTTCCAAAAGAAATACGCAACAAACAAAAAAATGTCTTGTAAACACGCACAGCTTGAAGAGCTGATCCAATTTCTTAACTTTTAAACATTTTAAAAAATCATAAAAAATTGTTTCAACTAAAAAACCTAAAATTCGATTGATTAAAGTATAGGGTTTAAGTAAAAGAAAACTACAAGCCGCTTAAAGTGACCAAAAAGCTGAAAGAGTGGTGAATTGATAAAGTTAGTTGAAGCCTAAACTAATATAGACTGTACATAGGTTTAACATAATATATACTGTTGGTGGTAAACTCCAAACACAATCTTATAACTAAAGGAATATATTATTTCATAACTATATTAAAAATTAAACATGTAAACCAATCTATAATTCTTATTATTTATTAGAGCGTAAAAATTTGCATTTATTTATAACACTTAAACAAGTTGATTCAGAATAATAATTAATTTAAAAACTTGAGAAAAATATCAAAATAGAAAAACAAGTTTAGTGGGTTTGATGCAAGATAGATGTTTTTGATGGACTTGCGATGGAATATCGATTAACTGGGTTGCTGGGTAATTACACTGGAACCTTGATCCTTGATCTTAAGGCCCTGCCTACTGATCTGATCCTGTTACGGAAACATTAAAAATAAAATAACTAAACATAAACAATATTAAACTGGTTTTAACGTAAACTTCAAGGGGTTTGACTTGTATTAAGTCGGATAAAAACGTGAGTTTTAAGTTTAGTATATTAATTGATGTTTGAATTAGCTTCTGGTTAAACGTGGATTAGAGGGAATTTTTAATTTAACAAAAGGATTTTGGAAAAATACTCTACTAATAGGTACAGCGAATCTTATGGTTAATTATCATTGTTAAATCGGGGCAGAGTCTAATCTAAAAAATTTAAAACGTTTAATAAAGAAAAAAAGATCACAACGTACTTTTAACGAATTTTCAAAGAAAAGTGAGCTTATGAGATTGGGTTCATGTTTTCTAATTACCTAAGGTAGTAGGTAAGAAAAGGTAAAAATAATAACAAAATTTTATAATATATTCGTCTGTCACTAAAGGATGCAAACTAAGAAAATACTAGAAAAAGAAAAGAATAAAAAATAAATAAAGAAAAATTTAAAACATAATATTTTCAAAAAAACGAATACGACATACTCAAACAACTTTCTTCAAATATTCCATTAAATTAGGGTCTGAGCGTCCTCGAACAATGTTACAAAATGGAATAATCAATTGACAAACACTGGGACATAGTGAACAATAGGATCGGGCATGATCGAACAATGTTAAACAGAGGAAAAATGAATTAACAAAGACTGGAACATATTGAAAAATAGGTTTATGGGCAACAAACAAAGTAGAGTAGTAGTAGTGTTTTTTAAACAATGTTAAAATGGATGAAAAACACTGAAACATATTGAACTACAGGACTGGGCATGATTGAAAAAATGTTAGACAGTCGAATAATTAATGAAAAAAACACTATAACATATTGAACAATAGGTCTGGACATGATTGAACAATGTTAAGCAGTGTAACAATGAATGAAAAAAAACTGGAACATAGTAGTTAGATGGAACATAGTCCTATATGATCAAACAAATTTGCATAAGGATCCAGTAATACAGATCTAGAATATCGAAATTATTTTTTTATATTTTTTTTTATTTCGATTTTTTTATATATTTTTATATCTCTTTCTTTTAAAAAAATATTTTTTATTATGTTTTGGTTCTTTAAAAAATATAAGTTAAAGAATCTGGTGGAGTAGTTATTGCAGTCATATTATTACAGTCCCTAAAAGGGTTCACGCATTGTTCTGCATCCCGTATATCCTAGCTCCCGCAATATTTTTCTGCATTACTTTTTAGGTTTTCTATCGAAGTTCAAGCATTAATTTTTAAATTTTCCGCGAATTTTCATAAATATTAAAGACAGTTCCTTTATTATTTTTAGATTTTATATCATAACTCCAGCATTACTTTAGATTTTTTTATCGTAGTTCATTCATTACTTTTTAGATTTTTTTATCACAGAACCTATGTTTATATACAAAAGAGACATGAACAAGATCATTGGATTGATTAAAATGACTAAAGGAATATTTAAGTAAGTACTCATTACAACATAAGATTATTATAAGACGAGCACGTTTTAAAAATAATTAAATAAAAATTAATTAAATTGATTATACTCACTTGTAAAATAACAATCTAACAATTAACTTAATTATATACTAGTACTTTCGTAACTTAATAAATTCATGACTTGATAATTATTTAAAGTTATGCTAAGTCACACGTTTTATTTTTTATTTAAAGAAAAAATGAAGCAAAACCGTCAAATTAATGTTTTTACAATGTTTGAAAAATTCGGAAACAAAAAAGTTAATAAAACAAAATAAAATTGTATCTGAAAGTGGAAAATTGTACTAATTGGTTTTTATCAATAAATGAAAAAAAATAATGTAGCAGCTAATTCGAATAAATAGCTTGCTTGAAATGATAAATTTAAAGATGTTATTATAAAGAGGTATAATTATAACAGCTGACATAAATATCAAGCATTATAACTAAATAATTTTATTTTTCTGATTGCCGCAGGGAATTTTGTTGAGCTTTAAATGTGATGACATCATATAAACAGTTTAAAATTCAAATAAACCGCTTGCCAAGATGAAATAAAACAACGATCAAAATTATTACGCATGAAATGAAGTAAAAAAGCTTCTAACACTAAAACTTTTAAATCATCAATGCTTTGTTCTAAATACCTCCAAAATACCTATATGTATACAAAATACCTTCCCTTGACTCGTTCTTTATGAAGATAAAATACCTCCTTGTCTAGTTTTTATGAAGATAAATACCTTCCTTTCCTTGTTCTTTATAAAGATAATACCTTTCCTTGTCTTGTTCTTTATAAAGATAAAATACCTTCCCTGGCCTTGTTCTTTATAAAGATAAAATACCTTCCCTTGCCTTGTTCTTTATAAAGATAAAATACCTTTCCTTGCCTTGTTCTTTATAAAGATAAAATACCTTTCCTTGTCTTGTTCTGAGTTGGCAATCATACGATTTTTCGACTTCAATATACCGCTGGACGACCAAAACTACTAGATATGCTACAGTTTCTAAACTATAGTAAAATGAAATATATATTATATAAAGTAAATTTTGTAGAAGTATAAAATACAAAAAAATATAAAATATATTTCTACTTCCAGCTGCCTGTCTCTTTGAGCAAGGGAAAGCTAACAATGTGACACCTAATTCAAAAAGTACGAGTATTGCCTGCAAGGTAATGGTAATATACATCTCTCCTTTTGTCACTTACTTGAACTTAGTTTTGCCCTGAAACTAAGTTCCGAATTTTTACCCTGTCGCCCTGACAGGGTGAAAATTCGGATGAGAGTTGAAGAAAAGGCATGTCGTACAAGAGAACGAGAGGATTTTAAGATTATCATATATTAATTTGCATTTTATATTGTAAATTCGCTAAAACAGCGGTTGTTTTTATATTGACAACCGCTATATTGACTCGCAATATAGCTGTTGTTTTTAAATTGACAACCGCTATATTGATTTGCAATATAGCTGTTGTTCTTAAATTGACAACCGCTATATAGACTCCCAATACCGGTTGTCTAGCGACCGGTTTATATAGTATTTCATCATCATAACATACAAATCACCACGGAGCATCATAAATTCCACATTTTACAGCATTTATTGAATGTAGGAAAAAACATAAATAAAAAAATGAGATTTTATTTGTGTATCAGGCACCAATGATACCCTTTCGTTAGGTCGAATGTGCTAAACGTATATATAAGCAAACTAAAAATTATTTGGTGGGAAACGGTTTTATGTTTCGTTCTTTTACGATTCACTCTATTTATGATAACCTAATAACGCGTAGAAAAAAAAAATCAACATTACCAATTCTTAAAACGCAAACCAATGACAATAACCAAGTCATTTATTAACATCCACCACAATTATATTAAAAGCGCGGAAGCACGTATCATAAAGAACAAAAATAATGAATGCTATTCATCAAAAGATGCACGTTTTAAAGCGGGTGATAAAAGAAAACAACGAAAAGGTTTGAAACCTATGGGAAATCTGAGTAATTGGAAACAGGATGCAAGGCAACAAGTGGTTTTATATGATTTATTTTAATACATTCAACACTGCGAGATAGATTTGGCGGCGTTCCTTCTACTAATAGTGCCTAGTTTAATAAAATGTTTATTCAAAGTAGTAAGGATCTATCTCTTAGAATAATAATCTGTTAAATTCTTTATGGCTTAAAAAAAGTCAATTCTATAGCTGAATGAATTTCGAATACAATTATTTTAGCAGTTGGAAACAATAGGAGGTTTTCATGATGGTAGAATGTTATAAGTTATAAACATGTTTTAGCGATTGCGTTTTATTAGTCTCCAATAGTTACATTTTACGTCAGTCTACCCGACCAAGAACTGTAAAATTAGTAAAACTATTTTTAAATATATCCCCCCCCCAAAACTTTTGTGAAACTCCAAGTTTTTGTGATCTCCACAAAAGATAGGCGTTTATTTAACATCGTCAGTATAGGTGGCTTACATGGAAAAGTCTCAACACTGATTCATGTGCAATGATGAAAATTTTATTTTATATGTAGGTATATATAATATTAATATACATATTGATCCTTCTTTACTCATACTACTTCTATGGGAAGTATCTAGTAACTAACGTCATCTATTAAAATTCACTAATATAACTTGTAATATGAGTCTTAAACTACTACACTTGGTAGTAAATATGCTCTCTGTGACCTTTTCCCAACAAATTAATAAATCAAGCATAAGATACAAATTTAACTTCATGGCCTATTTCTATTTCACAATAACAACAAAACCACAACCCAAGAACGATTATATTTAAAAACAATTTCTTTGAAAGTTCCATTCGTATTTAAAACATAATATATATGAAGGCTAGATAATAAACTTGTGATAATGTTGCATACTAACCTTCTGACCCTGTTCTCTTTTATGAACGAGATGGTAAAATGCATAAAAATCTTTGGGGTTGTATAGTAACCGTAAAGTTAAACTGCATCAAAATCAAGTTTTTAAAGGTGTGGCGCTAAAGAGTATATTATTTCAAAACATTTAAAATTCTTTGAAACTTAATTTTCATATTTTATTTAATCTCTTTGTTTTGTTTTATTTATTCCAGTAAATATTTTTCAAGCATTAAAATGTGGAATGCTCCTTTTTGGAGAATTACATTTTTAGTTTTACAAACTGATGATGATATTTTTAGGTTGTGGTATTTTGGAATTGTTCTTTTAATTATTAAATGTTTTTGCTAATAAGTTATTTTTCTAGCCCAGAATTTAATTTTTACCCTTTAAGCACATACTCCCGCCAAAATAGTTGTCTTAGACAAAAATATGTCAGATACTTAATGTCATGTATTTATATCCCCGAAAAGTATGTAAGATACTTAATGTCATGTATTCATATCTTCGAAAAATATGTCAGATACTTTATATCATGTATTCATATCCCCGAAAAGTATGTAAGACACTTAATGTCATGTATTCATATCTTCGAAAAATATGTCAGATACTTAATGTCATGTATTCATATCTCCGAAAAAGCGCTATAAAAGTATACCTTTATATTTACTTTTTATATTTTTTTGGCAAAATTAGGTGTTGCATAGGACACCCGAAGTTAAGTACACCACCAAAAAGAAATTCCCTTTACACGAAAATAACATAAGTTTTATAACTTTATATTTTACGGTTTCAAATTTAAGAGTTGGTGAACTTAGACAACCATTTATAATTCAATTCTTTAATTTCTAGGAGCGATTTAGCAAGCCACGTTTTGCTATTATAATGTTTAAAATAAGCAATGTAGCGTGAGAAGCAAGCTAGTTCTGTTAAAATACATTATGATATATTTATAGATATCTTACGCGAGTTCCTGATGCAACGCATTACTAGTAAAAATCATACGTAGAACAATTTCAAGAAGTTATAATGAATAATTAGTAAATTAAAATGACTTTAATTTTATTCATATAAGTTAATTTAATTCTATAGGATATGCCATCCAGCATAAGACTTTTTATGTGGTACTTTGTAAAATGTTTATCTCTTAATTGTAATACTCAATAAAAAGAAAACAATTTGCATTAATAAGATATGTCTAATAATTAAAATTTAGAAATATGAATTTTAAATTAAAAATAAAATAAAAAACAACGTATCTTTGATACTAGAATTAGGAAAAATAAAAATTAAATGAATACTTTTTGATTTGTACCACATGATTAATTTGAAAAAAAAACAAAAAAAGAAAGGCGTCATGGTAGAAGTCGAACCTCCGACCATGAACAAAATCCGTTTCAAAGGTCTCTGATAGCAAAAAAATACGTTTTGCATATATATATAATATATATATATATATATATATATATATATATATATTATATATATAATATATATAATATATATATATATATATATATATATATATTTGATTGTAAATGTAATCATAGGCAAATCTTGTAAACACGCTATTTCTCGAAGGATAAATATTTTTTTAATCTAACTTGTTTCGAAAGCCGAGACAGCGAAGTTTTCGAAAATTCAAGGTTTTTTTGCAGCAAAAAAGATTCTTATTATGTTATTTGGGTCGCTAAATCGAATTAAACCGGTCCAATGTTGGTACAACCACTGTAAGTTACCAAAAAGTCGAAAAAACATAATAAATTACCGATAAAAAATAAATTATTAATTATCAAAAGGAAAAGTGCTAAACCCTTCAAAGAAAACACCAACTGAGCATTAAACTAGTGCAAATAATTTTTAGAGCCATAGTTCTGTAAAACCAAGAAGATAATTATGCGCGTTTCCTTTGAAAAATACAGAAACAAATGAGTTACGAGTAGTGCTTGATAATTGAGTAACAGCACAAGTTATAAAGCATAAATCGGAACCTTAAGCAAGAAATGGATAGTTAAGCATGGAAGCACGCATCCCAAAGGAAATCCGCTCGACATGCGGACCACCACGCCAGAATTATCTATCAATCTTACATACATACATACATACACACACACACATATACAGGGTGTTTCATATAAAGTGTCCACCAGAAAAGGAGGTGATAGTACTTCTCAAAAGGAACAAAAAATGTCCTATAATATAAACCCCGATCTCCAACCGTTTTCCCACAAGGTCAAATTTAATATTTTAAAAAAATATTTGACCTCACATCATGAAATTGTTAATAGGGATTTAAATATTCAAGCTAGAAAGGCAAAATTGGTATCATTAGAAAGCTGAGTAAATTTTCTAAAGGACAATCTACTAACTATGTCAAATATTTTGGAACTACTGCCCAAAATTTTGCATGAAACATGATTTTTTTAAAAAATTAATTTTATGGAATTTTTGTAGTAGGGCATTAGAGGAAGTAAGAGATGAGCAAAAGTTCAGCCAAGAACGGAAAAAACTTCTCTTATGATTGCCCTTTAAGAAAAGTTAAATAATTTTATACATTCAATAGTCAAAATTTTAAGCCATTCTTCCTAGAAGTTGGAAAAACTGATATTTTTTTGGCATTTTTGCATGTGTATACAATGTTAATTACATGGTACATAAAATAATTAAAAATCTCTAAAGCAAGGGAAAAGAGTGGTTTTAGAGAAAAATGTGTAAGAATAAAATAGGTTTATTTTACCTTCTAGAGTCTAAAAATCGTATTATTAAATTATTTTTGAAAATAAATTTTTTGTTAAAATAACACATTATTCTCACTTATATACGACAAAAATGATCAGTTTTTCCAACTTCTAGGAAGAATGGCTTAAAATTTTGACTATTGAATGTATAAAATTATTTAACTTTTCTTAAAGGGCAATCATAAGAGAAGTTTTTTCCGTTCTTGGCTGAACTTTTGCTCATCTCTTACTTCCTCTAATGCCCTACTACAAAAATTCCATAAAATTAATTTTTTAAAAAAAATCACGTTTCATGCAAAATTTTGGGGCCAGTCATGTTTCATGCAAGAAGTTAGTAGATTGTCCTTTAGAAAATTTACTCAGCTTTCTAATGATACCAATTCGCCTTTCTAGCTTGAATATTTAAACCCCTATTAACAATTTTATGATGTGAGGTCAAATATTTTTTTGAAATATTAAATTTGACCTTGTGGGAAACGGTTGGAGATCGGGGTTTATATTATAGGACATTTTTGTTCCTTTTGAGGAGTACTATCACTCCTTTTCTGGTGGACACTTTATATGAACACCCTGTATATATAATTTTTAAAGAGGACTCAGTTAAAGACAAGAGATTGTAAACATACATATTGCTTCAATTAAACAAATTATTTGAAACCTAATTAAAATACTGTTTTAAGATTGATCTACTTTTAATAACTAATTAAATCATTACTTTAATTTTTATTGAATATAATTAAAAATGTTTTTTTAATTAGGAAGATTAATTCATAAAATATACATTAATGAAATTAAAAATCAAAATAAACTCATTAAAGATTAAAAATCCTTGGTGTAAACTTTAATTAGTACTAATAGACGATTGAGTAAAGTGATAACTTACAATACATGGCGGGTTTAATATGAATTATCTTGATTTTATCACTGTAACGGTTAATAGAATAATTATTGTGATAATTTTTTTATATTTATTTACATTTTGAATTGTGGTTAGTGTTCTAAAAATTGTTGGTTTGTTTTACGTTATCTACAGAATTTAGATTTTTGAGGACAAGAAACCGTCCTTGATAAAGAGATGAGGAGGCAACAGAATTTCCTGTTGCAATTCTGGGCGATTTGCAGCTAAAATGAATTTTACCTCCAAAGGGGAGAAAAATTATGCTTTTCTTTCTCTCGTAAAAGTAGTACGTAACACGGAATCTAAATACAAAGGAAGAAAAGTGACTAAACTTTCAGCTCTTAAATTAAAGGTTACAACGTCAATATTCACCGGGGACTTTTGAAATATTGAACTTTTTTTATTTCCAAGCATGTAAACTAATTTAAAACTTTTACTTGTTTGTTAACTTAGATGTTTATGCGGCGAAATATGCCTAAAATTATTTACTGTCCTATAAATTAAAAGATAACTTCAATAAAGTTGATTTCTATATTTCCTTCCTCTTAGAGGTAAAATTGTACACTTACCAGAGGAGAACAAGTCGCTCCTCC
Organism: Microvelia longipes; assembly: GCA_018340805.1. Classification (NCBI taxonomy): domain Eukaryota; kingdom Metazoa; phylum Arthropoda; class Insecta; order Hemiptera; family Veliidae; genus Microvelia; species Microvelia longipes. Next base: position 26,245,593 of record JACMZG010001914.1, on the reverse strand, counting down.
TAAGTAGTAGTTATCTATTTGGAAGCCTAGGGAACCAACTAAATAAATTCCTCGACAAACCTCAGAAAATAAAAATCATGGTTCCTTTGGCTTAGGCCTTAGGAACCAAATTGGCAGTCCAGGGAGCAGAAACTCGCTTTTGTTAAAAGAAACAATTGGGTATCGTCTAAACAAAACACAAGAGTATCAAATCATACTAATAAATTTCCTCTGATTCTAATAATTTAATTCTTCTTTCTATACAAATCATTTTAGCTTAGTCTAGCATTCTATAAAATGAGGCTCTGTTCTCTACAGAAAATATAATAGAAAATTTGTAAGCCATAGATTGAAAAGCAAACTTCAGGTCAAGAAATTTTCAAAGAGAAAGGCAAATTTCAAGTTTACAAGAAATAAACTTACTTCAACTGGCTTTATTCAAATTTATAAAGGCCTATTTATTTCTTATAAACTTTCAAAATATTTTGTTCTTCAGTTTTATAAATTCTACTTTCCATCATAAATATATATATATATATATATATATATATATTATATATATATATATATATATATATATATATTATATATATATATATATGTATATATATATATACATATATATATATATATATATATTATATATATATATATATATATATATATATTATATATATATATATATATATATATATATATATATATATATATATATTATATATATATATATATATATATATATATATATATATTAATATATATACATATATATATATATATAAGTGGATGACAGCATATCCAGTGATGAACATCTGGTATAAAAATAAGTGGCTCCAAAGGTACAACGGCGAGCCGACCAGAGATGCAAAGCTCGCTGGCTTATTTTAGTTTTTGTTAATACATTTAAACTCTAAATGTACTATACCTGTATTTTAATAGCTTAATAATATTTGATTTGTACTTATTTGTTAATAATTAATATTTATCTCTTTTGTTAACTACCTTGAATCTTGACTATATTGGTAGTTGACTATCTTTGAAGGTTATGCCTTATGACACTATAAACATTTTTTTACTCACCTTTTGACACTAGAAGTATAAATACAACTATATCTGATAGCAGAACAGTAAGTTAGCACTATCTTAGATCATAATTACAACAAAAGAAACTCCGTACAACACGAGAAAACATACCTTACTTAAATTAAACCGAGGTCAAACACAACAAAAAAAGTATAATAATATATAGCCAAAAATATTTCGTCATTAATTTAAACAGAATATACGATTTTTTTCTATCTCAGAGATGGCAAAGAGATAAATAAATATTTCAATGCAAATTCTGACTTAAATTGCATAAAACAAATGCATCTTAAATCTAAGCATTGCGAGCTTTGTTACTTTAAAAGGTGTTCTTCGTCTCTCCTATAAATGGTGTTAGATGCACATTTGCCATGTGATTTAGCGAAGGATACACATTTATAACGTATTTTATTAAGGTAAACGCATAGTAATACTAAGATTATCTGAAGGTTATGACACATTTATATGATTTTTGAACTAAGATTTTAATAAAAGAAAATCGTGAATAAAATATTAAATAGATTTTGTTGTATTCTGTTTAGGTTGCTAACCTAACATACTACTTTTGTCACGTTTTCAAGGTTTAATACAATTTTCATCTATCAAGATTATTAAGAATAAAGCAGCTTCATCAGTTGAGTTTTGAAACATCAAAATATAACCTGAACACCGTTCATTATGAGTATAATAAAATCAAGAAATAAAAATGTAAGTGACTTACAAAAGATTTATAATACAAAATACAAACTAGGAGTGAAAAGCAGACAACTGATTTCTTATAACCTTAACTCACTCTTGGAAGAGGTTTCTACAAGGTTAATCAGAGCCCCTTAGAGCCCAAAATATATATTTTAAGCTTTAATTAATAGAGATAGGTTATAACTCTCTAGTAATGTATATCTATGGTTAAATGTAATAAACTTGACTTTTTACAACATTACTGGGTTTATTCCATCAAAAGCCAATAGATATTTCACAAAATATATCTAAAAGGCCATCGTTTTCTCGCCTATAGTGTAGCAGACATGGCTTTTACTACTATTTAGTAAGAAAGAAGTATTTCTTTAGCAAATTTGATCATTGTATTTAAAGAATCAGCTACCGTCGATACATGTTGAATATATCGTATTTATGTAACACATATCGTACACACACAACACACACACACACACACACACACACAAAACCACATTAATATTATAAATATTATATATATATATATATATATATATTATATATATATATTCATATATATATAAATCGTAACATATAATGCATATATGATATATGATATATGTTGAATATGAATATCCCTGGACTGGTTTTGGCTTGACGTCCAGCAGGCGGGCAACACTCGAGCTAGCAACATCGTTTTCAGCGTTTTATGATATTTCGAAATTATTGCTGAGTCATTAGTGTGGGTTAATGACGTCATAAAAAATATTTTTTGAATAGCACAACTACAGTGGTAAATTGATTTTTGTACAAAGTTTCAACTCTCTAGGATAAATATACTAGGATCTACGATGATAAGAAACACACTCACACACACATATAGATATACAACTTTGTGAAAACAAGTCAGGAGGCTTTTAAAACACCTGTCACCGGATAATTCCGGTGACATCCACGTTTCGGATATTTTTGCAAACAGAATACTATTCCTATACGGTATAAATGAGGAAAAGTTACAATGAACATTCAACCTGTATTTTTCTATTTGGTTGTCACATCATTTAATTTAGTAGGTTAATTTAACATTATTTAATTTAATTTATTTATTATTTAAATGATTTAATTTAACATTATTAAATTAACATAATTTAATTATGGGTAAACAACATTTTGGGATCTCTAATTTTAAATGACTAATAAGCATAAACAGTGTTTATTTTAGACCTATTTCTCCTCAAAAACCCTAAAGATTGTGTCTGAAGATCCCAGCACAAAACTATAACTCCAAATCAAAGAAGGAGCTTTCTAGTGAATTTTCTTTGACACAATTATAGGATGTTTAAGAATATAATCCCCCTTTAAAACAAAATGTTGCAATAATACCAGAAACAAATAAAAATAACTGAACAGTTTTCTTTTTAAACGAGTCATATCAGTTTACGAATAGAGAAGTAAATAAGAAAAAAATAACTACAATTTTCCTGCTTAACTTTCAACCAATTACATAATTTTACAAACATAAAAAGTCAAAATTTGACAACCAACACTTTCCCCTATATCATGTATGTTTTCTTACATTTCTTGTTAATGAAAAACTTTCCAACAAGACTTACTTTTTATAAGACGAACGATCGATAGAGAAGACATACAATCGATAGAGTAGACATACGTGCGTATCATCGATACCATAACTAATTCGTCAACTATCAAAGAGATTTTTTAACCATAAGACAGGATATGTGTAAAAACACTTTTTCATAAGGATACTAAAAATCAGCTTCTTATAAAAATGTAATAACTGTTTAATCTTTAAACGTTTTGTAATTTACTGATTATGAACCGTTAAACTGATTATAAACCGTGCTTGATCAAAAATGGAATGCATATTTGTAGTGATAATACATCAGCTTTTTTTTAAATACATGATTACGCAAGCATCAAAGCCCCGCGGACCCTTATTTCAGATAAATGGTTTTTGGCAAACCCCATATCCTTCGAACCACTCCTTATCAAGTTAAAACTCATCTTTAACCTTTTTATAAGTTTAACACTTTGAATTATCATAAGAAGCAGCTCGACAACTTGTATCAGAAAAAACTTATTTATGAGTTGATCTTGACGATTTAAGCCATCAAGTAAACGTCCAAAATTATCATTAGCAGTCCATAATTTCCAACTTAGATAAAATAAATAAGAAAATTATAATTATTCAGAGTAGACAATTATATAATTTATACAAAATGCCGGGTTTCCTAAAAAATCGCGATCATTTGTCCAAAAACAATTTCTTTGGAACCTCCTATTTTAATCAAAATGAAGATAAACTTCTATATTTTACAATAAAATAATCTTTGTAATAGCGATCCTATATGTAAGAATATAGTATACTTATTATTAAAGTACATGTATATTTATGTACCAAATTTCAACTAAATTGGATTTTTCTCGATTTTTTACAAGTTCTTAAAAAAAACGTCTATTTCACGTCATTCGATGAAAACTAAACAAATGTTGATAATGAGATGAAACTTGGTACATATATTTTTCCTATGTATAAATACTTGCGTGTCAAATCTCAAACCGATCAAAACATTTTTCCGCGTTTTATGAATTATCAAAAGTTTTGCTAAGTCATTAACTCTCTAGCATAACACTGGGAGCTACGATGATAACAGACACACACATATAGACAGACAACTTTGTGAAAACCACTTAAGAGGTCTTTAAAATACCTGAAACGGAGAATTCCAGTGCCATCCTAGTTTTGGATTTATTATCAAACACAAAAGTTTTCCAATATACCTACGGCATAAATGAGGAAAAGTAAAAATGAAAACGCTAAAATTAAAAATAGAATAATAGTTATTTATGCCATAAGGCTGAGAAGTGTGTCTTTATGTCACGGCAATTAGATTTACCGACATTCTTAGCCGGATGGCATACACTATTTTTTTTGAAGTAGCACTCATTAAATACAGCAGTATATAGCATGCGCTATATACTTAATTGAAAAAAAAAACGTCTAATTAACTCCATATTATCGTCGTCATTGAATTCATCCATAGCTTCACACTTTAACTCAAAAATGTAAAAGCTTTACAAATGAACACACAAAAATTGACAATTAAAACAACTTTTAAAAACGAAAAAAAAAAAATAGTCTACGAACAAAAACAGAAACAAAATGAACGTTTTTTAAGAATAAAGCTTTTACACAGATTGTTTTTTGAACACGCTACATTACAGTAATGGCGGCAATATATGAATTACTTTTACGTCCTAGGAGTTTTTTTACATTCATTATTGTCCTCGGAGGTGAAAAGTACTAAATAACCTCCTATAACAATAATGATTGGCTTCTCATCCTAAAAAAAGGTCCAATAAAGTGCTCCATTACGTACTGCCTCAAAAAAATGAATTTACTTATTTTTAGAAGAGTAAATTTTATGTATTAATTAAGAAGGAACGAGTGAATAAAAATTAGACAGTAAAAAATTATAAATAACATTTTAACATCAATAAAATATGCAATGAAATACAATTGAGCGCAACAAACCAACATCTGTAGTAAGAGCTAGTTTCTTTTATTCATTCATTAAGACAACAATAACAGATAAATCTAAGAATGAAAAATACAATACAGTAGAAAAAGTAATAATTTGAGCAAATTTAAAAAACAAAACTGACTCGAAAGTATCTATGCGTCAGTAATTGTATCATATAATCAATTCAATTTATTCTTGAAGTCGAACTTGAAAATATCTTTTATATACTTTCCTAAATAAATAATTTGAATTTAAATATATACCTTGAAATCTTATTTTAATTTTTAATAACACTAAGCAAGAAAAAAGTAGGAATTGGTGGAGGGCTTCAGAAACAAAGAGATGGCGATGCCTATTTTATATTATTGAGCAGTCTGAACCAAAGTAAAAGGACTGCTACTAACAGTAGTACTTACTAATTACTATTACTTAATTGGACGGGTTGACTTAGTAGGAGTTTAGTAGTGGGCTTAGTTTTCCAATAACAGGAAAACAAAAGGGTGATATTGAAAATTTAAATACAATTTTTTTTATCATAGGATTAGCATACGACGATCAAAATTATTCATTTATATCTTATTGTTACTTAATATGTGATAAATGAGTCAGAAATTAATAGAACAACCATAGGTGCTATACAAAAATTGTCATTATTTCCCAGATAAATACTTTGATTATTTCAGGATATTAATTCTATGTTTAAAATCTCTTCAAGCTCTTATCACTACAGACTTAGATTAAACATAATTAACACTTCATAACGTAAATGAAATAAAACAAAAGAGTTAGAAAATATCATCTTATCAATTAATTTAAATACTTGTTAAAACTAATTTTAAAAAAAATTCAATAAAATTTTGTGAGTTTGTGCAAAATAAAATTATTCAAAAGTAAAATTAATTAACAATAGATAAAATAAAACACTATATTTGGATTTTTTCCCTCTTATTAGTTTAATTTAAAACTCGTGGCAGCCTATTTAGACAGTATTTTCCCTGATGAAAGAATGACTTTCAACACCCTAAAATTAACCAAAATAAATCACTTCAAGGAAAAGTTTAAAGGTAAATTGTCAAAATTAAGAAACTCATATACTCCTACATATTATAACGTTGATCGCCCTTTTGTTATCACTTTTTTTTATCAGCGACAGTTGCGCTGCTTTTGACTTTGAATCGCGAATAACTAGTTTTCGGAACACATGTTACGGGAGATCTTAAGGCATTATTGTTTCCCGCCAATAATTCGTAGCGGAAACGCACTGATATACCAATTCAGGGTTTATACTGAATTTGACATTTCCATTTCTTTGACTAATTTCTATTATTTTTCCAGACTCTAACTCAGAAAAATTAACTGTGAAAAAGATAAAACACACATATATATATATATAATATATATATATATATATATATATATATATATTATATATATATATATATATATATATATATATATATATATATATATATATATATATATATATATATAATATATATATATATATATATATATATTATATATATATATATATATATATATATATATATATATATATATATATATATATATATATATATATTTAGTGTTAGAAATATTAAATGTTGAAAATAAAATGTATGTATTGAGAAACATTACATAAAAAAAGTAAATATTTTGTGTTAGGAAAACATACTTAAGAATATGATACTTAAGAACTTAAGAATGAAAAGATACTTAAGGAAGCTTAAAAATATACAGGAAAACATGAAAGTTACTTAAGAAAGCTTATGAAAAAATACACAACATATTGCGATCCAACTGTAAATTAAAAACAAAATAATGCTCTATAATAAAATAAGTATAACATTAAATTAATGAATGGATGAGTAGGAAAAAAACTTTATGCCCAGCAATAAAATATTAAAAATATATGCGAGAGATTACATTTTATATAAATTATAGTGATGACACTAAAGATTAAAGACTCAAGGCGATGAACGCAGTCTTATGAACTTTTATAAAGAAAGAAGGAAAGGATGTTGGGCGACGAAATCAAGGAAGCATAACCACATCCGCACTGATCCTCAACATTCCACAGGAATACCGTGGAAAAGAGAAGAAAGAAAAAAAAGGATTTACGATAAATAAAGAAATGATATCGGTTTAGATGGAGATACGAATATACATTGGACAGTTGACACTTAAATTATAACTGTTTAAGGCGTGGACTGAAAACATTGAGGGTTTCGAAAAAACACGTTGAAAAAGAAGTAAAAGATTTCAAAGTCTCTTTGCCACTTTTAAAAACATCTTGATGGTTTATTGCATTATAATTTTTACAACTAAAATCAATCAATAGCTAAGTTTCGACATATTAGAAAGTTATTTCCCTGGAAAAATGTTCGATCAACGAAAGCAAAACTTGGGGACATCATAAAGTACATTCACACACACTTCTAGATCGAAGTTGCGGACTTGAAAGCACATTAATATAGCTCTTCAATAAAGGCCTTACTTGAGCCATAAGTAACAAGTAACTATTACTACGTACACACAGCGTATTTAACAGGCGATCGTATTGGATATACGCATTAAATACGATAAGGTTTTTGCACCGTATTTGTTTAGTCGATCGAGTGAGATTACGTAATAACTGATCCCGCCAAAACATCGCGTCTTTTATAGTGAAGGTTCACTTTTGGTTATAAGGAAGTTAAAAACAAAAAAATATATTTAATTAAATTGCGATTTTTTGCATAATAATAAAGTTTCACTAAAAAAAATAATATTCCAAAAGTTTTTGAAAAAACGATAAAATTGAAGTGAAATAAAAGTTCGACGAGAAGGTTGTCCACTTAAATACGATCGTCTCTAAAGGTATATACAGCTTATCAGCGGATCCATTTAGATTCCATCTCCCTAGTTCTTCGCGTATGCGATCGGATCTCCTCCGCATGGTTCATACAGCTAATATTACCGTATTGAGGGATCGTATCCATATATCAATCCATAAATTTAAAAAACCATAAATACATCTACGCATCCATATATACATCTTCACATCCATAAATACATCTACACATCCAGAAATACATCTGCACATCCATAAAAACATCTACACATCCATAAAAACATCTACACATCCATAAAAACATCTACACATCCATAAGTACATCCAAATATCCATAAGTACATCCTCTCGTCCATCCAAATATATATACAGACACATATCCATTAAAACATACATACGCTAAACAATGAAATGTCATCAACAAATCAAATATCACGCATTGCACTTGATGTTGCCCCATCAAATTTGGTTTAGTCGTTTGGCCTGCAACGTATTTAAAAGGAAAGTGCACATACATCCATAAATATATGCACACACATATACACATACATACAGACACACATCCATAAAAACATACATACAGTAACAAATTTCCCCGACACTAAAACTCTAATCCCTACGACCATATTATACGCAACACACTGAATAGTAATTAATAGCTGTAATAAATCTTTATCCATTCATACAATACTTGCCTTGAATTTCAGTTTGATTAGATCTAATCAACTGTAATCTTGAATAAATTAATTATTAAAACTAAAACTAATTTACTACAAAAACAGAAGCAAATTAAGTGGTATCTTTAATCTTTTCACTTATGTAGATAATACAATATCGTGTTTCAGATGTCTTTCTAAACAAACATGACGTTAATAAATAAGCTCATTTGTTCAAGTTAAACCATAGACAGTTAAATAAAAACTAACATAACAATCAGAAATGATATTAAATTAAATTTTATTAATTATGAAAAATTTGTCACTAAAATAATTTCAATCAGAACCCACATTATAAGGGTTGTTACAATGGGGGTTGCTAGTCTTAAAAATAAAAATAAATAATAAGACCCACCAAAATGAATATTATCTCTAATATCCCAACTAAAAAAAGACAGTAAGACAAAGCTAATACAAAATTGTGGACCAAACTATTCAAACAAGTTTAGAGTTATGAGGTAGTGATAAAATGAGGTCAGATTAAACAAAAACACAAATTTAAGTATTCGGCCGTTAATTAAGCCCTTCGTAAGAAGTAATTTTTTTACAAACTGAATCTTTGGTTACAGTAATCTAGCAATTGCTAACTGTGTATGCCATTGGAGAAACGGCCTACTTCTAAACAAAGATCTGGTTCGAAAAAGAGGGTTAATATTAGCCACTTTTGTTGGTATTATAATAGTCCAAGAGCCGGACCTGAGAAAATGACTCATTTAGTACTACTTCAAACCAAATATTTCTAAAAATATACCTTAAATTATAATGAAAAAACAGAGTCTGCCTATCCATAGTGGAGCCCTTCATATGATTGCTCATACTCAATATTTTAGAAAATCGCGTAAATTTCAGTTTCTTGAAATAAGTGGTTCCCTGTGGGTCGTGTGAAAAACATTAAGAGAACATTTTTAAAGGTGATAAAATCTTTTATAAAACAAGTGTTTAATCATCAAAATCGAATGACTGCAGCCAATATTATGACTCTTTCAAAAACACTTGAAAAATGGTTAATTTATGCAAAGTCAGCGAATTTCATTGGAAAAATATTGACTCTTTGTGCAATTTTTAGCCATTTAACAAATGTCATAACTTTAGTTGTATTTATCCGATTTTGACAAAAAAACACTCTCATGTTAAAGGAAATTTTATCAACTTTGAAAAAAGTTCTCTTCATGTTTTGGACACGACCTACAGGGAACAACTTATTACAAGAAAACTGGAATTCGTGCGATTTTCTAATATTTTGAGCCAGCGCATTCATACGCTTCACTTTGTTTTCAGAAAAATTTGGTTTGAAGTAGTACAAAATGAATCACTTTTTTTAGGTCTAGATCTTGGACTATAAAGGTCTAAACGTGTGCCTATTTTTAAAATATTTTTTAATCAACTTTCTGACTGTCATTAATGAATTTTAATGACTTCAAAACAAATATTTTCTGGAAAGTTCAACTAGGCCTAAATATTAAATTTTATGTTTGAGAATTAGCATAAATGGAGTCCATCGTAATAGAACGAAAGAATAAAAAGTCTCTCCACAGTTATAGATTTTATTAAAACTAAAGCAGAGCGCTTTCGACCTAACAAGAGGCCATCATCAGTGCCTATTAAACAAATAAGACAAAAAAAAATGTCAAAACACACTTATACATAAAAAAATTACAAAAATATACCAAAGAAACAGATAAATTACAGAAAGGAGTGATAATAATATATAAATAAATATAAATAAATAAAAATAAATACAAAAAAAAAATTATAAATAATAAATTAATTAAAAGTGAATAAATAGAAATATTACCGTTGAGCCGAGATAAAAGTGTTGAAAAGGTAGTTTTAAATATAAAACAAAATCAGGAAGGTTTGAGTAGGCTTGTATTTATTTATTTTTTTTGTATTTATTTTTATTTATTTATATTTATTTATATATTATTTATCACTCCATTTCTGTAATTTATCTGTTTTTTTTTTGTATATTTTTGTAATTTTTTATGTATAAGTGTGTTTTGACATTTTTTTTTTTGTCTTATTTGTTTAATAGGCACTGATGATGGCCTCTTGTTAGGTCGAAAGCGCTCTGCTTTAGTTTTAATAAAATCTATAACTGTGGAGAGACTTTTTATTCTTTCGTTCTATCATTAAATTTTAAGCCAAGTTTCAAGTCTTTTGCATAACCACACTGAAAGCTACGATGATAAGACGCCTACAAGCAGAATGACAACTTGGTAAAATAAAATCACGAGTTCTTAAAAACATCTGAAATCTCAGTAAAAATCCCGCTTTTAGATTTTTTGCTAACACCTCAAGCTGATGGAATTTATCAGGTGATTCAATTGGAGGGTTTTTATGAATGAATTCAATTTTTTTTAAGTTAGGTCATAGTCCGGAATTGACGTCATTGCAGGAATAAATAGAGAATTTTAAATGTAAGCCGCCTACACCGATTCCTACAATGACGTCACACGACATTCATAAAAATGTCAGGTTACACCCACAGAATGCGGTATGTTTGTTTACCTCATAAATTTCTAACATCTTGCAAACCCCTTACTTTTCCTATATACCTAAGTATAAATGAGGAGAAGTACTATTAGAAGTAGTAGTAGTGATAGTGGGGGAGGGGGGGGAGAGGTCAAGCCTGGTGAGTAGACCACACCTTTGGGTCCTATAGCCTTTAACGGCTATGTTTTGAGAGATGATTTGTACCCAACTCAGTCTGGTGCACTTTAAGGGCGTAGGCTTCTTTTGAACGACCTAAACATTTAGAGATACGGTCATAGAGAGTTAATCTCTCTTTTAAACTAATTTGAGCGCCACCTCGTTCAGCTTTTAACAGTGTGTTCAGAGGAGTAGACACAAATGGTGACCAAGGTATGAAGACAACACTGGACAGACAAATGTGGGGCAGAGGAGGGATTGAGGAAGAGGAATAGGGGAGGTTAAGGTGTAGACTGGTGAGCAAGGAATCCAGTCCATTAAATCTTATTTGGGAACAAATAAAGGTATACATTTGGATGCTGAACCTAATATAACAAACCCAAAGTAAATAACAAAACTCTGAACTAAAAATTAATCCTAACTTAGTTCAAAATTAAATATAACTCAACAATAAAAGAATACTATTAACTTAATTAATATAACCCTAATTAAAATAAAGATGGCGATCCTCTTTCCTGCCTATACAATTCAGAATTTAAATTCAAATTATAAAACTACTAACGCATTTTCTTTAAACTTACAATAAAATTTTAAAATTAAACTGGTGTGAACAAAATATTGAAAATATATGTAACAGTCCTTTTCACCAATCCCGAAATTAAGAGAAGTAAAAATGAGGATTAATTCTAACTTTAAATCTAACATTTTATTAATGAAAGTAGACTGGTTAGTAATAGAAACAGTAAATTTCTTTATTTTAAAAACTAATTTGAAACAAAGCGTATGAAACGAAGACATGTTGTCAGTCATATATTTTGTTTACAAAGGATGCTGCTATTAAACAAATTGCCATGAAATTGTTTGTCTACTTAAGATTTTTCATCAAATTAGTTTCTGTTTGATCAAAGAATTTGGCATGTAACACAAAGAAAGATAAAAAAATATATTTCTTTAATTGAAACATCCCCCCTCTCGAATCTCGCATACAATGAGACACTATATAGATATTAATAACACCCATTTCTGTTTTCATTAATGTTTCCTTCAAATACTATATTGATTATGAGCAGGTAATCAATTATTTAAATTATTAGACATTTTAAAAATGTAAATTATTTTGTTTCTACAGTTTGTTTGACCCTCAATGTAAAAGCTATTTCCCTCCCTAGGAAGTGTAAGTAGCAGTCTATTACATGGGCATAGACAAAAGTCAGATTGACATTTACATTGGTTAAATGGGAAATCGAAGAGAGGATGGCATAAATAATAACAAATAAATTAAATTATTTCTATTTTTATCAAATGACATGTGTTCGTTTTATGCTTTTACATAAAAATTAATTACAATAAGTTTCGTTTCAATACGACAAGTTTATCCATGATTTTATTTTTTATAACAAAAGCTATGCAGCATTGATCGTGGTCAGTGCCTGGATGGTTGACCACTGGGAATGAAACGGATGTATTTACTATCTGAAGACGAGCGAAGTTAGTCTGAATACGTGATGCAGTATATATTTGGCGAATTGAATATTCTGAGGACGAGCAAAGCGAGTCTGAAGTAGGGAGGATAAGCGTAGCGAATCCGATGTGATGTGGAAAAGTTTCGAAGTATTTTATTACGACTTTATGAATTTTATAAATGCTATCATTAAACATTTAAAATTTTTCTTAATGTTACAGCTTCCAGTTATGTTTATATTACCGCATTATTTTGTAATGTTTCTCTGTAATAGTTTGACTAGTCCTATATATAATTTAATGTGCAGCATTGAAGTAAACAATAAATAGAACATTATTTTATGGCTCTAAAAAACTCCGGAATACTTCACAGATGTTATTATGACTAAAAGAAATTAATTTATAAATATTTCTTAATTAATTAAAAAATGTTATGAAAGAATATATATAAAAAAATTATATAATATATGTCATTCAATAACAATTTTTTGACCTGGTTAAAAATATACTTTAGTACAGCAAAAATTAGCAAATTTAATTATTTTAATAAAATGATTAATAAATTGTTAAAAGAACAATGAAAACAAGCCAGTCTAATTTTATACAGACTGAAATATCTTAGCTATTAACAGTGAAATGAGAATAAATAGTGACATTTATATCTGTTATGATAGTTTAATTAATTGTTTCCTCAAATTAAACGAGAGATAAGAGAGTAAGTTAGTTGGAAGATTGGAGTATATTTGAGAGGAAGTTGAGTCCGGTCAGCTGTTTAGTTCGGAGAAAAGAGGTAGTTAAAAATTCCTAATATATTTAGGTATTTATTATTTTATAAATGATGCGAGAAAATGAGCACTGATTACATTATCTCGACTGCATAATATTATTTAAGTACTTGGAGTATATAAGAATAAGTACGGTCAACTGTTCAGTACGACGCTTAGAGGTTATTAGTAGTTAAAAATGTTTATATTCAATATCTTATCATAAGTAATAAAATCTGTCAAAACTGATGTCTCCCAACAAGCTTATATTTGCTTTAAATAATTTTCCAAAATCTCACCATGGCGTTTTCTTGGCACTCACCCTTCCTACACCTTTACTAATACAGATGCTGATGCAATATGACACCTTCTTGAGTACTAAAATTCTTTTAGTAGACGCAGTTTAAGTAGAATTAGCATAATGCAGAGAAGTGATATTGAATGTAGCACATCTATCTCTCTATATATATATATATATATATATATATAATATATATATATATATATATATATATATATATATATATATATATATAATGTATATGTATATATATGTATATATATGCATGTATGTATATTTGTTTGTGTGGAAGCGAAAATAGTCCCCATTAAGTTGGAATTTGGTATGAGTGTATTTCTGTACGTAATAAGCAAGGATATTATACAGCAAGACTTGGCTGGGGCACTGCCGTGCCCCCAGACTTAGTTTCATTTCGACACGTCAAGTATATTTATGGTTTTTGTTGGATCATATAAAATAGACTGCATCAAGCAAAGTCAGTGCCTGGATGGGTGACACTGAGAATAAAACTAAAATAATTACTAAATTAGGACGAGTGAAGCGAGTCTAAAGTTGAAAGGATGAGCGTGGTGAGGAGGTACCCTGTACCAGATTTATTTTTTTGTTTTTATGAAATTTACGCTTTATCATTAATGGGACATAACTACATTATAAATAATTTATTTCCCGGATAACGACTAGACCAACTATTTGACTTTTCAACCAAGTTTCAACTCTCAAGCAGTAACACACTTGAAGCTAAAATGAAATCTGATGCGATAACAACACACTTATACCCACGTCTACATAGACGATATAACAATCAGGAGGTTTTAAAAAACCAGACAGATCATTCAAGTAAAAGCTTAGTTTCAGATTAAAGAGCAAATATAACACTTTATGTAAATACAACTATACATAAATACAACTATTTATGTATAGCGTAGGTAAGAAAAAAATGTTAAAAAGAAAAAGTTCAATCACAAAAACGCAGACGTTTTCCGCAAACAAAACGATTCCAAGTCAAGTACAGAAGCCAATATTTTTAGAAGCTAACAGACCTTGTTAACGTCCTGACAGGAAATTGCCCTTCAGCCCAAACCTTTTATTCCACCATTTCGTTATTAAAAATCATAAAAATTAGCCTCTTTTTTAACAATTGTCTTCAGATTTGTTAAAAAAAAGTTGTGTCTATTTCCTGCTTCGTTTGAGTTTCTTCATCATTTGTCATTTTCAAACATAAAGATATTTTTTCAAAATTATATATGTTCATAAATAATTAATCTAATAATTATAGTTAAATTCTAAATTAAAAAAAATATGATGCTATCTAAAAATATATTTTAAAAATAAAAATCTTCATTAAAATAGTGATTAAATCTAACTTTTAAGTTTAATTTTTTATAATTTTAAACTTTTCGACATATCTGAAGGGTTATATGTCCTTGAAAAATCTAAAAAAGGTTCAAAGGTACTTTCAGGTTAAAAAAATCGTTTTGTAACACCATAAAAAATCTTATCTCCTGTACCTCCAGGATAAAAGAGGTAACAATTCAAAAGGACCTCCTAAACAAAAAGATACATTTAGAAATATGTATGTCATTTTATAATATTACTTCTTAAATTTAAAAATTAATAACGATTCAAAGCCGTTATTTCTATGATAACTTTTAAATAAATAATAAATAATTCATACTTTTTTTAAAAAGTGCTGTATGTAATAATTCAGGTTAATAAACGTTTGAGCAGAGGCGTTAAGGTTATCTTGAGGATTGCGCCTCTGATTAGGTCTTATTATAAATCTCGCCTTTTAAAACCTTGTTAAACTTAAGGTATCTTTAATAGGGGGAAAAAACTAAATACTTATTATTAACTTATTTTAGATATGTCTTTAATTTTATCTTTTTTGATAAAACTTTAACTGAAAGATTTTATCTTAAATGTTCTCAATTTATTTTTTAAAGTTATTGTAACGTCTTTGTCAGTATTTTTACTTAGGTTTTACAATAAAGAATGTCTAGCGCGGGGGTCCGCAAGCTGGGTGAATTTCCTTTGGAATGCTTTGCTTCTTGCTTAACAGTCAAAGAGTCTTAATACTTAGAGTCTACTTAAGTAATAATAAGAGTCTACTATTACTCTACTAATCTAAGAGTCTACTATTAATAAGTAGAGTCTATTTAATACTTAGAGGGAGGGTAAAACAGCTCTTATTATTGCCAGAGTAGCGTATCGAAGCACATATTTATCCCTGCCCATTAAAAGGTGGACATTTTTCAGTGACGTCACATTAAATCACTTTATACAACTCAAATATTTAAAGAATATAAGCGATAATAATTGCAATTTATTTTAAATTTATTTTACTTATTTTATGATAAAATGGTCGAAAAATAATTTAATATTTACGAGTCGCCTCCGTTGACGCAAATGTTCAATGTCACAAACGGCCACTGGAGCAAATCCCCTACTCCTCCTAATTTGCTCCAACGAACATTCTTGACATCAATTTTTTTTAAGTGTTTTCCAGCTGTAATTTTTGAAAAAAAAAGTGTTCCATGGAAAATGGTCATAATGTAAGATTTTGCAAAAAATGTATTTATGTTAAAAATTTTCTTTTTGCTTCATCGAAAATTTTTGACAAACACTGAAAGAGAAGCCATACTTCGATTATTAAAACACGTCGTTTGACAGTGAAATATTTTTATACTCATTATTACAAAGTTGTGGAATGGAAACGGAGAAGCTAAATGAGGTGTCAAGAGAGAAGATTCAAAAATCTTAATATAAGATATTTGCTCATTCAAACATTTTTGACATGCTTTATTTTTAAGAATTTTAAAAAGAAAAACTACTACCTAAGTAGTAAAAAACTAAACTTTAAGTTTTTACCTAATTTGGCTCGAAATACCAAAAATAACGAAAAAAATAGATTTGCTCAAACGAACATTTGTGTCATCGCCCTCTTGCGGCATCGAGTAAGTTTGACGGCCTTGAAATATTTTTGCTCCAATGGCCATTTGTGACAATGAACATTTGCGACAACGTATCCCCACGACTGGGAACTGTCTCGCTTCTACCCTTATCACTATGTTATGAGGGATATCTTAGTACACCACTAAGCATTAGTCTCTTTCTTAACAGTTTCATTTTTGCTTGAAAGTCTGATCAGTAACACAAACACAGTGACTTGTAAGCAAATATTTTTTTGAATTTCTTAAAAGAAATGCGCATGTTTTTTCTATAAGCTAAACAAATATGCTAATACTAGTGTGTTAATTCTTCCAAAATTAATTCTTTTTTTCGCTTTTGAAAGCTTAGTTTATGCGAACTAATAATTTTCTTTCAGCGCATTTCCTTTAATATATATATATATATAATTATATATTATATATATATATATATATATATATATATATATATATTATATAATATATATATATAATATATATATATATATATATATATATATATATATATATATATATATTATTATATATATATATATATATATATATATATATATATATATATATATATATATATATATTATATATATATATATATATATAATATATATATATATATATAGACACATTCCAGGGTCTAACTCCAGGCATGCCACTCTTTTAATTAAAAATTTGCTAAAATTAAAAAGAAATGTTTTCTTATCTCTATCATAAACTATATTAATAGAACAAAATAAATAATAAGCTATGAATAAACATGCTAACATAAGGTTTATGTTTATTGAAGAAAATTACCAGACGAGGAAGACATTAAAATTAAAACCAAATAAAAATAAAAATGAGACTGATTTGCAAAAACAAACAAACTAACGTACTGATAGCCAACAAGGATTAAAACTGAAAAATAAGATTAAAACAACTTAAAAAGAATGATCTTTGTTGTTAAAAGGAGTTTCTAAAGAAGGATTAACGACGAGTAGTTAAAATATCATTAAACATAATTACCCCCAAGTTAACATGGTTTATAGCATGGGGTTTGAACCAAACTAAGAGGAGTCATCTGCGAATAACAGCCTTTCACGATTAAAATAATTTGTCGAAGACTCAAGGGCAAAGCTTAGTAAAGACGAGTAAAGTTGAAAGAAAATACCTGTTTTATCTTGAAAACAATATGTACGTACAAGAACTATTCGACTCAAGTCATAGAACGAGACATAAAATAATCAGACTTCGATACTCCAGACCTTTTTAAAAGTTCGCTTTTGGCTTTTATAGTTTATGTGCGGACTAAGTTTAATCAAGTAGTATCTATATATAGGTATGGATACTCCATGGTTCAAATTAAGGTTAAGTGAGAATTATGTACATATTTTCTAATGGGCGTGGTGTAAGTATATTAATTAAAAGTGATTTATTAGGCAAACATTCTTACCCCATGACTGTGCAAAGGAAATATTTACTTTGCTTTTTCATTTATTTTTCTGCCTGAGCTGAAAAATCGAAATTACAGAAAATACTAAAAAATGAACAAGCATATGTTCTAGAGTTAGAAAACGCTTGAATAATAAATATTTTACTTTGTTAAGAAGCTTTTCGTTTTTATTTTTAACGTTTCCTCTTTTAAAACGTAAGGTACACATGAATCGCGAATTTTGAATTTTTACGGGTTACGTATACTCGAATTTCGATCTTTTTGTGGCTTTATGTTGGTACTTTTGTCTCTTACTAATGCCGACAAGCTCTGCCATTTTGAATTTTCACTTAATTGTTGGCAGCTGCTTTGCTTGCACGTGTTTTGAATCATCTTCGATTTTTTACCTAATCAAAAAAAAAAAAATGGATCAAAGAACCTTTATCAAATTTTGTGTGAAAAACGAAATTAAGTGCGCGGCTTTTTAAGCCAATTAATTAATTGGCTTTTGCACCACGCCTCTGCTCACACATCGATGCTTGTGCGCGACCTTTTGGTGAAAAGCAATACACTAATGATGGCTCAGCCACCGTATTCCCCAGATCTGGCCTCCAGTGACTTTTTATTGTTCCCTAAACTGAAGAGGCCCATGAAAGGACGATGTTACCCTACGCTTGACGAGATAAAGACAGCATCAAAGGAGTAGTTGAACAAGATAAAAAATGATTTTTTGAAGTGCTTTGATCCCAGTTTGTTAATGCTTAAGAGTTGAATCAGGTCTAGTTGTACTATCTTAAAAAAATATTTTGTCAATAAAATTTCATAAAACGCGGAAAATATGAAAATTTGGCACACATGTAGCCTAAAGACACATCATAAGTGCTAAGCTTAATTTCATTATCAATATTAGTTTAATATTTATCGAATAATACGTATAAATTTTTAAGTAATCGTTAAAAATGTAAAAATCATCTAATTGAGTAGAAATTCAGCGCGGATTTTTCTACGGGTTTTGCCGAATCGTTAATGTCAAGCAGTATCCAGAGATATTATTACGTGAATGGGTGATAGTTGGGAATGATATGACGGATTCATCCATAGTCTCAGGAAGTGGTTATAATATGCTTAGCGAATACGACACGAGAGGAAAAGTTTCGATGTACCCTGTACCCGAGTTTTATATTTGTTAAATAAAGACTCTCATAATTCATTTCAACTAAACCTCAAAAGTTCAAAAAACTATACAACTTCCATATAAAGAACCAAAAGATAAACTTTAAAAAGCAATATTTTGTCTGGTTTATAAAAAGAAATGTGACTGATAGTCTTTACAGACGTATTTGACTTGTTTGTACAGATGATGGAAATCCACTACCGTCTGGTTTTGAAAAGTTCGCTCAGTAATTTGTCATGTAATGAAAAGTGAGTAAGTCAAGGGAATTACTCAGGGTTGACAGTTTGATCCCTCTCTATTAATAATATACTTCATTTTAAAAACTGGTTTGTAAATTCTGTCTGACTGTCGATTTGTCTGTTTGTTGACAAATTATCCTCCCCTACTGCGATAATCAGTGAAATGTAAATATTGGTTATAACTTGTCAATGTTTTTAACATTATTTCAGTTTATTTAATAATTTAGTGTTGGGATCTTATAAAGACTTATCAAGACGTAAAATTAAAATTACGAGAGCGCAGATGTCGCTTCGTCTTGGACAGTCATATTTTAATGAAAGGCACTAATCAAGTTTATTATACATAAGCTACATAAAGGTTTTTATTTTACTAAGCTAAAAATAAATAAATTATGTCAATAGACTATACTGACTTTGGAGTTAACTTCAATTTTCACCAATGGCTTAACTTACGACAGCCACAACGTAATTGTGAGAGAGATATATTCATTATTACACTACGTATATTATGTTTAATTAATAATAATCTGGCACCTAAGAAGGTACATCGATACTGACTTTCAGAATAGCTTTACTCGTCCACAGAATGTCATGATCAAATCTTAAAGTCTTTAAATTTATTAAATAGTGAAGGCAAGGGAGTTTTCCTCATTTTATTAGCTCGGAAAGTGCCGCCTAAAAATGCTGGCGCCGGACGATGTTGGACGAATTTCCCTGGCGTGACATCTTTTCTTGTATAAGGTTTTGTTTATGGAAATAAATCATTATATATATATATATAAAGTATATATATATATATATATATATATATATATATATATATATATATATATATATATATATAATATATTATATATAAATATGTGTGTGTGTGTGTGTGCATTGATACATGAATAGATGTGTACATTTCCTGTAAACAATTAACAGCAAATGGCTGATCCAAATATAGAGAACTTTTGATTACAAAGAGGTCTCAATCTCATCTATGGCTGGTACTATTTTCGGTGTATTAATATGAATGGATAAGGATTTTTTTGCATACACGCTAACTTATATAACATTGTACGCTCCTATAAATTTAAAGCTACAGGTAGGGAAGCTTCGATCCATGATTGACAGCTTTGTTAAATCTATTTAACATCGAAAGCTTAAGATGTATAATAAGTAAAATAACTTACGGTCTGGCTCTAAAAGCATTAATGTTTCAGCAATGTACATGTTAATCTTAAAGTGAGTAAAATGCCTGAAACAAAAATAAAAATATTTATTACTTTATTTTATTTTAATTAGGTTATTAGCACCTTTAACATCAAAATACTTAAGTATTATAAACTTTACTAGAACTAAGCCGATGGGGATTTCAAAAATGATGAAATAGTAGAATACAATAAAATAAGTTCGTAAAATAGAAGATATACAATAATAGTGAGCTAAATATAAGATAACAACAACAAGTATTTTGTTTTTTTTTTAAATTTTTTATATATTTATTTATTTTGTATTATTCTTATTATTATTTTTAAAGACAATGTTATATGTTACAGTATTTTATAGGTGTAATATAGAACGAATGTTGTGAAATTTTATAAAATAGTGTTACAGTGGAAGGGTTAGTTAACTTCTGTAACCTCATTGAAACCTCTTTCAAGAGTGAGTTAAGGTTATAATAAATCAATTGATTTTGGTTTCCCGCACATTTCTTGTGTTTTGATTTGTATTTTTAACATTCCCCTATATAAGTTATTGCAATTTTGTACTGATTATTTGATTGTATTTATCATCAAAGGTGGTCAGGTTACTTTTTCGATGTTTAAACGTTTAACCTATAGGGCCTCTAGTAATAATATCTCTATAGTAATAACAATATAAATCCGTCAAAGGACCAAATTTTAAAGATTTGACCACAAATTGTATTTTCTTAAAAAATTACATTTCTTTAAAAAATCTTTAGAATGGGTACTAGTCGTAGACGCTCCAAATCGTTAGCGCTCCATTTCAAATGGAGTTCCAACGATATGGAGGGCCAAAGAATCGCGCTGTAACGATTTGGAGCGTCTATGAATTTTTAGAGAAATCATGTGAGAAAATTAAAGTGCATGCAATTCGTTGACATGCCATTCATTGGCGCTCCATATCGTTAGCGCTCCATGGAGCTCCAACGATTTGGAGCGCCTACGAGTGGTACCCTTTAGAATTGCTCATTATTTGTCACATCAACCTTGTCACATGACGTTAATGATGTGATACTAGTGATTTTATTCTTTTACATTCTTAGGCTATTTCTAAGACTTAATTTGTACCAGTACTTAGCATTATCAACTTAAACTATACTGATTATAAACCATATAAGTTATATACAGCAGATAAAAAACAAATCTTCAAAATCCACGAAACATACAAAGTACAGTAAATATCAAAAATACAAAAGCATTGGTTTTCTAACCACTTCAAAACATAAATCATCCATTCAAATGATTCTATTTGTTAACATTTAAAATAGATGTTTAATTAATTACTTGTTTGTTTTAAAATTGTTATTTTAGCTTTGGTTTCGTTAGCTTCGATTCAAAACACAACTATAAATTTCTTTCACCCTCTTCTTAAAACTCTGTCTTTTCGCTTTTCTCCCTAAAAACGAAAAATTATATAATGTGATGTAAAGTTAATTTATTGGCTAAGAGGAGGAGTAAAAGTTAGAAAAACACTTATTTCGTAAAACGATAAGGGTTTTGAACTTTGACAAGTTGGACAGGTAGTTCAAAAGGGTGTTAAGTGCCTGGAATAATAAATCAGGAAAATATTTAACAGCTCCACTAAACTAATTTGTAAATCCAAAAATAATATACATGTAATGTTATAACTTAAAAATAAAGCAATAAATTTAATTTATTTGATGTTTTGGTATTGCCGGAAATTAAAATAAACAAAGGAATTTTTATCTTACAGTAAAGAATTAAAGTTATAAAATGACATATATAGCCGTAAACATCATGTTAAATATAAAATATGAGCATCTCCCTATCATGTTATGGTTCTGGTTGATCCATATATCAACTCACTTTCTAGTTTTGTGAACTTGCTTTAAAATAGCAAGTGCCACCTATATTAATTAATTGTTTTCAAAACAAAAGCCTCTAGTTTGAGAGGTTATTTTTTTTTTATATATTGTGTTAATAAATAAATCAGATAAAAAAAATCGGTGCAAGTACCTTGGAACTTTTCTTCATCACATCGGATTCGCTACGCTCATCCTCCCTACTCCGGACTCGCTTTGCTCGTCCTAAGACTGCAAATTCATTCGTTACGATTCCAGCGGTCGCCCATCTAGGCGCTGAACACGCTCGATGCTGCTTCACTTTTATGATCCAAAAAACTCATGGTTATACTTGTCTTTTTAACACAAAACTTAGTATACTTGTATATTGCGTAAAGGTATATACTTGTACAAAATTTCAACTCGATTGGATTATTTTCCAATTTTTTTATTTAAAAAAAATGAAAACAAATTATTTAATAAAATTAAAGTAATGCTGATAATGAGAAGAAACTTAGCACATATGTTAGTTATTCTTGCGCCAAATCCTAATCTGATCGCAACATTTTTTCGCGTTTTATGATTTTTAAAGTTTTCACTGTTTCAATATAAAAATATTTTACGAATAGAGCAACTACACCTATAGAGTGATTTCGAAAAAATTTCAACTTTCTAGCATAAATACACTGGGAGCTACGATGATAACAGACACACACACACACATTTACTCACACAGACAGACAACTTTGTGATAACTACTCAGGAGGCACTAAAAATATCTAAAAGGATTATTCAGGTGATAGCGGTTTTTTTTACAAACACAATACTTTTCCTATATACCTACGGTGTTATGAGGAAAAGTAAAAATATATATATTTTTGAAAAAAAAGAAGTGCCGTTTGTGGAAAATTTATGAAAATGGTTTAGTACAACCTAGTAGAACATATAGCGACTGATATTAACTTAATAAATTTTATATTTTCTTTATTTGAAATTCATTATCAGACACTTTTGTTAATCTTACGTATTAGTTAGTATTAATTACAATTAAAATAAAAATATTGCTAAAAACATTAAACTATTTTTTTTTAAATTAATACAATAATTGCTAAATACATTAAACCATTTTTTAATTAATAAAAATATTGCTAAATACATTAAACCCAATTTTTTTTTAAATTAATAAAATTATTGAATTAATATAAAAGATAAAAACTCGAGTTTATTTGTTTTGACTTCCTTATTGTGCTGCATTACAATACTTAACACTTCTCTAGAAATTCACTGAATATAAATTCGATATGAAGGTTATTAGCACCAGTTAAATCCATTGTTCTTGATAAAAACTTATTTTTTCTACTTGAAACCATAATGAACGAACCAGGCCCACATGTATCTCCCTGTTACGCACCATTTAAATACTAAAAGCTATCTTCCCTTCACAGCTAAACGAGTGATTTAACATTTGGTCCATTTGAGTGAATAATATTAAACATCCTTGGTATAATAGTTGTTGAACAATATTTACTAAAATTCATAACTTAAGACATAATAATAAAATTCATGAACAATATTTTTTTAGATCGACTTCACAAACTAAGACATGAATTTCAAGATTTTTTATTTTCGTTACAATAATTTTTAAGTCATCAGCAATATTTTCCCCGGTGATTTTACTACTTAATTAAGTAAATGTTTAAGACATAAAGCACAAACCGGAAACGTAAGCAAGAAACGGATTTTAAAGCACGGAAATACGCATTTCAAAGGAAATTTGCCCGGCATGCGGGCCACCGCGCCAGAATATTTTTGTTTTGTAACCTTTTCTTTAATACGGGTTTCACCCCTAACATGGCTAAAAGACAATTTAAACTTTTTGTCAAATCATGTTTTATTCAAACATATTCTTATTTGTTCTTTTTTAAAATTTATTTTATAAGTACGGCAGGATAACAGTTTCAGAATAACAAATGAAGCGGCGCTCGAAAACCGCCAAAAAAGTTTATCTAACCTATTACTTAAGTGGACAATTTTCTGAAAAAAGCTTTATAATTATAAAAAAAAACTGAATATTTCACAAATCATTCAATCCCATTTTAGGAAATTGTAAGAAACGTTACAAATATATACAAAGATTCAGAGTTAACAAGAAATCAAACTAAAGCTAAAGTAATAAATTTAAGTAATTTGTCACGTTCTGAAATGTTTAAAACTTTAAAAGTTGAAATGAATAAACTTGCTTTGGAATTAATTTTATTAGGTTGACAAATAGCTTTAAGTGCATTTTAATGGATTGATACATTTCTAAGTCGTTTAGAATCCAGTAGGGAACTTGTTTAGACCTTTAATGGACAATAAATTAATTAGAAGAAGATATAAATTAAGCATTAATGAAAATGATGAAACGGAAGAAAAAAGTTTACGGCCCAAAAGACGCATAACACTAACGAAAATGAACCAACATCTCTTATTACTCTTTTTAAAAATATAAAAAAAATATTTTTATATATTCTATGAATAAGCTTTTTTTATTCTTTATTCTATAACTATAATTGGCCACAATACAAAATGTTGTATCAAACCCAAAGACCGAGTGGTATATTCAAGAATAAGACTTTTTCAATTTTTATAACACAGGAATAAGTCATACTCAATTTTATGTTGCATTCTTAACTTAAGTATTCCTCCTAGAATAGACTGAGAAAGTTTCATAATTATTACCAGAAATCAAATACATACAAGATTTTATCTTCAGACGTTGACGTCCTTTAATTATTGACAAAAAAATCACATTTTTTTATTGCTCTAAACAACTTTTTTTGATCCAAAAGATCTGAAACGGATTTTTAGCTAGTAATTTTTTATGTAGAGATGGTCCCCTTTATGAATTTTGGGGGTGCCGTTCGGCACCCCTTCTTGTAAGGGTCACCCCCTTGTAACATTTCGGCGGGAAATGTTACAAAAATCGATCGGTCTTCTTTATAAATTTAAACGATACCACTCCCCCCCACCTAAGAAATGGATATAATTGGCTCCAATCCCAATAATAGGAAACACTTTTTATTCCCAAGGGAGAAAAAGTTACTTTTTATTCCCAAGGGAGTGATAAGTACCTTATTCTTCCTTGGGAGTGAAAAAGTTCTTCTTTACTCCCTAAAAAATATTCAACAAACTTCACATTATACACCGTCTAAAGATAAAGGTACTTTTCTTCATCAATAGCGTTCCACGTTCCACAAGATTATATATTTTTTTTACTTTTCTTGGCCTTATACACGAAAACTACACAGGGTACTTTTTAATTAATTTTTTAATGAAAGATAAAATATGTTCTAAATAAAACAATAAAAAAGTACAATATCAGTCTAGTTTGTATGAATCCGTTATTTTACATTTCTTAGCGTGAGAATGAAGAGCTTCGTAAAGCTAAAAATACTCTTATAAGTCAATCATGAGAATTAACTGTATTCATTATAAAATAATTATTTTCATTCAACTTTATAGCAATAAATAATAGTTTTTACATTTAGAGGAAAAGATAATTAGGGAAATAAATAATATATAGTTATCACTAAGATTGATTAGAAGGAGGGTTAGAATTAATGTTGATCAACAGGGAAAAGATGAATTGCGTCTTAAGTTGCCAAATCCAAGAAATTTTCACCTAAATTCTCACTCAGCTTCTTAAGGGTTTATGTAAGTGTCAAACGCGTAATCTACGAATTTTGCTGTTTTAAATGGAAGGCTTTGTGTGCAGGTTATAGTTTAATTTAGACTTATATGTGTATGTTGTATTTTGTTACATTTAAATGTGCGAATTGTATTTTTATAGATTTATTTCTTAAAGAAAATAAGCAGCAAAATAAATAAATTTTGTTTAGGGTGGGACGCAATTTTAGCATGCTGAGATCTTTAGTACATACTAATAATCAGCATGCCAAAATTGCGTCCCATTTGGCGTCCAAATACATAATTCAATGTATGCGATTCAATGAGATTTGGTACGCTGATCTTTGGTATGCTATTCAATATGATTTGGCATGCTGATCATTTCATTGAGAATTTCATGGCTTTGAAGAATAGCGGAACAGATAAATATTTTTAATATATTTATTTATCCTTTTATATAATAGAAGGACAGGATTGTCCTCAATATAAGGATATATAGAAAATATCGAGACAATTTAAGACACAAAATTTATTTTGAACAACTATAGGACATCAAGTTTAATGGAAACATGAACTATGGTCACTGATATTTTCAGTTCTTAATAAAATAAAATTATCTTTTAAGCTTATGCTTCAGTAATCAACACACACAGGTTAGTCACAATCATTGAAATATTCTAGGTGGCGTCTGCACTAAGGAAATAAGTTAAAAGGTTATTAATTCATAGCGCTACCAAAAAAGTTTAAAATTTTCTAAATAATTTTATTAATAAATACTTCGAAAACAAGAAATCCGCTGTGCTTCTCATTGCAAAACCAGATCTTATAAATATTAGAGAAGATAATTTCACAGAGTTTAATAAACCGTTAGGGGTCATCATAAAAATCTTTTGTTGATCTTTTTCATGAAAAAAGTTCTTGTTGAGGTGAATTTGTTTAACGATGTGTAGAATCATGTGGGCGTACCAAAAGACTTCCATGCCCTGGGACGATGTGATTATAGGCAAACGTGTAGTAGAGCGTCTTATAGGAAATAACATGCAATCAAACGAGTATGAAACGTGAACAACTTGTAAAGTAACTTATAAAAACCTATTCGAGCCTAATATTCCGAAATTTCGTAACAACTAAAGGACTTTAAAGACCAAATTTCAGAGAAAAGAGATAAAAAGAACAAAGGAACAAGCTAAAGAGTATTGGTTTTTTACTAGTAAAAAGTTGTATCTTAAAAAGACAACCCCTCTAGAATAAGTAAAATTTGAGATACACACAAGGGGGAATAATTTTAGCTTAAGAAATGGATATGATGAAACAGTAAAACGCTAATGTAACTTAATGAAAATAATTTCCAATTTAACATTTCAGTTATTAAAACATAATTCCTGACGATTGTTTGCCAAAAGTCTGAGTAAAATCATATAACTCAGTTTTATAAATCCTGAACTTCTAAATTGTTTAAATACGATTATTAGTCTTATCATGAACTAAATGTGTGCCAAGTCGATCCAACCGTTTTTTTCTTCTTTATGAAACTTAGAAGTTATGCTGTGTTTGTTGTATAAGCCGTAAAATGACCACTATTTTAACAAAATTAAATACATTTAGACTGGACACAAAATAACCTAGTTGATGACCTGCATAAATCTGTAAAGTACCTGAACATCTTTACTAACAAGATAATCATTTGTCTTTATAAAAAAAAGGTGCTACAGGTGGTAACCGAACCAACCTTTACACGACTAACAAACCACGCAGAGAAGAAAGCTTAAATAACGTTTACTCCACGGTTTTCTTCGGACAACCAATTTTACACAAAAAAGGTCAGATTTACCTAGTTTTTTTTTATACAATGTAACTGAACCCAAAAAGGTTATATCCCTCTTCGTACTAGGAGAACTAAAAAATTATAACAGGTAAAAAGATAAACTTAAGAAAAGAGTTGAGACAAATTTAACAGTATTTTAAATTTTTTAGACTGAAGAATAGATTAAAGATACCGAAATAAAAAGGATTTTAAGAGATTATAACACTTCATTTAAAGTATTTTAAAAAGATCCCTCATTAGAAAAGCTTTATAGTGATAACAAGAGAATTCTTGTTTAGGACCTTTTACTTTGTTTATACCAATACATATTTATTCTTTACTAAAAATTTAGTCTTAACATTAGTTTATAAATAAGATTTGATTTTTTTGGTTAAGTATCTAAAAATGTTTGTCGACGATACGTAAAAGCTAAAGTTTTACAAAATAGACACAATATTATTGTGTGGGAGACACTATAATGTAACAAGCAAACNGAATGTAACAAGCAAACTTTGTTGCTGCATGCCAAAACTAGCTTTGCATTTTGCTTGTTAATTGCTACATTCCTAGGTGTATCCTCGGACACCTACACTGTTGTCTACATGCGAACTTAGGCTTTGCACTTGCTTGTTTACATTCCTAGGTAGTATCTCGGACACACACTTTGCTCTACAGGCGGAACTAGGCTTTGCAGTTTGCTTTGTTACTTGCTAGGTGTATCTCGGACACCACACTTTGCTCTACATGCGAACTAGCTTTGCACTTTGCTTGTTACATTCCTAGGTGTATCTCGGACACCTACACTTTGCTAGACAAGCGAAATAGCTTTGTACTTTGCTAGTAACATTCCTGGGTGTCTCTCACAATTATATTGTGTCAAATATTTATATTTTGCAAAACTCAGTAGTATCAAATGATGTAAGTTTTGCATGACAAGCAATATGTCGGTAAGAGAGCACTCTCGTCTCTGGTAAATTCATTACTTAATTTTCTTTGGAATTTTAAGGGAGGAGTAGACTGAGTTTAGGCATTTTCCGTGCTCTGAAAGTTAGATGTAACGAAACAGAGTGTGGCATGCCATAAGACGAGGCATAAATAATGTAGAATTTATTTATTTAAAATTCTTTGTTATTTGTCATAATAGGATACAACACAATACTGCTGTTTAAACTCGAAGACAAATAGTATTTATATATTGACTAGCAAAAAATTCGAAATCAACTAACCAACTGCACCTTCAGGTTTATAAAACCTGAAACGTTAAAACATCCCTGGAATTCAGAATTCGAGTTTACGAATAAAATGGCAATTGGAGTTGAATTTATTTACAACAGCATTCCTGAATAATACTGATACTGACTTAATTTTGTTGACTGCTAAGCCATTAGCAATATATCACTCCACGAAAGCTTTATAAACTACGTTTATTTTAATCTTGAGATCTTAAGAGTAAAATATCAGGACAGTGTCATCTGCGCAAAGAACAATTCTTAAGTCAGCACATATTCTTTTAAGCTACATTGGCAAATCAATTATATAAAGGAAAAATAATAATGGTCTTAAGATGTTCCCTTGAGGCACTCCTGTTAAAATACTGAACAGCTAACATCAGCAGATTTGGACAAAATCTGACTCTACATGACTTGTTAGACAAAAAGTACCTGATCCAGTCAAGTATTGGACCTCTGATGCCTATATAGTAAATTTTTCTAAATAATAATCACAAAAATTAAAAGGTCGAAAGCCTTGGATAAATGAGAAATAACGCACCGACCTAATATTTACCATCAATAATAAAACAGTAAGGTGGAATTATGGAATAGTTCATGAATAATAAGAACATGATAGAACAGTTGCAAGATGTAGTATACACTTTGCTTGATACATGCCCAGGTTTGTCGCACTATTATATTGTGTCAACTATATGTATTTATGTTTTGCGAAACTCGGTAGTATCAAATTTTATTCCACAAAACTGCAAATCACAGAACAATTGATGATATTATTACTCCTTAATTCCCAGGCAAGTGGAAAACTAGCCCTATAAAAGAACAAACTGCAACAAAAGGGAATGTTATGATAATTTCTTTTTAGCAAATTTCCAAAAAAAATGGTATTTGGCTATAATCAGGTAATTAGATTGGGGTCTGATAAGACAAACATGGATATACAACCTAAATTCGTCATGGTGGTTAAATCTCACGAAAAATATTAATCAAAATTTAACAAGCAATCAAAAATAATAAAATTTCTGTAAATAATGTTTTGTATAAAAAACAAAATATATTTTTCAAAGCTTTGTAATTTATTACTAAGGACATATATATAATTTAAGGACCTTAAATTAAGACATAAAATATCCTTTTATGTAAAACACTACATTTAACATAAATAAAACATAGGAAAAGATGCTTTTAAATTTGATTTATAAAAAATATTATATTCTTTGTTGTACTTGTGGCATTTAAGGAAATCTTTTTATTCAAATTAGACTTACAGTATGTTAATATTTTTTATAATAAAACCTAATAAAAACGATACAACGCTTCTAAAACTCTGCAACATATAGGAGGATGACTAAGTTTTTTAGGCGCCATTACCCTAGTTTGCTCAGTCAGCAAACTTATCAAAACGGGACTACGGTCCATTCAGAAGAGGTCCCAAATGTGTATTAGTTGTTGTTATGTATTATTTGTTGTTTTATTTTATTACATGGGATTTTGCCATGTATTCAGTGAATTTTCGGCATCATTGCGGGCCAACTTGGCTCGACGTGTCATTCGCACGTCCACTAATGTTACAAACTATCTGGTATAGTAGGGTAATCAGGGTAGAAAGACTACCAACAGATAGAGGACCTCCTTTCCGACTCTTATAGCACCACTAAACCCTACAGATATCATAGAGGTCATCCACATAAATGACCTCTATATACGTATAAATATGTAGATATTTATATCTACATATTTATATCTTATTTATATCTACACACACACACACATTAAATTTAAAAGAAAATTATTGTTCAGAAGATTCAAAATTTTACTGTAGGAAGAAAAGAACAGCCGAACTTGTTAAAACCACTCGGGAGGTCTATTAACACATGAAACGGATAAATACGGTGACATCCTGATTTCGGATTTTTTTTGCAAACACAATGCTTTTCCAATATACCTACGGTATAAATGAGGAAAGTAAAAATAAAAGCAATCCCCCTTGGTAAAAGTTTTTCTTAACACCAATTGTTCTCATTTAACTTCACGAAATTACGAATGCAGGAAGAATTTATAAACATAAATCCTTATATGGTTATTATATAAATGCATTTTGGACAAAAAAAAAGTTTTAATTCAATACAGCGCTTCACCAAGGTTATTCATCTGAAAAACGGCTTTATCTGTAGAATATTTGATGAAAAGAGACTGAGTACACGATAAGAAAACAAAATACAATTCTATTCAATACACGTTTAAAACTTTTTTCAGGAAAAAATATCGATTAAAGACGAAAAAACATAAAGGTGCCAGGATAATATTGTGTAAATTTTTATTGGTTTAAAGAACACCAGGATAGAGAAAAATCTTGAATGCTTTCATTTTATTGGTCGATAAAGACCACCCAGAGAAAAGATGAATTGTGATTGGTTAAAAAGTTTTTACAATAATAAGATAGAAGAATATTATTTTGAGCACGTGCAACTGGTTGTTTATATTTTTGCACTCATATAAATCACGTGTTATATTAAGTTGCATCGTGCAAGTTAATACAACAGACACACCTGGAACGAATAAAACTACAATAGAGACGCAAGCCAAGCATATATTACTTAGCACGGCAATGTATGAATACGCATATATGGTTCATAAGATTATATTTCTTACAGACTAACTTCTTTTTCATGTATAATAGCACCGCAGACGTAGGCAATCTAATGAATTGAAAAATAATGAATAATCATACCGTTTTAACGTTGACTTGGAAAATAACATTTTATAAATAACTATAGAAATTAAACAGCGGCCTTCGGCCCTTTTGAAACACACAAAACACGCCCATGCACACACACACAGATATGTGTGTGTGTGTGTATGTATATAATATTATATATATATATATATATATAATATATATATATATATATATAATTATATATAATATATATATATATATATATTCATACATATATAAAATTGCGGCCGTAGTCAGGGGAAATAAAATAGGCTTTACGTTATTAAAAGGTAAGAAAATTATTGTTATAATAGTTACTAAAATCATAATAGTATAATGGTGGAGTCAATTTACTGGGACTAAAGACACCATACCATATTTCAAGTCTAGGACCATTTTTTTCTCATTGTTTTAATAATTTAATGTTGTTACATCTGAAAGTTTCCACCCGGTATAATCATCTATATTTTTGGTATCAGGAAGCCCAACAGAATTGTCAGAATCAGAATCCGAACAACCTTCAGCGTCATTTTTTAATGAAAATACGGGAATACCTATTGCCACCGTAATGAAAAATAAAATAAATTGCATTTGGTTCCGTGGTGTTTTTCCTCTAACTGGCAGTACACGTACACCCTTATATAAGAAATCGGAATGAAACAGGCAATACGAATAATACAAAAATTGCATGATTTCACTTTTACATAAAGTGTTGGTTTTTAGTCCTATGAGTCTTGTAGGACAACTTTGATCCTTCGCCCTAATAGATTAATTCTATTTCAACACACATCTGAAAAAACAAGACCTATCTAGCCCTTATCTCTAAGGATACACTTCATTGACTATTAATGGATTGAAAATGTCACCAAACATCTAATAGGGAAGTATCTAATCAACAGATTTAGATTTTATTGTTCTTAAAGGGTTCTTTAGTGTTTTAAAGCAAGATGGAATTAAACAATTTATTTTGATATTTATAAAGAGATAAATCAATGAAGTTGTAAAGTGTCCGACATCTTTGATATTTATTAGGACGCTTTTTATGTCAATGCTATTAACATTTATCTTACGTAATTGCTTAATAAATGAAATATTCCAATAAAAAAAGCAATAAAATTTAATAAATGATGAAGTTGTCCATTAAAGAAAGCAATAAAATGTAATAAATGATGAATAGCAATAAAATGTAATAAATGATGAAGAAGTCCATTAAAAATAGCAATAAAATGTAATAAATGATGAAGAAGTCCATTAAAAATAGCAATAAAATGTAATAAATGATGAAGAAGTCCATTAAAAATAGCGCAATAAAATGTAATAAATGATGAAGTAGGATGAGCGTAAGTAAGATTTCTCTTAACAAAGAAAACAAAATCTCTCCACAAAAATAAATTCATTTTCATGTCAAAATATGAGCCACAGCTGACATGCAAATTAAAGGATAAAAATTATATTAAAATTAATATTTAATTAATTTAATCATTTTAATTTTAGCTAGATAGTCAAAACTTGGTCGAAAACCAATCTTTAGATTTTTAGTAAAAAATCAATCTTTAGTTGTGTCATGCTGAAAATATTTTTATATGACGTCATTAACCAAAAGTAACAATTCATAAAACGAGGAAGATTTTTTTTATCGGTTTGAGATTTAGCGCGCATGTAGTCACATATAATGTAACGGATGAGCGTTAGCTTATCCGCTATAGTAGGATATTCCATGAACTCGCCAATGCATAGGTTGACGTAGTGAGGTACGTTACTATGCATTGGCAGTTTCCCTTGCCCCTAACCCTATAACTTTCCCAGGCTCCACCTATAGTATGAGTGGGCGACCCTGAGAGTGGAGAGGGGGCGCGGTGATCTGTGGCTGACTGGTCAGTTTAGGCCGGAAGCTACAACCCTAATCCAACTGGATATATTGTTAGAGTGGATGTGATAGTTACGGCATGCTGCCGATTCGTAAATGTGCTTTTACTAAAAATGTTGTAAATCTGTTATTCATAGTTAGTAATGTTAGTCATTAATTTGTTAGTTGTTATTAGTTATTAGTTTAGTAGTTTGATTAGTTACTACCTATTCGCCGTGTGAGCGGATGATGCTACAAACTAACCTTTGAGTGTAGTGCTGTGTGACGGCGTCTCGCTACTTTCCTACAGCCAACCTGACTGCTGAGTAGTGGACTTACCTGAAGGGGATTGCTTGGGAACCCGTAGTTTACCTACACTTATACTTACCATACATCCAACCGTCCAGTGGGAATATCTAGTCAGGTAACCTGAGTTATACCCACCGACCTAACCTATAGATGGGACTTACCTGAGTGTTGTGTGCTGCTGAGCAGGTATTGCCTTATACTCACCTGTACATATCGTAGGAGAGTACCTAACTTAAGCATACTTACCTGTGAGGAGTGATCGTCTACGAGGATCTGCACCAACCTGCCTCCAGAGCTTACCATTATCTTTATACTGTACCTGCATGTTTAGTAGTTTTAGAGTAGTCATTTTATCTTTATTTATTGTTATGTGCATGTTAGTCTTCTTTTATTTATATACATATTTATTTAGTGAAATTAGTTTATACTGTACCTGAGTGTGAAAGGTTACCTAGAAAGATACCTATATATAGTCTGTACTTACCGTATACTTACCTGCCTGTTTAGTATTGGGCTACCTTACCTGTCGTTGACGTCCTCTGAGCAGGGTCCCGTGTCGTCAGTTAAGGGTGGTTCCTATTTATGCTTAATACCTATATAGTTAATAACCTTACCTGTAATTATATGCTCGCATGCCTAGCTTTTAAGTTTACCTCTAATTATTTGCAATCTTGAGCCGTATGTTTACTGTATGCTAAATTTTCTGTTGCTAACTGCACTTTTGTTTGTATTTAGATAATATACTGTGTTACGAGCTACGAAGGTGTCTGTGTTCGACTATTTACCAGGACGTCCACCTGTGAGTTCCTCATCGGGTCCAGTGCGGTCATTGTGGTGTCTAGGTCTGTCACCGGTGATCATAAGAACCTGGGGAATCCGAGGGAAAGACAGACTCGACACTAAGGTTAGATTGTGGTCCCGACGAGGGACTCAGCAGCTGGGGGTCCTGCGATCTGAAGGTAGAACCCTCTCCCCCCTCAGGTATTCCACGTTTAATATTTTGTTATATTGTAATTGTGACTACGGAGTTTCCCTGTCTTCTCCAAAGCGCCTTAGTAAAAGACCAAGACAGGGTGGCGCCCTCAATATTTATATTTAAGGTAAGTCGCACTCATACTTCTCCCCAAGTACCTCCTATCAACTACCCTATACCCTCTCCCTTTTATGCACCGTCTGAGCTGGGCAAACTCATACTGTTACAATAAGACTAACTATGTGACATGTTTCATCGCATTATAAGCATTAGTTCAATTTTTATCGAATTGATTGTATACGTTTATTAAAAAATGTTAAAAATTTACAAAACTGGTCCAATCGAGTTGAAATATAGCACAAATAAATCCTTTTATGTAATAAATAAGATTACTAAGTTTCATTTCAATACGGAAAGTATATCTACGTTAACTTGGATCATAAAAGTAAAGTAGCATTGAGCGAGGTCAAAACCTGGATGGATGGAACTAAAATGAATGCATTTACTATCAGAGGACAAACGAAGCGAGTCCGAAGACGTGTTAGAGAGTAAATTTGGCGATTTGTATATTCTGAGGATGTGCGAAGCGAGTCCAAAGTTGTGAGATTAAGCGAAATAAATCCGGTGCAGTGAGGAAAAGTTCCGAGGCACCCCGTAGCATTTATTTATATTTTGGGATTTTTGGA
The DNA here is from genome assembly GCA_018340805.1 of Microvelia longipes. NCBI lineage: Eukaryota > Metazoa > Arthropoda > Insecta > Hemiptera > Veliidae > Microvelia > Microvelia longipes. The sequence goes on along the minus strand of JACMZG010001914.1, from coordinate 26,209,546 downwards.
TGCTGAATCGTCGACGTCGATATAATATGAACAAAGTGAGTGTCACATTATTTCATTACAATATTCCTCTAAGCAAAATATTTGTAATTAATATCTTAAAAGGTAGGTTGCATTTTTTAACGTACTTAAATTATAATTATTTTATAACAGTATAATGAAAAATTTGAAAAAAACCTCTTATCACCCTTATATTACCATAATTTATAAATGCACGTAAAAAATGTAGAACAAAATGATCGCGGACTGAAAAAATGTGATCATGCATCATGGGTGGGCTCCTTATAGAAATAAACGACCGCATAACAGACACCTAAACATAATCACATATGTTTTGGACTAATGTCAAATACAATTTTCCACACATCGTATACACATATGTAAAAAATAAGCGATGGCATATTTTAGTTGGCAAGACTGAGCTAATAATGCGTTATGGGACAGGTTTGGTAAAAAAAGACCACCATGTAAGTCATATGTCACAACTGTCTTCGACTGTTTCAAAACTACAAAACATGTAACAGCTGGGATGTGGGAATAATTTTACACTCTTCGTTGGATAGTCAATAACATAAAAATCAATAAGATAATAACTTCCCTAAGTCAAAATAAATAAAACAAAAGACAATGACAGAGTTAATTACAGAGACAATTACATTAAAATCAGAGACAATCACAAAGAAGTGTTTTTGTTTGAAAAAGACTGAACCGAAAAAAAGATTGTTGAAAAGCTGTACCGAATTCTTAAAGATGGCAGCGCTGACTGGTGATAAGGACCTTCATTGTAAAAACAAGGTGATAAGGCCTTCATTTCCCAAAAATGCCATAACATATAAGAGGGATTTGACAAAAAGATGAATAATTTAAATTTGTTCAATATTCAAAGTAAAATTGTATGAGTTTTAGTTAATTTATTTGCTCAATTCAGCTTACATTAAAAATCCCATATAAAAGATGTTTAGAACATTACTTGTGGCGTGAACTCGAGAACCCCCCTCCCCCCTATGAAGTCAACTTTGCCTAGCTGTTTATTGATGAAGCTATAGAGAGAGATATATACTAGAGGGGGCATAGCCTGTCACAATACATTGACAGACCTGAAACATCTTTTTGGGACTCTCAGGGGCTATGTGTAACCTTATTGAAACCTCCTTCAAGAACGAGTCAAGTTATGATTAATCAATTTATTTATTGATTTATCAATTAATTTTATACATTGTTTGTGTTTTGATTTGTATTTTTAACGTTCTGCTATATTAGTAATTGTAGTTTTTGTACTCATTATATGATTAATCGAAGGTGTCAGGTTACTTTTTCGATGTTTCAAAATTTAACCTCTAGGCCGCACCTTTAGATATAATATCTCCATGGATGAAGCTATATCTACAGTATCGTTTCAATGGAGATCATCACGAAGTAACCAGTATCTCTAAAGATAATTTTGTCATTTACATCATATGGCAAAGTTTTTGACAGAACAAAGAGCCATTATTTGTGCCGTACAAAGGACGATCAAAAAAGATAAAGCTTATTTTAATATTTACACAGAAGAGGAGTTGATTAAGCAAGAAATTAGAAGTTACTTAAGTAAGTTAAACTCTCATAGATTTAACCTTGCCATTTTTCATTTACTTGTTTTTTTAACGGAATTGATGATGGCCTTTTTCGACGGTAAAATTGCTTTGCAATATGTGGATGTGTATGAACTGTTTTATCATTCGTTTATTTAATAGGAGCTATATCTAGGTACTGAACAAATGAAGAATGTACTGTACAAGTAGGTACGAGTACTGTACTTGTGTAGCTTTACAGTTAATCTATCGTTGTCGGTTTTTCGCACATTGTTTTATTAAAAATGTTTTATTATCATGTAAGTTACTGCAATATTGCACTGTTTATTTAGTTATAATAATCCAAATTGTTAGGATGTCTTTTTTGATGTTTCAAAATATTAACTAATAGGGCTTCTCTATTTCATAATATATTTACGTCCCTAAAAAAATTTGTCGCAATACATTTATTAAGTTTGTTTCATTTATTTTTCTTTCAGAGGATTTTCCACAGATACTTGTCAAAATATTAAATGTATAAGACAATACCATCATTAAAAATCTAATTGTATAAAACTATGTTTAAGAAAACACTTGTTGATCCTGTCACGTGACACATGTTCCCTACTAAAGTCGGTCCATATAACATAATATTTTAGTTAGGAAACTAATTGACATAACGTGCCGTATATAATTAGGGATACGGTTTAGGGTCCTTATTAAGACATTAAGGTTTGTAACTAGGCTTTTCCTTATTTCATTAAGTCTATATGAAATCATTTAACGTCTTATTATGGTATTTTATATTAGTAGTATCATACGTATAGTTACTTTTTATCTTTTCTTTTTTATTTAATTCACAAAGACAAAATGAGGATTTTTTTTTAGATCAACAATATATAATATATATATATATATATATATATATATATATATATATATATATATAATATATATATATAATAATATATATATATATATATGTGTGTGGTGTGTGTGTGTGTTGTGTGTGTGTGTGGTGTGTGTGTGAGTGTACGAGATTTTTGTTTATAGACGTTTCAATGCGGGACACAATAACATCCGTACGCTTTCTCGGATCGAAATGAAACTTGGTACGAAAATTGGCCTTGTCAATGTCCCAGTGAACCCTATTGTTTATGAAATACGTATAACACAATTAACCCACTATCATGACTCAGCAAAAATGTTTAATAACTACAAATCTTCCAAAACTTGTCTAATCAGGCTTAAATTTTATAAACGCGTACGACTTTATATGGTAAAAACATGTATTAAGGTTAATTTATTATCAGTAATAATTCCGGATTAACATAATGTAAACAAATTGCGTTAATTGACTGATCCATTCGCTTGTATCGAAGCGGCCCTGAGAGCGCTGACGCCGCATTCTCGGATTTATACATATACATATATAATATATATATATAATATATATATATATATATAATATAATATATATATATATATATTACACATATATTTTTATAAATATTCTTTACATATATTAGGCTTCGGTCGTCACCAGGGTATGAAATAATGATTAACTTTACATCTGCCAGCTGTAAAATTATACTTCTTCCGCCGTTATGCTAATTCGTAAGTAAAGTCAAACATTTAAATTTTTTATCATATACCAGTGACTGTGAGCCCCCAAAAAATAGTATATGTATGACCATTATTGTGGGTGATTGTTTTGGAAATAAATTATTAACTCGCTTCGCTTGTCAATAAACAAATTTTCCCAGCAATATATTCTTATTTTACAGCCTAGATACATAATCTACAATTAAGTATTACGTAAGAGGGCAACTGATTTAAAAATAATAATTACCAACAATGCTGCTCTTAATTAATAAAAATAATAATAAAAATTAAATCGCCACTAGACATAATGTATAACCATTATTTCCAGACAATAAAATGTAATTTTTTCCTCGATTCATCTAAATTTTATGTTAAACAATAACTTCATGTCTATAACAAACTTATTTTTATCCAATATATAATAACAAGGCTAACATTATCTAATAACATGAACATACCAAACATAACATAAAACATAATTATATTGTTAATGACTATTTACATGGTGTTAATGTTGAGCTACCACATGCTAACATCATGTTAAAACGACAGACAGTACATCATAAAAACCCATCTTCAGAAAGATTAATGATAATGTTCTTCGGTCTCCAAGGAGTTTACATAGAGTTTCGAGTTTAATATATTTATCTTAAGCCTTAAGATCTTATACTAAAAAGTTCTCAACTATAAAGCTTTCTTCGAAAAATACACAAAATTAAAAAAAAAGAAGTAAATATTTAAAATATACGTATTATTCAACTTTTTTGGTTGTGGTTCGCTCCGAACCCGCTAGACATAGGTAATTATTAATGTCAAAATGAACAAACTTGGATATAAGTCAAAAAACAGTTTTTTTAGTTTGGTGTAATTACTTTCTTTATTATATTTTTTTAGTTTATCCACTAAAAGTTTATAAGATAGTTTAGTGCCGTTATAAGAACATAGTTAGACCTTTTATTTTTTTTCAAAAAAATATATTTTTTACGATACAATTTAAAAAAAATCCAATTAATGTTCATTAGTTTTATGGCATTACAAGCTATTGTAATATTCTTTATAGATGCAGTCATAATGTAAAGTGCATTAAAGTAATATATATTGCAATTCAAGTATATATTGACCATACATACAGGAATTAATAAGCAATGTAACTTATTATAACTATAGCATTCCAAGTTTGTTGAGTTTAACAGTTTGTTATTAAATGTAAAAATTGTGATGGGTTCATTAGGATTTTAATTAATTTTGTTTTACAAGTCAGTCAATTTAACTTAATTGCCGAAAGAAAAACTAGCAAATAAGTTTAGAACGGTAGAGGGGGAAATTGGGTGGTTTTTCATTGATCATGGGAAAAGTGGGTGATTTTTGATCAGTGAAAAAGGGTCTCACTAATGAATAACATATACATATACAATATATATATATATATATATATAATATATATATATATATATATAATTATATATATATATATATATATATATATCTTCTTCTTCCAATCAATCAAGAAGTTCACCTTATTGTCTAAGAATAGCCGATGAACCCTTTCTTGAATTAGAATACAACTTAGTAAAAAAATCAATTATATGAAAATACACTATACTATTGTTTACAAAAAAATGTAAAACAACATAAACCTACATTATTCGCTAATAATTGAAAACTAATCGGATTAAGCTGAAACATGATCCAAATATACTACTAAGAAAGAAAAATAAATGAACCAAAGTCAAATAATATTATTTGCAATGATTTTGATTTTATTTTCTGACATTACTTACTATAAATTTAATATGTAATATTATGATTTATTACAAAAACATGTGTAACCCGCTAATACATAGTGGTATGACACTTACGCAAACTATTTATATGATAAACTAACACAAGATATAATCAATTAGGCAGTGAATCCGTTCACAGGGAGGTGCGGGGACTTCGGAGCGGCTCCCAGCGAAGACTCCGCCAAGAGACTGAAGGCCTATTGTTTTCTTGTTAAATCACATTAGATAATTTAAATATAAATAAATAATGACTACTAAAATGTAGTAACAATATAGAAAGACGGAAAATTAAGATTTCATAGTTTAGTTAATTAGCTCATTTCACACTTAATTTGTAACCAAACCCCGGAATAAGAGCTAAATTAATGTCGAAACAAAGGAAAGGTTAATATAATACATTGCTTTGTTATAAAAAGCTTGATTTATTAACCAAGCTAAATTTAATGTTCTTTGTATTTAATTTTAGTACCATCAATTAAATTTTTACTTAAAAACTTTTTTTTGCCAAAATTAAAATAAATAAGGAACCAATTGAATTAATGAGAAGTATTGAAAAAACTTTTACTAAAACTGAACTAAACTTTCTTTTGGCTGTTTTCTTTTAATTACCTCTGGCACTGATGATGGCCTCATGTAGGTTGAAAGCGCTTTGAACTAACGGTTTTAAATATTAAATTTGTAAAGAAATTAAAAAAAATCGGGTACGGGGTACCTCGAAACTTTTCCTCATCACATCGGATTCGCTACGCTCGTCCTCAGAATATAAAATTTGTCAAATGTATGTTGCAACACCTTTTCGGACTCGCTTCGTTCGTCCTCAGATATTAAATACATTCGTTTCATCTTCAGTGGTCTCCCATACAGCACTGACCACGCTCAATGCTGCTTAACTATTATGATTCAACAAAAACCATAGATATACTTGTCGTTTTAAAATGAAACATGGTGCACTTATTTACTACGTAAAGGTTTATTTATTACATATGATATACGGTATTATATATTATTTTGACATACGGTATGTATTACATATGAATACCGAATTTCAACTCAATTAGATTGTTTTCCGATTTTTTACATTTTTTTAAAAAAAAACGTACACAAGTCATTACTAATGCTGATAATGAGATGAAACTTAGCACATATGTTAGTCTCATACATAGTGCATGCGTGCCAAATTTCAATTTGATGGCATAATTTTTCCGTTTTTAGATTATCTGTATAGAGATTATCAAACACTGTAGCTGTAACTCTTTCGTTGTTTAAAGAAAGAACCACACAAAACAAATAGTGATTCTTATTTGACTTAAATTCGGACCTATTTCCAAGTATTTATTTAAAACAGAGATACTCCAAAAACAGAATCTGTGATACAGTGGCGTACCGGATATTTAGTTTTGGAGGGGCTGAAATGCTAACCGGTAATAAAATAATTCATTGCGGTTTTAGTATAATCGTCGTGTACCATGTATAGGGCTGCTGAAAAACCACTGGTAATTCTCTACAGAAATGAGAGAGTTGAAGGAAAAAACTGGTGTATATGACCAATTTATTATTCACCATTGATAACTAAACCAATTTAAACATAAAAGCCTTCTGAAGAAAATTTAGCGTATTAAGATACTCGAACTACAGGTTTTGCGAGTATTTTCTGATATAACATTAGAACATTTTGGATCGTCTTGGGAGAAGGGATATCAGCCAAGTCTAAGTCTTCCCCAAGGCCCACCTCTGCTGTCAATATATTTCAATTGATAAGTTTTACTAGCTTTAATATAGTAGACCTAGAATTAGACGAGGTTCGAAGTAATTCTTTATTTATTATATCTTGTACCTTATAGAATAAATGAACAAACCCTTGATATTCAAGTATAGTATTAATAGTAGTATGTTTTTTACCTACCACCATGTCTATGGTCCTTCCCAAGTGTTATAGATAGCGGAAAGATAAGATAGAATAAAAATACAGAGGATATGGAAATAAAATAAAAAACAGTGAACTCATCATTATGTTTTACCACCCGGAGAGCTAGTCAAAATATCTTCTTCAAAATCATCAACTCGGTCACTAAAACACCATAAATACTTTTGTATATAAACTCATTTGAAATACCTAAGAAAAGCCCAAGCTAACCCTCCAAATGATCATTACCTCTGAAGTCCAGAACTAACTTAATTAATTTATACTTTTCAACTTACCGCCTTCATATTATTCAAAACCCTTTTATTTCTTAAAGCCCAAAAAATATAATTTGAAGCCGAATAGAAACCTCCATTAAATTTAAATCACATTACTGTATAATATGGTCTGCTCAACTTCCCAACCCTACTCATAAATCATAAATAAAATTAGACTTAAATTTTTTAAAATATTTAGACTTAATTCAAGTTGAACTCGCTGCTTGAGTTCAACAAACCAAGAATTATAAAGAAAAAATATATTAGGACTCCATGTATGATTAATGATAAGTATTTCAATTAAATTAAGACATTAATATGGCTCTAATTTTAAAAAGATATTTCCCTCATTAGCATCTCTTAAAATAACATTAGTTTAAATATATGACGGGTTAATACGGACCTATTCAGTCCTATAGTTTATTCTTAATATCGAATTTTTAAATTCGGTAGTATAATAATAATTTTAAACTCTTATTTAAATTATAATAATAAATAATCTGTTTAAATCTGGTTGAGGGTTTAAATCTGGCCGAGGGAGGATCTTGATTTAAGAACGCAGCATCGTTCCGTCCCGCCAAGTAAAAAAGAAAATTTTAAAACACCTTGCTTAGTCAGTCAAAAACACTCTAAAGCTGTCCGTAGTTTATTTCATACTGTACGTAATAGAGGTGGGATTTTGAGAGTCTGTAACGTGAAAACGGCTAAAGGTACATAAAAAATATTACAACATCTTTAAAGGGCGTGTCTAGCATTAAAAAATAAATACAATTTTATTCAAATTGGTGAAATAGAAGAGGAGAAAAAGGGGTTTAAAAATGGTATTTTTTACGACTTATATTATTCCTGCACTTTTTGTTGACGCACTTACAGCCTAAATTACTGAGTTAATTTTGTGTCGGCACTATTTAGATCTTTCTTATGATCGTGTGCATTCCTACTTAATAAAATATCAAATTTGACATTCCTAAGCTGAAGCACAACGAAAATCTAAGCCAGCGAACAGTAGTTTTATACGTTGAAAACGGACCTACAATATGGACAAACTAAGCAGATATAATTGTGTGAGGACTTTTTGGATTCGTGTTATGCTCGTGTACATGTCTACCTAATAAAACGCAGCTTTATTAGAAAAAGAGCTTGTGATTTTTTTAAAATAGCAAAAGAAGCTATACAATGTGTTTACACTGCTGGCACACCGCCATGGAAAAGAACCTGATGATTGCCTCTCATTTTAAATAAGGCCCTTTAGTATAGCTAACCTAATCACTTTACTTTGAATCGCCATTTCCGTCTCCAACCAAAACAGACACAAAAAGACTTGGTGGGTATTCTTTACCACGCAAGTGGATTTTAAGATATATATATTATATATATATATATATATATATATATATATATAATATAATATATATATCCCTTGTGTCAAGGGATATAATTCGAGAGGTCTTGAATTCAAGGCTGGTCAACCCAGCCAGGGTTGTAAGTGGTTTCCTTGGCTGTTGCGCCAAGGAAATGCGGGGTTGGTTCCTGATTCATCTGAGACAAATCAAGGTTCTGCGGGCTGATGGAGATGAAGGTTGGAAAGATTACAGATCCTTCGAATGTCCGAAAACTAAGTCAGTGAAAATGAAAACGGTTCCACAAATAACAGAAGTCTCCTAGTAGCACTGCGGAGCTTGGTCGTTCTGTCAGGGCAAAAGAATAAGTTTGTGCACATTGGCGTCGGGGTTGCTAGAGTTTTGTGTTGGTTGGTGCTGGACTAGGTAGAGCTGCGAGCGTAGCTAGAGTCTATGGTGATGCTAGAGGAGCTATTTAGACTAATGTGATCAGAGGAGCTAGTAGGACTAGATTAAGCACACTGTGAACTAACTACTAATTCACTACCTGTGAGCATAGCTAAAGTGTAGCTGAACTATATGAGCTAGGCAAACTGTAACCTAGTCGCAGACACTAGCCAGAGCGGTGAGTTTGGATAGAGTCTTGTTGGGCTAGATGAACTACAGGCAAATTGTTAAATTATTCATATGTGTCACCACGTACGGAAGGTGTGCTTCCTAGATGATCAAGTATGTGTAGAAACTCTGGGGCGGATTAGTTGAGTGAGATATGAGAGATATGAGAGATATATGAGTGAGATTAAAACGATAAAATGACCCTACAGGGTTAAGCTTTAAAAATTAAAAAATACCTAATGCCACCCACACATTGGCTAGGAAATTCTTAACTATAACGAATAGTTCAAAATTCTTAAAATTCTGAATAGTTCCAAATTTATAAAATTCTAAATTGAGAATATATAAAATGTTACTGTCAAAGGACGAGCGAGAGAGTCATATATATATATATATATATATATATAATATATATAATATTATATATATAAATATATATTATGCATATTCCGATAAGATAAGGACAAGTTCAAGGTATTCCGTTGCCAATTTTTTTTATAATTTAAAAAGTTTTACACGGGAAGCACAAATCCATACTTGATATACACTTCTTCTCTGATTATGTTTTTATTAACGTTCTTCTTTTAACCTTTATTCTTATGTATTTTATTAAATCTTTTTTATTGTTCCCCTCACTAATAAACCATCAAAGTAATAAAAATTAATTTCAAACATTGTTTTTTTTAATCAATGAGATTTTTTTCTTCTCTGTAATTAATTTTTCTATTAACAATTAAACTTGACATTTCGTACAATGATTGTTCAGAAAAAGTATTTAACTGTTGCTTTATCTGTTTTATCAATTAATACAGAGAACCATAGCTTTTTTACCAAAACTTAATTAAGGAATGTCTGAAATTGAACGGTTTTTTGCTTCATTCATAAAAATCGTTTTCTTTTTGCTTTACTATCTTTTTTACTTTTCCTCATTTATACCGTAGGTATATAGGAAAAGTATGAAACCGGAATTATCCATTTCAGGGGTTTTTAAGGTGTGTGTGTGTGTGTCTGTTATCATCGTAGCGCCCAGTCTATTTATCCTAGAGAGTTGAAATTTTTTACAAACATCAGTCTACCGCTGTAATTGTGCTATTCGGAAAATATTTTTTATGACGTCATTAACCCGCAATAGTGACTCAGCAAAAATTTCGAAAAATCAAAAAACACTGAAAAATGATGCGATCGGATTGAAAGCTGGCACGCATGTGACTATGTATATAAGACTAACTAATCAGCATTAGTTCAATTTTTAGTGAATAACTTGAGTACGGTTTTTTAAAAATCGTAAAAAATTGGAAAATGGTCCGAATGAGTTTAAATTTAAGTATGTAAATAAATAAGTACATAGGTTTCTATGTACCTGTGTATAGGAACATAGGTACCTTATACATAGTACCTATGTATTAGGTACAAATATTACTACCCAACCCTTAGCCTTTTACATAGTAATAGTATAAGTCTATATACTATGTAAATCACGATTATAATAATATAATATAATATAATTAATATTATTTAATTATCAATAATATTCATAATAGTTAATATAGTTTAAGCCACCTAAGCCCAACTACTTGCTTTGCTCCAATAACTTTTCAAAGAATATTTTACAAAGAGAGGTTTGTAGAGAGAGGCGTATTTAGCTCCAGATGTCTCCATCAAGAAAATATAAAATATCAAAATAGAATATAAATAAAATAAAATATAAAAATCAAATAGACGCTTATATTTCACAAGTTTTATTTAGGGTGAATTATGGATAGAATATTTTATAAATATGTAAGGCAAATTTGTTCAATTGATAGCAACTTATAAAGGGTTTAAATTAAAAGTGTACAGTGTGTGAGCGAATTTTTTTACAAGGAGGAGTTTAGAGTTTTAGTTATAAGCGAAACTTAACAAAGAATTCATAGTTTTCGACTTCATTTAAAATTTATATCATTTGATAGGGCAAATATAAATTTGATCTACAGGTATTATAAACATGATTTTACATAGCATAGCATAGGTAAATATAAATTTGATCTACAGGTATTATAAACATGATTTTACATAGCATAGGGTAAATATAAATTTGATCTACAGGTATTATAACACATATTTCATAGCATAGGGTAAATATAATTTACAGGTTTTATAACATGATTTTACATACATAGGTAAATATAATTGATCTACAGGGATTACATATATAGGGATTTGATCTACAGCATGTTTACATAGCATAGCATAGGTAAATATAATTTGATCTACAGGTATTATAAACATTATTTTACATAGCATAGCATAGCAAGCATAGGCAATATAAATTGATCTACATGTATTATAAACATTATTTTACTAATATCTAAGTTTGGTAATAAAGTTAAACTTTTATAAATATATAAGGTTGCATGAATGATACTGAGAACGAAGAAAGGTTGAAGAACGTAGTGAAAGAAGATTCCTTTTAGTCCCAAGGTCTAGGTCGTTATCCAGAGGGGAGACACCTCCGATTCGTTCCATAACCTTCTTCGTCGTACAAAAGAAAATGCGACGACAAGAGGACCGAATTGAGAAAAGATCTCTTTCATGGGAAACCACGAGTTAGTTGATACAGCCATCCCTGTGATCGCGAAAGAATCGCAGTCCAATCTATAGTTTAATAGAAATCTAATAAAATTGAATTCTATTTGAGTGCATTTAATTCCAAATACATTCCATGGTAATTTAACAATCCAATTCGAACATGCTACCAGAATTTGAATAGATCTGTAATCTAATAGAGATAAAATAGATCGTTACCGGTCTCTTTTATTGGTCCGCGAGCCGGACAAAATTTCTTTGAAATGTGTGCTTTCCTGCTTATCAACCCAGTTCATGCTTAAGTTGTTGGTATAAGCTTTATAACCTAAGCAACAGCGTCACAACATGTCATTTTTTTCTAATATTTTCTCAGATGCGCGTATTTATGCTAAATGTAACAGGTACAATGCACGGCACAACATTATTTACACTTGCTTTTTCAGTTTTAATTTTTAACACATTTTTTTTTTAAAATTCTAAAAAAATAAAGTTTGTGTCGCTACTGCTTAGGTTATAAAGCATATACCGATAGCTGAAGCATGAACTGGATTGACAAACACGCATTCAAAGGAAATTCGCATGGCTTGTGGACCTTTGCGCCAAAATTATTTTGAAGTTATGAACTTATATTCTGTAAATAAGACGATAAAAAATTATACCCGGTACCAAGATTAGAACCTGGGAAAACTTGGCTATGAGTACTTTCAGATGTCGTAATGACTTCAATCGAGCTTTATTCGATTAAGCGCTCAAAAAAACATGTAAAACGATACCCTACTCGAAATGTTTAGTTTACCAACCTTATTTTAAGTTTTTTAGGCACCTCCCGCCATACGAGTTCCCATCAGCAAATTTTTTCCTTAGAATATCCGTTAAAAATAAATACTACTAATTGGTACGTTACTACGCTGTGGATTACTCATAACATCAAACTACAAATTCCGTCTTTTCCACAAGAATATCTATATTTAAATAGCAGAGCCGGCTTTCGGCTTTCGCCATCAACTGTGCCTAACATAGCAAAATAAAAAACAAAGTTAAAATCATAATAAAAAGTTAAGAGATTAAAAAATAAAGGTACAAGAAATGTTAAAATTTAAATACAAAAAGATAGACAAAACAATTAAAAAATTTTCTAAAAACAATTAAATATAAAATATGTGTAAGGAGAGATGTAAGACGTACCGGAAAGGTGAGTCTTTATATGTTGTCCAAAATCTCCGTTAAGGGTTTGGAGCAGACTGATCTACTAACCTTGTCGATCAATGGGATAAAGAATAGCAGATCCCCTCCCTCATTCTTTTTATTAAGAGAGTTATTAGGCTGTTCATGTTGGATACGTCTTATTTCCAGGTTTTCAAGGAATTAAGTTTACCTCCTTTTGGGGCGAAGTGCAAAAATGAAACTTCGTGCTGACTATCTCTGTGGTTTTCGGCAGTAATGTGCTGGTAAAACTAGAGGAAGTTTCTTAACATGCTCGGCCAAACGTGCTTTAAATTCCCTGCCAGTTTGGCCGCAATAGATTTTATTGCAACTAGGTGCCCCACAACGGATGGCATAGACACCACTTTTATTTTCTGGAGGGACGGGATCCTTTATATGAGAGAGGTGCTGTCCTAACGAGTTGATAGAGCGATATGCACTAAGTTTTCCATATGCCGTGAGAGCGTTGGTAATCTGAACCGAAACGGGCCCGATATAAGGTATAGAATAGCGCGTATTGTTCTGATCAACTGTAGGTAAAGTAGGTAAGTAAACACTATTAAGGGCTTGCTTTTTAAGTTTCCTGTTAATTATATTATCAATAATTTCAATATTATATCCATTTTTAAATGCAATGTGTTGTAAGATTAGTTTTTTCTCTATTAAAGGCGTCGTTATTAAGTGGAATATTCAAAAGTCTGTGTACATAACTATGATAGGCGGCCATTTTGTGAGACCATGGGTGACGTGAATTGGCGTGCAGAACAGTATCGGTGGATGTAGGCTTACGATATATGGAGTATATAATTTTATTTTCACACTTAGTAAGGGTTAAATCTAAGTAGTTTATGGAACCAGCTTCTGACTCGACTTCCATAGTAAACCTATATTATCACAGCATTGATTAAGGTATTGTAGAAATCTATCCAGATTTGAACGACTACCGGTCCATACGCAGAAGGTGTCGTCGACATAACGTACCCAACGTAGGATATATTTAAGAAACGGTTGTTAGGGGTGTGAATACATTTAGTGCCAAAGTAATGCATGAAACCTCGGCTGCTAAACCGCTTAAGGGGTTTCCCATAGCTAAACCTTTAGAACCGTTATATAGTTTACCGTTAAATAAAGCGTAGTTTTGTTCGAAACAAAGGTGCAGCAGCTCCGTTATTTCAGCGATAAGGATTTTATCGGTACACGATTTTTTAAGTATTCTACCCATAAGTACCTTGCATATCTCTGGGTCAATGCTGGTGAATAAATTAATGACGTCAAACGAGACAAGAATTGCGTTATCAGGTAATACTAAGGAACTAAGGTTATCGACTAGTTCGTAACTATTTTTTATGGCATCATATGCTTTAAAATTTGTAACTCTTTTAAATTCTTTGTCGGTGGCTTTGGATAGCTTGTCAGTAGGAGATGAAATATTGGATAGTATAACCCGAACAGGTTCTCCAGTTTTGTGAATTTTAACCACACCGTAAAGGCGAGTAAATACTACTAATTAACATTCTACCAGGATGTAAAAGAAATTAAAAGGAAAATACACTGAACACCAAAGAAGGTGTAACATCTCTGAGAATGTGATATCTAAGAAAGTTACAGATGGAAAAAAAGAATAAAAAAAATAAATAGACAGAATAAGAGCGATAGATAGAAGATAGTTAATAAACTAATCTGGAGGAAATGGTAGTAAAACAAATAGCTTTATAAAATAAACGTTTTAACACTCAATAAGGTCGGAAAATGTTTTATTTTAAAGATTTATTTGTCCCTCTTTATGCATCAACATCTGAAAATGGTTTACTTAATGAAGATAACAAAGGGATAGCAATAAATAAACTATTAATGGATCATATGGGTAGTATTACTATTTTTTTTTCTTCTTTAAAAAAAAATAAATAGAAAGGCAAAAGAAACATGTATATGATACGAATGTTTGGTCAAGAGAATGGAACTTAAGAACATAAGTAACAGGTTTTCTCAAAATATTTTTTACTTTAAAATATATATTCTTGGTATACATCCCCCCCCTTTAAAAAACAACCTTTCCCTCTCTATGACCCTAACCTCATGAGTTTATATTTCCTCAGAAAATTCGCAAAAAATATATTCCTAATTCTTATATCATGAATTACTTTTTATGAATAGCAGCAGTTGAGTGCAAACTATAGGCCTGTCCAAAATGTAGAAAAGTGCGATATTACTATAACATTCAGAGTTATAAAAAAGTAACTCATTCCCTTCCTGAGCAGACAACATCGACGTCCAACGTATTAATTTTAGACTTTATTCAGAAAGAAGACAAAGAAAAAATGTCCTCTCGTCTCTTCTCGCCTCTCAAGTATTATAGTACATGCATAGAGATACATTACTAGAGGGGGCACAGCCTGCCTCAATTCATTGAGAGGTATGAAACATTGTTTTGGGCTCTCAGGGGCTATGTGTAACCTCATTAAAACCTCCTTTAAAAGTGAGTTAAGGTTATGATAAATCAATTGATATTAGCTTCCCGTAGATTGTTTGAGTTTAGATTTGTATTTTTAACGTTCTATTATATTAGTTATTCTAATTTTGTACTGATTATTTGATTATATTTATAAGCGGAGGTGGGCAGGTTACTTTTTCAATGTTTCAAAATTTAACCTATAGGGCCTCTCTAGTAATATATCTCTATGAGTACATGCAATAAAATACATAAAACAATTTTATTGCTTTAGCAATTAATAATCTACTCGCACCAATAATGTT
The DNA here is from genome assembly GCA_018340805.1 of Microvelia longipes. NCBI lineage: Eukaryota > Metazoa > Arthropoda > Insecta > Hemiptera > Veliidae > Microvelia > Microvelia longipes. Next base: position 26,193,955 of record JACMZG010001914.1, on the reverse strand, counting down.
CCTTACACCCTAAGCACATAATCCAACATTTAAAAATAAAACACAACAAACTATAAAAGACTTAATGATTATAAATAATGAAAACTACGAAGTCACACCACAAAACAAAACTTTATTGGCAAAGGGCTTTCTACCTACAAAGAGGCCATCATCAGTGCAAAACCGTTGAGATGTTAAAAAGGAAAAAGAACGATGTTATGTATTTTTACTTGATATCAGAGTAACTTTATTGGCTCTCTACCAATAAAGTTTTGTTTTGTGGAGAGATTCGTAGTTTTCATTATTTTTATTGGACTTCATTCACGCACATTCTAACCATTCAAATGAAAGACTTGTTTCAAGCTGAAACCGCGAAAAAGCGTTAAAAATTGAGAACAATAATCATTAAGTTTTATAACACTTAATTAGATAAAAGTATCGAATAACCTGTATTTAAATTATTTTAACTAATTTAAGTGTAGCCCTTGTAGAGGTTTAATTCGAAATTACACTCTATTAAAATGTTAATTCACAACAATCTGTAGGAGGAGATAATAGCTGCTTTGATAATATTAAAACTGTTAGTTACAAGAATCAAACAATAAAATTTTAGTACGGCTCGATTACAGCATGTATATCATTTTGCTTAAACAATGATTTAACTATTAAAAAGACAACACCTTTAAGTTAGTTGAAATTACGAAACGGTTTTGACGCGTTTTAATTTACATAATTGTTTGGAAGATTGGAATTTCATAAGTCAGCAAATTCAACCACCTGTTGAACAGATTCATCAAATTTTTGTACAATTGTTAAAAATAGAAAATGAGAATAAAGAATGATAGATACAGAATACAATTTAATTAATTATAAAAAATCGGTTGCGGGTACCTCGGAACTTTTTCTTATTACATCGATTCGCTACGCTCATCCTTCCAGCTTCGGACTCATTTCGCTCGTCCTAAAATATACAAGTCGTTAAATTTGTACTAAAACACGTCTTCGGACTCGCTCTGCTTGTCCTCAGATAGTAAATACACTTACCACCCTCGATGATGCTTAACTTTTATGATCGACCAAAAACCATGGATATACTTGTATTAAAACATAACTTACAGTCTATCGATTAGTTTAAAAATCTTGACAGGTCAGTTTAGGCACCACTGATTTTTAAGAAAAAAAATCCCTGCAAGAAGGGAGCGGGAAAAAACTATGTAAACAAATCAGGTTATTTTACCCGTATTTTCTAGGCGATGTTTTTTTCATTTTTTTTGTGTAGTTTTATTTTAAAATATCATTTTTAAGATTACTTTGAAAGTAGTTTTCAAAACGATGTAATCAAAAGAAGAACCACAAACAAAGTGAACGATTGCCGGGAAGAAGGTATTTTCCCTACAGCGGTTATGATGGTAGGGATTTTTTTTCTCTTTATAAGTAAGAGGTTGGCAGTGGCTTCTCTGATTGGTCAATCCCCAATATACTTATGACCCTAGGGATTTTTAAACTAAACGATAGACTGTAGAACACTTATTTACTACGTCAAAGAATACACTTGTACCAAATTTCAACTCAGTTGGTTTTTTCCCCGATTTTTGAATTTTTTTTTAAAAACGTATACAAATCACTCGATAAAAATTAAACTAATGCTGATAATAAGATAAAACTTAGCATATATGTTAGTGTTATACATGGCTACATGGGCGTCCGCAGGATTTTTTCCAAGGGGTCAAAGCTGCTAAGTTCAATAATGTGATGCGAGTTTAGTTTTTAGCACTCTCTAACAAAATTTATAGATAGGAAGGACACCAGCAATAGACACATAATCTAAATGTTAATGTATTGACAAAAATGATGTAAAATTGTATTTATGCTTGTTTATTTTAATTATGTAAAATTTTACTGTGCATAAATAAATATTTAAATTCATTTAGACCTTTAGCGAGCGAAGCGAGTTCCTTCAAGTATATTAAATAAGGGCTTTATCAACATATCGAGCGAAGCAAACCTCTATTGCTATACATAATTTTTAATTTCAACAAGTGAGCCCAGAAATTAAAGAATGAAGTAAGCCTTCATCATTTTTTAAGAGCCAAGCTATCCTTGTTTAATTTTTAAATTATTTTTCTATCCTACTTGAGCCTGTGTATAATTCTTGGTTATAATATCTGTATTTGATGTATACTTTTATTGTAAGTTCCTGATTCAACACATTACTGGTTAAAGTATACTTTGATTTTTCTTTTTTTAAATTAAGTTATTTTTTAAGAAAAAATAATAGGGATAGTAACCATTAAATTTTTAATCATTAGCAGTGCGGGTCGATCTAACTTTTCTGATTGTTCAGGGGGGTCAAGTGGCCCGTTTGACCCCCCTGCGGACGCCCATGCATGGCTACAAGTGTACCCATGGCGTGCTAAATTTCAATTGGATCGCATCATTTTTCCGCGTTTTATGATTTTTTGACATTTTGCTGAGTCATTATTTTGAGTTAATGACGTCATAAAAATACTATCGGAATAGCACAACTACAGCAATAGACTGATTTTGGTACAAAGTTTCAACTCTCTAGCATCAATACAGTGGGAGCTACGATGATAACAGACATGACACACACATACAGAGAGACAACTTTGCGAAAACCACTCAGGATAATTCCAGTGACATCCCGGTTTCGGATTTTTTTGCAAACACCAATACTTATCCCATATACCTACAGTATAAATGAAGAAAAGTAAAAATATTGACAATATTAATAATAATAAAGACAGAAGTAACAAATGAAAATACAAATTAACCTTTTCCAAAAAAATGTAGTTATGTTAAGAGATAATATGTGATTTAATAAAATTTGATTATATCAAATAGTTAAAAATTGAATTAAGTCTAAGTGTATTAATTTGAGAATTAAAAACTTAAGATACGCTAACTCTTTAAAAAATTTAATAACATTTTCAGTTGTCTCTTAAAATGGGGAAATTTAACTCAATAAATTTTGTAAGTGTTGGCAAATATTAAACTTAAATTATTCCTTTTAAACTTAACTTAATTAGATTCTTTTATAAAACTGAGCACGAATATAAAACTGTTCACGAATATAAACTGTGCACGAATATAAAACTGTTCACGAATGTAAAAATATAATATGAAATATATCTGTTTCAGACCTAATGATGAACCTAGAGAAGAAACTATTTCGAGATTTGCTTCTACAAATAAAGCCTCTTGCCAAAAAAAGAATACCTAAGGAACCTGATAAATCTGACATTACTTTGCAAGGTAAATTTAATCTTTACTTAAATAAAAGGCAAAACTTAGTAGAGTTACCATCCCAAACTGGGTTCGAATCCTAGTAGGGACGATAATATTTTTATCATTTTTTTTTTACTTTATATAAGTTTATAACTACAAAATAATTCTGGCACGGTAGTTCGTTTGTTGGCCGAATTTCCTTTGGAATGCTTGATTCCGTGCTTAAAAATCAATTCCTTGCTTAAGGATCCGACTTATGCTTTATAACTTGAGCAGTTACCAATTGTCAAGCACTTTTCGTAACTCATTTTGTCTGTATTTTTCAAATAAAATGCGCTTAAACCTTTAAAAAACCAACCATGAAACCAACTGAGCATTAAACTAGTGCGAATAATAACTGCCAACATTAGAGGCATAGTTTTGCATAACCAACAACATAATTATGCGTATTTCCTTTGAAAAATACAAAACATTGAGTCACGAGAAGTGCTTGATAATTGATAACTGCTCAAGTTTTAAAGCATAAATCAGATTCTTGTTAAGTAGCTTATGAAGTTTAAAAAACCACCATCTTAAACTCGAAATGCCCGACTAAAAGTATAAAAATGAGCTAAACTTACGATTTTCTAAATTAATTGTTTAAACTGAGTAATCACCTGAAATCAGAAAATAATATTAAAATTAATTTCAAAGTTATCATCTAAAAATTAAAGTGAAGGCAGAACAGGGAACTTAAAATCTCTGTAATAGTAAAACAACCCTTAATCTGCTCCCTAACAATAATAACCATAATATTTTTTTTCCAGACGCTGTATTATTTTTAAGAATATTAATTATACCAATTAATTTAATCTATAACATAACATAATTTACATATTAAAGCAGATCATAATTTAAATGTTTGATAATCTTTATTGTTAGTAATATAGCTGTAGAGTAAGATGTTGTAAAGAGACCGTCAAATTGGCCTCCTCCAAAAAAAGACCTTTCATATAGATGCTATTCTTTTTGTTTGGCTGTCTTTCAGTTTGGAGTGAAGATTTTTAATATAAATACAGTATATTCTATATTCAGTGTATTAATTCTGTCTACTGTAATGTTCATAAATATGGTTTCTTAAATAATAAGTAATAACTTCTTAAAGTAACCTGATTTATCACGTCAAGAGGGACGTGATAAATGGCAATTGTGGAACCATCATTTTCCGCATAGCAATGACCGCTACGCACGCACGGACAGACGCACACTACCGCAGTATTCTGAATGCACCTAAAGTGTAACATTATAGATCTGATGTTTTACCTGATTTGTTTCCCCCACCACTCACCAGGTAAAATATCATGTATGTAAAACATCAGATGAATACCTGGTGAACACCAAAAGTTGTGGAACTGACGCATAGCGTCAGTTGTGTGAAGGTGTGAAGACTGGGCCGAATCTATACCCCAATACCTCTAAATATGTTGCTCCAGTCAGCAAGAGCAAGTTAAAAGCCAAAGCTCCGTCGATGTTGGTTGTTAAGCTGATAGTATTTGAAAGACAGGAATTTATTTCTAATAAAGATTAACTCCATTAAGGCACACCTATATTTTTATTAAAAGATATAAAAAGTTAATTTTTCTTTTTTTAAAAAAAAGTTCTATTGTTTTGGAACTGCATGGGTCGTGACAATATAATGATAGTATCCTTTGGCCATAATAGAATAAATTCCAATAAAATATATATCTTTAATCAAGTGTCATATTTTATATTAATATTTTTTGTAATGATTAAGACCCCAGTATTTTGTAGTGATAGTAAAGTTAATGTTATTTAATGTTTATTATGAACTTAGTATATAAGTTAAATAAAAGTTAAAAGCTGCCTTCGTAGACCAGGTCGTTAAATTTCAGTACCTGTCCACCCCAGGGTTGATTTTCGTAACAAATTATATTTAAAAATATCAATCAATTTGAGAGGTAGAGTGCCAACGAACACATATAAAATACTGCCTATAGTTATTTAATACCGATCAATCTACCAATACCAAAGATAAATACATTCATCTGCGCATTTCCTTTAAAGAATTAAGATAAAAAGTCGAGTAACAAGTATAGTAATGGAAATCCTTAACTTATAAACCGGGAACTAAACAAAAAATGGATTTTTAAACGCGAATGCACGCATTTTGCCGAATGCAAGAAAATTTACCCCGCATGCGGACTCTTGCGCCAGAATTTATTCATCTAGATCATAATATGAAATACCCAGTATATATAATATATATATATATATATATATATATATATATATATATATATATATTATATAATATATATAAAAGCTATTGGTCACACTCCTGAGTAAAACTCCTGAGCCACTTCAACAGCGTTTTTTTTTTTCAAGAAAATTTTTGTAGGAAGGTGATTGATGTTTGATTGTTCATGATTGATTTCGATAAACCATAAAACCACCAAAAAATTATTTGCACATTATTTTATATATAACCAAAACAAAAAGTATATCCATAAAAATCACAGTTTATAGTATAGTACTTTACTTAAATTTCAACCTCAATATTAATTTATCATCCTCTATCAATGAATTATCAATATTTTAAAACACTCAGAGTCACGACAATCCATTAGGAAATCTTTTTTTTTTTTTATATTTAATCATCAATTAAAATATTAAAAGATTCAATTCAATTCAATTAAAAGATTCATCAATTAAAAGATGAATATAGCTGTACGAGAAGATCGTTACAAAAAAATAAAAATAGAAAAGGAAAACTACACTGGAAAAACCAAAACTACTTTTGAAGAAAAACAAAAAGTAAACAAAAATTTATATATAGATAAGAAAAACAATCGGTGCTTTGCGCCTAGGATGCTGATTTCGCTAAATAATAACTAAAAACGTTCAATGTCAAAAGATAAAAAAAGACGAAAGACGATTTGATCAATTTAGAGAATCTAACGAACGCCATAGGCAAAATCGATGGAATGTAAGATCTAGATAACGAAAGGATAAAATTATAAGTTACAAGAAGATCTGGGGTCGTCATATGACTGAGACTGATCAAATTAGGACAATAGTATACAATTTATTGAGCAAATCTCTTCATCTTCAGAATTCTCATGAGAAATATTTTTCAAATGAGAATTGCAAATATAGTGTTAATCTTATTAACTTTTAACGGATTCTGCTAAAATAGTTTATTAGATCGCTGACCCCCTAAAAAATCTACAACGACCCCTAGGGGTCTGGGAAACCAACACTTTCATACCCCTGATATAAGTCGTTTGATACCACCGAATTTTCCAAAACTGAATAACTGATCCTATTATTTAAAAATATAATACATACAAATACACACACTATTCACACATGCTCTTCATATATATTCAGAATACATGAATAGATGAATACTGTGAATACATGATACATCTCTTGCACAATTATATTGTGTCAGTTAGTAATACACTTGTTTTTCAATTTAAGATTTTAAGTCATCCGGTCAAAATGTTTCCATATAAATAAGCTAAAAAACTGCTTAATTTATAAATGAACAATTTTCGTATCCTTTACGCCTTAAACTTATTTAAAATGCATCCCTCGAACTTCTTTCAAGAATAGAGAAACAATAAAAATAAATTTTTTTTGTGTCCAAAGGAAGTTTCATATCCGCTCTAGAACATATCCTTTTTACAACTTTGTGACATCCATAGACAATCTATATCCAACAACTAAATATATTAAAAACTTGTAAGAATATAAAAAACTTTGAGATATTATGAAGGACAGTATAGACATGAATGGCTTTAAAAATATGAAATAAATCCACTTTACATTCTTTATTACATTCAAGATGAAGTTTGAATTTAAATGGCAAAATATGGGCTTTATTTCAACAATCAAAAAAATTTTAAATAAGAAAAAGTTTAAAAGTTAGCATTAGGACTTTAAATGAGCGCTGCTTAATATTTATGCTACTTTTTATTATATACTTATTATAATTATGTATATACTAATTATTATTATTATTATTATTATTTTTATTTTTCTTAGTCTTAGTTAAATAACTAGTAAAAGGTGACAGTTATTTATTATTATTATTATTATTATTATTATTATTATTATTATATACCATCTATAATATCCGCACTGGAAGGGTTTTATGTTTGTTTTAATTTTAACAGCAGTATTAATTGAGTTAATTAATTGAGTACCTAGTAATATTAACTAAAACATTAATCAAGCCAATTTTAGGGCCTTTGGACTCATTAGGGTATTACTCCTCAGAACTTATTTAAAATGCATCCCTCGAACTTCTTTCAAAAATAGAGAAACAAAAGGCAAACAAATTAATCTGATTTACTTTGCTAGTCGAGAGGGTTCACCCTGCGGGGTCCATCTATCTAGGGGGTTATCCTTTATAAGTATTAACTAAAATTGGTGAAATATTTCTATTGCAAATACTATTTATATAACCTGAGATCTTAACCTGCACTGGCACTCGATTTCGATGATGAAATCGAGTGCTTATACGATCATGGCCTCGAAAGTAAACATTAATCTATCGAGTCTATATTTTTTAAATTATTTTAAACATAATATTGACATGAATTCGTAGAATTAACTAATCATTAGAATCCTTCATTAGTTAAATAATGTGATCAGGTAGATATGTTGACCTAAGGATATATAGTGAATCATAATATTATCAAATTTAAAAGTTAAATACCCATCGCTTAAAATATATGTAAAAAGTCAAGCCCGGGGTACCTTAGAACTTTTTCTCATTACATCGAATTCGCTACGCTCATTCTCCCTACTTCAAACTCGCTTCGCTGTGCTAAGAATATAAAAAATCACTGGTCTTTGGACTCGCTTCGATCGTTCTCAGACAGTAAATATTCTCCTAGTGGTCCCCCGTCCAGGCACTGACCTCGTTTGACTCCTTAACTTTTATGATCCAACAAAAACTGTAGATATACTTTTAATGTAAGTTATTTTAATGAAACTTAAAATACTTATTTATTACATAAAAGGTTATTCTTTTACCATCATTTACCATATTTCAGCTTAATTAGATTATTTTATATTTTTTAGAAAATAATAATAATATTCAAGAAAATAAAATTTAACTAAAATGCCGTATCTCTTGCTTAATAACGTCATCAAAGAAGTAACCTGAACACTTTTGAATATTTTTATAATCAAATAGACAGAACAAAATAACTGGGATTCATAGAGTAGAACGTTTAAAATACCAAACGAAACAAAAACTGGGTGAAAATCAGAGGAAATTAATTTATTATAATTATAACCTTATCTCACTCTTAGAGAAGGTTAAATGCATCCTCTAGTAATATATCTCTATGGTTTGTTTGGAAATCGAGGGAGGACGTGACCGCCACTGTCATCAATCAGGGCACCCAACTTAAGAAATTTAGTACTTCTAAACTCAATTAAGGTGCATTCACCATTCTGCGGTAGCGATGCGTCTGTCCGTTGCGTGCGTAGCGGTCATTGCGATGTGGAAAATGATGGCTCCACAATAGCAACGCTACGGCCGCAAAAGCCGTTAACACAGCGCACTCTATAGTTACGAAATTCGGAAATAAAAAAATATTTTTCTTAACAGAAGATCAAAATTACGAAGAAGAAAAGGTTGAAGCACCGCAGGTGAATGCACCTTTAATTGTCTATCAGAAGAAACAATAATGGAAATCAAAATAATAATAGAAAACAAAATAAGAAAACCATAGAGAAAATATAATGATAATAAAAGAAATGTAGACTTTTTTGAGGATAGAAAAATTAAAATAAAACAGAAGTCGATTATATTAGAATAGAATAGGAAAATAGTCATTCTATTGATTTATAGTCTGTTTATACAACAAATGACATTTTGTTTTTACATAGAATACTTCTTTAACTTGACATTACAATACAATGATGTCTGACTGGAGAATACTTAAACAATAGTATAGTACTCGAAAAGAAAAAAATAAAACCATAAAGAATTAATTACAGAATAAAATTAAAATAAAAAAGAGGTCTTCAGCCACTTGGCCTCGACGCTAGGGGCCGCTACGCGGCCACGTAATTGTTGTTTTATATCAGTCAGTCATATTACTAGTTTATATATTAAGTGGCATACTGCCACGATATAAGCAAATTTCCAAATGTATCAGTCAAAATAATTCAGTCTGCATGCTGGAGATTTCCTTTGGAATGCGTGTTTCCGTGCTTAACAACCCATTTCTTGCTTAAGGTTCCGGTTAATGCTTTATAACTTGAGCAGTAACTCAATTATCAAGCACATCTAAGCGATTCCCTTAAAATATGTAGTTTACTGGCAACATGGCCTAGGCAACATGACGGTAGTTGAACCTCGGACCACGACATGAATTCGTTTAAGAGGTCCCTTATCACAAAAAATATGTTTTGTGATATAATATATATTGTGATATATATATATAATAATATATATATATATATATATATATATATATATATATATATATATATATGTCACAAAAACGGATTTATGTCGTGGTCCGAGGTTCAACTACCGTCATGACGCCTGTCCCATTAGCGATTTTTTTCCAAAGGAAGTTTGCTAAAACGTGATTTTTGACATTATATCAATACAACCGGAACTAATACTAACAATAAAATTTGACTTAGTATTTCCGTTAAAATAAATAAACTATTTATTGTAATTTATGATTTTTTAACATTTACATATAAATCTATAATATAACTCATACAGAGGATTACAAATCGGGGTTAGCCCGTGGTCACCTTTTTAAGGTAGGAGTTGCCGACATTAGACAAATTATTACTTACATTAAAATAAGTTATAATTATCGTTTGAAATAATATTAGAGTAAGTGAAACTTAAATGTTTAGATTTTAATAATTTAGATTTAAATATAATTTGTAATTTTATCATAAGTTAATTTAAATTAAATTCATTCAATAATACAAAAATGTGAGAGTTTAATTTAATGATTTAGTAATATATAAAAATTAGTAAATAAGATTATTTTTATAAAAATATTGACAAGTACTATTTTTTCTTTTAATATCCCTTGTTTTAACTTATTATTTTCTTAGTATTTCCGTTAACCATACATAATTAGTGCATGTGTAAAACACCTTTTGAAGATTTGTGATTTTTTTAAACGTTTGTGGGAGATTATTGTGTATTAATAATTGATGTCGCACGTTTTTAATAAACAATAGGGTTCGGGACATTAACAGGGTTGATTTTGGTACCAAGTTTCATTTTGATCTAAGAAAGTGTTCCAAAGTTATCGTGTCCTATAAAATCGTCTAGGAACAAAAATCTTAATTATTCAGATATATATAGTCTTATGATACTTACAGATTACAAATAGATCTACAGTATTAGTAGTAGATCTATATGTAATTAGAGTATATGTGATTAGAGTATTTTGAGGGCGATTCAGACTTTCGTTCAAAGCAAGGGTAAAATTACATATTTGCATAATTCAAATAATTTTAAATAGTGGTGCGACAAGACATTATTTTGGTGGGGGTGAATAGTGGTGGATTTAGCTATATATACAATGGATAATTAGTTTTAGTGTTAAATGTAAGAACGAGGAGAAATGTACCTTTTCGCACTATAGAGGGGATTTTATTTGAGAGATGAAATAGTTTTTATTTTTTCCAGGATGGCATATCAAATTCAAAATATTATTTTTTTTGAAAGTACAAATACAAGTATAAAATAAATGTCCCAAGCATAGATACTATAACCCCCTACCTGGGGTTATAGACTGACAAAAAATACTAATATTTTGAATTGGAATTTGAAAACATTATTACCAGCGAATAAAGTGCTTCCCAGGTTAAATTTACGAAATTTAGTTCCGTGTTTATAAAAAGTGAAATATTGAATTGTTTAAAACATCTTAGTTTTATAAGAATCCATCAAGTTTGGCTGCAGGAAGGTTGCCCGGCCTAAAGTTTTTCCTCTAAGCTTTTATCATTAATTTTGATGAACGATGTTTTGTACTCGGTTTAAGAAAAACTAAGAACAACTTTTTCATACTATGGCTGTATGGCCACGTAGACCAATGACAAAAAGAAACTTTTTATCAATAGACTGTTGTAAAAGAATTCTTAATTTATAAAAAGCTCATTACCACCTCCACAACCGAGGAGTGTATATATATAATATATATATTATATATATATATATATATATATATATTTTTACATTATGTCTTTCAATGTGTTTAAAATAGAAGGTAAATGCTTAGTTCTTAATTTCATATTTGGCAGCTTTTTTCTCCTATCTTTAAGCTCAATTAAACAAGCATGCAAGGTGCCATCGCAAAGCATCACTGGTAAACATTTAATGGTACGATATAAAGTTAAAGATTATCCCTTGATATGAAGCCAAGATGGAAACATAAAAGAAAAAGGGAAAACTAAATATTGCTTTTCAAGCGAGAGCGTTTTCTTCAGTCCTTTCTCTTGCATTGCCAAAAGTGGTTTATTTGGCAAAATGTCAAAATTTAACATTATTAAGTGATTTAAGTATCCATCAAAGCGTAAGCTAATGTATTATTTGCGCGAGATATAATAAAACTGTTACATGCATTAAAAAAAGTTATTTTTTTAATATTTTAACAAAACTTAAACGTCATAATAAGGGAATTAAAACTTTAAAATAGTTTAAGATAGAGGGCGGAAAAGTGAATTTCCCACCATGCTAGCGACATTAGAATATCTACTTTCGATACAAGGATGTAATAAAAATTAATATCTGATGGTGTGAAACAAAAAGTGCAATCACTATTTATTAGTTCTTTTAATAACTCGCTAAATAAATACTTATTAAAATATCATATTTTTTAAAACCTACATAAGTCAAAGTTTTAAATTATTTACTCATTTAGTGACTTAAACAAAAGTGTTAAAAATGTGTGTACCCTGTGGGGAATGAACTCGTTACCTTCAGATTTAGAGCTGAGGACACTACCAACTGAACTAAACTTAGAGATATAAACTTGAAGGGTCCTATTTCATTATATTTATATTTTCATTATATTACACGATGTGCTGAACACCGGGTTGAACAACTGGTTGAATCCATGACACCGTTTTTACTCCGTGTAGACGGGGGTTCAACCGGTGATGAACACCGATATCGACACCGATAATTTGTACATTTAGTACGTTCACACACACTCTAGATCCGCGGATCGAATAGAATACATATGCAATACGGTCAGCTAACTTCACGGTTCTTACAGCGTATTTGTTTAGTCGATCGAGTGATAACTGATCCCACCAAAACATGGCGTCTTGTATAGTGAAGGTTCACTTTTGGTTATAAGGAAGTTTAAAACAAAAAATATATTTAATTAAATTGTGATTTCTTTGCATAATAATAAAGTTCCACTAAAAAAAATAATATTCCATAAGTTATTTGATCAAAAACGGTTATATAGAAGTGAAATAAAAGTTCGACGAGATGGTTATCCGTTAAATACGATCGTCTCTAAAGGTACAGACAGCGTATCGGGGGATCCATTTAGATTCCATCTCCCTAGTTCTCATAGAGATACATTACTAGAGGGGCCCTATTGGTTGAATTTTGAAACATCGAAAAAGTAACCTCACCACATTTTATAATCATTATCATCAAATAAACGGAACAAAAAACAGTAAATTATATAGTAGAATGTTTAATATACTAATCACAACACAAACAATCTGCGGGAAGCCGAAAACAATTGATTAATTATAACCTTAACTCCTTCTTGGAGGAGGTTTCAATGAGGTTACACAGAGCCCCTGAGAGCCCCACTAAAAATGTTTCAGGCCTATCAATGTATTAAGATAGGCTATGCCCCCTCTAGTATATATCTCTATGCTAGTTCTAGTGTATGCGATCGAATCCCTCCCGCATGGTTCATACAGCTAAAATTACCGTATTTAGAGATCGTATTCTATACGATCCGCGGATCTAAAGTGTGAGTGAACGTAATAATTCAATCCCGATGATGTATCGTATAGACTCTTATCGAGGTTAAACCAGGTGTCCAAAGTCAGGTTATTTTAATAATTATTATTGCTTTCAATTTCATTGGTTATTTAATAAACATATGCATTTTTATTATGAATTTATTTATCTTTTTACTGTAATAAACGCTGCTTATGATATTGGTTCTTCGCCTTTTCATAAGAGCAGTGTATTTTTTTCTGTTGTTCCTTGCCGCAAATGCCACGTTTAATAAAAAAAAAACACTAATTTGTAGGTTAAATCAGTAATAATTATAAATAGCGGACAAAAAATAAGCAAAGAATAATTTATGTTTTTAAAAAATATTCTAAAATTTACTAAGTAGAATAGAAAAAAGAAACGAATAATTGCAACTTAGAATAATACATATATAGAAGGAGCACAGGGCCGTAAAACATAATGTAATTCCACTGATAACACGAAAAGCCGGTTGACTGGTGCAACTAAGTAATGCTGCCAACCTGACAACAAATCATTATTTTAAATATTTGTCATAAAATATCTATTAATGAAGAAAGATCGTAAAGAAAAATAATAACTTAAACACCTGCTGAGTATTTAATAAAACTGGTCTTAGATAGCAAAAGGGTGGCGGAATACAAGAATCTACATTTAGTTGACGAGGACTACTTATTATATATAATTTTAATAAATGCGTTAAACTACAATTTAAAATGCTTTAAATATTGTAATGCACCGATATTTATATTAGTATTTTATGAATAATCAATCATTAATTAATAATAGAACATAATAATTCAGCAACCGGAAGTATTGCCAACTTTTTTTTAGAAAATTGTATATTGTTAGGGTGGCAGCATTACTTAGTTACACCAGTGAACCGCCTTTCGTGTTATCAGTAGTGCTCCTCTATATATAGTATTATTCTAGATTGCAAATCACGTTGACTTTAAAGAATGACCAACCTATACAAATAAATATTCCCTAAGAAAATATCGATCTTTATTTAGATTTAAGTTATTCTTTAGAATTATATTATTGATAAACATCTTTATTAGTTCTATTCTTTATACTCTACAATTCTTACTCTTCAGTGTTGTTTGTATTTTTATAAAAAGTTTTGGGTTATTTACTTGGTTTTAATTATTTCATTATTCATTCATTATTATCATTTTACTTTACTGAAATGTGATTTACAAATGTCTGCCAACAAACTAATGAAGTAATAAAAGTATATAATTATGTTTAAGAACATGCTACATTTAAATAAAAACAAAAAACTAAGAGATACAACAGGATAACCTCTGTGCACAGGTTATAACTTTAAATTGCAGCATAGGTGTTGAATCACGGGTTGAACCTCTACCGTGTAGACGGTTCAACCCCGAAAACAATTATACTTGTTCAGCCCAGTATTCAATACATCGTGTAGACAAGGTAATTGAGAGGTCTGAAACATCATTTTGGAGCCCTGGGCAACCTCATAAGTTGCGGTTCTAATGAATCATTTTTTTCGGCTTATCGCACATTGATCGTATTTTGATTTGTATATTTAATGTTCTACAGAAATTTTGTACTGATTAGTCAATCGTATTTATAAGCGAAATGTTTCAAAATTTAACCTATATGGCCTCTCTAGTAATGATCACTCTATGGAACTAAAGGAGAAATGCAGAGCGGGAGTAAAGTAGTTGCCATGGCAACCAAAGCTATTTTTCATCGCTAGTTACTTTTCTCCTTGTAGATTCAGACCACAAGTTATGTGTCACTTGTCTCCCAGTACAAGACAGGGAAAAGTTATATTTTTCTTCCAACTCGATGTAAAGGTTAACATAACAACAAACTACAACAACATAACACACACCTGTTGTTAACTGTAATAACATAACTACTTTTAACAATATTTTTCTGGATTTTACAGGAAATGCAAATATTTATTTCATTAAGTTTACAAATACAAATACTTTTTATTTCCAATAATACAAAAATTTACAAAAGAATTACAAAATTTACTCAACTATAAGATAAATTTACAGTGTACAGGAACAATTATGGTATACAAACGAATGCTCATCCTTCCAAAAATGGCTTTGCGCTCCACCATTCCCACAATGGGAAGCTCACTTAATGCTCATATTTAAAAGGTTTCAACGCATTTTCTATATTATTTGTTTTGTGAAACATATTTCATGCAGTGGAGCAATAATGCAAAGTAATCATCTTTAATATTATAATAAAATATGTTTAACTATTTACCTGTAATTGTTGTTGAAGGTGATCAGTTAAGTTCTTTAAGAAGAATATTTCTGTCTGCAAATAATTTAATCTATTTGACATTTCTTGCATTTCTGTCCTTCTTACCGCCTCCAGGTAGCCTAGACCCACACCGACCCCGACGGCAACCAGCAAGCCGAGTAGCCCCATCCAGCCCAGAAGGCTGTTGCCATTATTGCCCTTCTCCATTGCTTTAGGGCGAGCAATTTTGGAAAAAATTAAAATAGAACGGAGCAAAGAATTGAATTTGTTTTGAAAAACATCAAGAGCTTTTGTACTTCATTTAAAATATTTTATTAATTAATTAATTAAAGTGCAAATTAACTTCTAAACTTATACCAAAACAGTCCTTTTTCACTTATAAAAATCACATAAAAAAGCTCATAAATGATTATTTTACATGAAATTATTCGTTTTCTCTTACATATTTGTTAAAGTTTGTAATTTATAATAACTTTGTATATTTGAAGAGAAAATTATGATAAATGTAGATTTAAAATTGAAGTAGAAGTGCGATAAATTTACGTTAATTTTAAATAAAACGAGTTATACTCTCCAAGTAACATTCGTAACGAAGACCGGTACGCTACTAAAGCTAATACGGTCGTGAGGGGTGCCTTCGAGGTATCTCTCCCTTCCCCGCACCAACCAGCAAACCCTCTGAAGAACTAACAGTATCAACCTACCTTCAAGAGTTCAAGAAGATCTTAAGATATCCATCTGAATAAAAAAGAATTCTTCTTTTTAAAACTTCATTCATTTCTTCACTTTATTTTATTAAATGGACCGTTGTTAGTAAGAAGACAGCAGATTGTTTTAAATGCTTTTACAGTCATTAATTTTCAGATCTTGTTTTAACGATATTGCACTAAGACAGTTTTTTTGCTATTTTGAAATCATAATGAGTAATATATTATACAAAGAGAAACCGCTTATTTAAAATCTTTAAGAATGGATGCAGTTGTTTATTTACTGGTGCCAACGTTTTAATGGTAATAGATATAAACACAGAAGTTTAATTTAGAATTTGTTCAAATAACAAAATATGTAATAATAAATTATTTTTAATTTAAGACAGCAAAGTAATAGACAGTTTTAGCGACAACACTTCGGAAAGTACTATTAAGTTTACAAATAGCTACAACATTATTGGAAGAAGTAAAGGGCAAATAACAAATTTGTGAACGGGGTTCCTCGGAAATTTTCCTCATTTTATTCGTGATTTTAAGTAAAGCTGAAAGGTTGGTAATATTTGCAATGACCTTGAAATGAAAAGTTGATCAAAACCGATTGTTACAAATTTTTGTTTCCGTTTTTATTGAAATATATCCTTAATTATGATTGTTCAAGTTTATCATCAAATAATAAGGCTTCATTAATAAAACAACAAAAGATTGATAAATAAAAATCATTAAATCGTTAAAAATTAAAATCAACTTCTTT
>JACMZG010001914.1:26059492-26171992 GCA_018340805.1 Microvelia longipes | reverse complement strand
AACTGTTTAAAGTTTCACCTGGAATTTTAAACAGGCGGTAATAAACTGGAAAATTGTTGGGGTTTGGTATAAAAAAAGTATTGGATATTTTATGAATGAAAAGGAAGAGATACACATCAACCAAGGAACCATGCTTGTATCAATAGAAACAACAGAAACGGTTATCCTGTAGTTTTAAGGCATGACACAAGTCAGCTGTTTCGGCAATTATTTACTTATGATAGGTGATTTTCTTTTTATTCAATTTTTAGAAAAAACCTTAAACCTTTAAAGTTGACATTTAACTTAAATCTTACCATAAGCCAAGATATTACAGCCTGGGGCTTGGTTAGTGATATCACAAACGGCCGAATAAATTACAAATACTAATATATAGTTTGATAGCTACATCTAGTGTTAGAAACTGGGTTTATTTGTTATATTTATAATTAATGACATTTTAAAATTATTGTATTGTCAAAAGATTGTATTGTCGAAAATAGACCAAGAAATATATTAAAGACAGAACTTTTATTCCTAGAAGTTAGATAGATAAGTAACTAGCAAGGCAAGAACAAATGGTCCTTCGAGCTTAGGTAATATAAGACATTATTTCATTTTATGACTCTTAGGATAAGTAGTAGATCTAACAAAGGACAACTACCAGAAAAATTTAAAGACTTTGTAATGGAGAAAGCAACAGGGCCTTCTGAACGGACGAAAATAAATTTGGGTGTGACTAACCAGATTGAGACTGGCCGAGAGGAGGGTAACCAGAACACAGTTGCTGATAATATTACGGAGAACGAAAACCGAAATGTTGTTTCGGGAAGTACAACTAGTAATAAGAACGGTAGAAGTATCACTAAGTCATCTTCCAAGTCCTTTACTACTACTAAGAAATCTTCTCGCAGCTCTAAGAATACATTGCGTAGTTCGAGACGACATGTTATGGAAGCTGAAGAGCAAGCTTTAATAGAGCTTGCAGAACTTGAAATTTCGGAGGCAAATGCTAAAGCAGCAGCAAAATTTGCAGAAGCTGAAGCTGCAATGATAAAAGCTAAAGCTGAAGCTGCAATGATAAAAGCTAAAGCTGAAGCTGAAGCCCGACAAATAGAGATAGAGACTAGACGTAAACTTATTAATCAGAAGAAAGAGTTGAGGTTAAGCCAGCAATGTGACAGCCAAGCTAGTTATTTTGGTGAGATGAGTTGTAGAAATTCGCGAAAGGGAGAGTTAACAGAATTATTTGACCAAAGAGTAAACCATCACCAACAAGTGAAAGAGTGGCTTGAAAAAGATATTGTAATTGAAGAAGGGTGTGAAGACAGTAATGTTATAATAAATAAATATCTTGATCTTAACGAAGATACTAAAATTCCTACGATTAAAGCCAGTACTCGTGGACCTGAGATGAAAACAGTTGCACCAATCACTCATGCAGTAAATATTCCTACCAATGAAGTAAAACCATCTACTTCAGAGTTGCCAGTTAATATGTGGTGTAAGCAGGTATCAAAGAAGGAACTACCACCATTTGGGGGAGAAGTAGACCAATGGCCGCTATGGATAGCCGAATACAAACGATCAACTGAGACTTATAATATATCTAATTCAGAAAATTTATCACGCCTTCAAAAATCTCTTAAAGATAAAGCACGATATGCCGTTCATTCGCTGCTAATTTACCCAGAAAACATCCCTGAAATAATAAATATATTGACAAGACGTTTTGGTAGACCTGATTACATAATTGAAAACATGATATCAAAAATTCGTGGATGTCCCTTTCAAAAGGAATACCGAACAGAAGCGTTGGTCGAGTTTAGTGACACAGTTAGGAACCTAGTAGTTACCATAAATGCTTTGGACCACAAGCATCATCTTCAAAATCCTTTTCTATTAAACGAATTAATAAACAAACTTTCGGCAAACATGAAATTGAATTGGGGACAGTATGTTCTAACTTTAAATTCAAAGGTAGTGAACCTTCAAGATTTTTCAGACTGGTTGAGTTGCATAGCAGAAGCAGCAGCTATAGTGACGCCTCTGACTTTGACAGAAAAACACGACGACAAGAAGAAGAGCAGTAAAGATTATACTTACACTATTTATCAACAAAGATATGATGGAAGAGAAGAGAAAAAAGGTGATAGTTTTAAAAAAGATTGTTTAATATGTAAGAGAGGTTGTTTGAAATGGGAAGATTGTCCGACATTTTTGAAAGCTAATGCCAATGAAAGATGGAGATATATCACAAAATTTAAGCGCTGTTTTTCGGGTTTACGAAACCGGCATCAAACGAGAGATTGCAGGATGAAGACGAAGTGTGGTAAGGATGGATGTGAGTTAAAACACCATATCTTGTTACACCATTACAAACCAAAACATGAAGAAAACACCAAGAGTGAAAGTAAAGAGTATGAAGTTGAAAAACCATTTCTTTAATTCCTTAAAGAAATAGTTTGTTTTTATTTACTTTTTGTTTTTCTTATACACCTTTCTCAAATTAATGTTTGAATTAAAACAAGAGTACACTAAAACAAGAGTACTCATAAAACTCACTCAAACAAGAGTACACTAACTGAGCTGTTACTAACTGTAGCTGTTATGATTCATAACAGCTGTTAGTAAATTGTTTAATTTACTCTCAAGTAAATTTTCATTTAATTAGTTGATTAATTTGTCAGTTAATTAAATTAATTTGTTTGTTTACATTTAATTATTATTTTATTATTGTTTAAAAAAAAAATACTTTAAAGTTAAATTTAATATTAATATGAGAAAGAAAAGGGAAGTACTAGTGAAGGATTTGTCACTAGTGGGCCCCGGAGAATGTTAGAAACTGGGTTTATTTGTTATATTTATAATTAATGACATTTTAAAATTATTGTATTGTCAAAAGATTGTATTGTCGAAAATAGACCAAGAAATATATTAAAGACAGAACTTTTATTCCTAGAAGTTAGATAGATAAGTAACTAGCAAGGCAAGAACATCTAGTTTCTATCTGACTTGAAAAAATACAATAAGAAAAAAAATTAATGAAAGGTCATTCACTAATTCATAGGAATTACGCCAATAATTAAACAGTTCTTAAGGACGAAATTCAAGTGCATTCCTTAAGTAACTCTTATTATTAAGTCAATGACATAGGAATAAGTCAATATCAGTCATATAAGTCATATCGGTGAGTCTTACTCGACTCACCGAGCTGTTACCATCTCGGAAAATAGTTTTATGTATTTATAACTTTCATCTTTATCTTCATGACACTGATGATGACCTCATTTTAGGTTGAAAGCGCTTTGCCAATAAACTATTATTTTTGTGGAGAGACTCTTTTCTTCATTTCCTAGTAAGTCAATATCAATTATCTCTTAATTAAGAGTACAACCAGTAAAAGTTAACGGTGTTTTACCACAAAAAAAAAATATAAACACACATACACAAAATATACATTTTTAATTTTTGATTTTGCGAGTATTTTAAATTGATCATCGTACAATAAGTTCGTTATCTTATCTCGTTTTTACTTCATAATGTTTATGTATTGACCTTCAAACGTTACACACCTACATTGTTATCGATCGAAAAAAAATATTCTTCCGCCGACCTGCAACCTTTATCAGAATCGCAATAAATTTGGTATCCGTCATACTGAAATTTACAGAATGCGCCTGTGGATAATAGGTCCCTATTTTTAACGAAGAGTAAACAGTTTTTAATGTCTAAACAATGATATCGAAAATTGGAAGACGCTCTTATCAGCATACTTACCACATAATTGTGTTTGTATGTATGTTGTTGAACAATAAACCAGCAATAAAAAATATTTTGGTAAAAGAATTGATTTAAAACAATAAATATACTTTGATGCCTTCATGAGAAGAATTTAAGAAGAGACCGGTCGAAATCTATTCTTAATGCAATAATAATATTTATTGGACTAGCAAAATTCATGACCATAAAAGTCGGGTACGGGTTACCTCGGAACTATTATAACCAAATCGGATTAGCTGCGCTCTTCCTCACTCCACGCTTCGCTTGTCTTTAGGTTATAACAAATCACCAAATCAATACCGCAACACGTCTTCGGACTCGCTTCGCTAATAATAAAGACATCAGTTTTATTTCCAGCACTGATCTCGCTCGATGCGGTTAAACTTTTATGATCCATCAAAAACAGAGATATACTTGACGTATTATCTGCCTCCGTGGCCGTGATCGTAAAGGCGTTCGATTTCGGCACCAGAGGTCCGGGTTTCGCAGCCCGGGCTATGCTCTAAGATTTTATGAATAGTATTTGTATTATAAAGATTTCGCCAACTTTAATTCTTAGAGTTTAGTAGATGCTACCCACCTGAGGTGGTTCTCGCAGGGTGAATACCCTGATGGGCCGAAAGGCCCTAAAACGGGCATTTATTTATTTATTTACTTGACGTATTAAAACGAAACTTATTATCCTTCTTTATTAACTAAATAGGTATATTTCTACAGAATTTCAACTCAATTCGATTATTTTTCGATTTTTTAAAAATGTTGTATCTTATACGTTCAAAATTAAACTAATACTAATAATGTGATGAAACGTGGCACATATTTTGGTCTTATATATGCAGAGGGGTATTTATGGGCCATTGTGGGGAGGGGCAAGCAGTAAGGAGCCCCTCCAAGAAGCTGAATTAAAAAATATTATTATCCATAGTTATAGTTCTGCTGTAATAGTTTTGTGCAAATGGGACTCCACTGGAGTTTATTATAGTCTACCTTAACATCATCAAATTGCGGGGCCCTCAGTTAGAGTTTTGATGCATCTTTTATTTACAAATGGAACTCCATTAGAGTATATTATTCTGGACTATAACCTAACAAGTAAAGAAACTTGATTTCATTATATTTCTAATTTTTATTAATGATATTAGTAAACTAATAAAAGATAGTGAAATGTCTATATATGCTGACGATTTAAAATTATATAAATTAATAAAAAATAAAATTGATTGTTACAAGTTACAAACAGATTTAAATAATTTTGTTAAATGGTCTAATGCAAACAGTCTTCCTTTTAATAATAATAAATGTTGTGAAATGAGATATAGCTAGAGTAAAAGTTTAATTGTAAATAATTATTCAATGAATAATAGAGTCTTAAACAGTAAGTCAGAACTTAGTGATCTAGAAATAATTTTTACCAGTAATCTCCCTTTCGATAGTCATGTAAATAATATTGTAAATAGAAGTAATAAGCTAACATGATTCATAAAAAGATCTACCAAAGAATTTAAAAATGTATGTATTATTATGTATATATATTATAGACATGTAAGATCAATATTGGCATATTCTATTTTGATATGGCAGCCCTATATAGCACTTTTGATAAAAAAATGAAAAAGTGCAATTTAAAGTTTTAAAATTTATTTACTACACATTAAATGGCATATATCCTTGTTGGCCAAATAAAGGTCACTATAACCATCTCATACAATTGTTTCATGTAAATAAATTAGCATAAAATAAATGATAGGAGAAACACAGCCAATATGGTGTTTCTATGTAAATTAATTAATAGACTAAATAGACTGTGGGCCTCTTATAAGCCAAATGATTACTGTGTTCAAATGTGGGGTTTGGCAGGGGGTTCAACCCTGTATCCAACCCATTTGAGGGTTCAACCCCAACTGTTCACCAGCTATTTTTTTCACTGTGAAAAATGAGCTTATGGGTTGAACCCTGTATTCAGTTCCCATTTACAACTGCCAGAGTGGGGGGGAGGGGGTTGAACCACCAAGGAAATTGGACTCGGCGTCAAACCCCCAGCAAAACTCAGCGTTTGAACAAAGTAAATATTTAAGGCACACAGACACATGCAGACCAGACATATACAACAATTTGAAACTCAGTAGTCTCGAACAACACGCCACCATGCACCCATAAATGTATTTACAAGAACTTGTAACACTTGCGCCACATCTTGACATACATACATGTACACTTCAACTAATTAAACTTATTCAAAATCGTACTTTACTGACACATTGGTGCTGCAATGTAGACACTTTACAGCTGCTCTAAAAAGTGAATTATTACAAGAAAAGTAAAGTGTATTATTTAAAGTAAAGTATAAAGTATATCATTAAAATAAAATAAAGTACATTTTAAAGTGCAGATCCTTGTTCAGGAAGTTATTTACGAAAAATTAAACCCGTTTCCAGCCATTACACTTTTTATTAACAAAACACCCCTGGGCTCTTGGTCTATAAGGATAAGTAATAAGATAAAAATCATATCGTAAAAATCAAGTTCCTAAACATCTTGTTGTAAATACTTCATCTCATAATCAGTTCCGAGTGAAATTTTTCATCTCAGACCATATTCATTATCTCATGCAAAGGTATGCTTCTTCTTTAACCCACTCTGATTAAACATGTTTATTTTATTTATTAAGTATAATATATCCCTTTACAGTTAATATCTGATTGCTTGAATTGTCATCTTATTATATGTTGCACAGAGTAAAGTATATTATTAAAAAGTTTATTTGTTTTTTTGTATGTGATGTTAGTTGAAACCAAACTTCGAAATGTTTATCAGTGTATTATAACACAAAATAATTAATAAAAAATAATGATCAATTATTCGTTTTACCCTATAAAACTTGTGCAATAAAAAGTGAAAAAGCCCTTGTAACAATATCTTTTAACAAATAATGAATAAATAAATTTTAAAATTATTTGTTCTCTAACTGTTTAAAAGTGAATAATATAATAGATAGACTGAAGACCTAAATCTATTCAGATTCCATCTTTTTTATAGAATTTTTTTGTAATCTATAATTTTATCAAACTTTTTTTATTGTTTTACTAATTTGTTGTATTTTATATAACAAACAAATCATTTTTTTATTTAAAAGAAATGAGTAGAGTAATTTACCTCGAATTTGTTTGATTTTTAGTTATATTCTCCTCTACTAGAATGCGCTACGGTCTAATACTGTTAAAATAAAATTTAAAAAATACTACTTTAGACAACGTGGAGCGTTGCAGTTTAATGTCACAATTATATTGATTTAGTAAAGCCTTGTTATGACACTTCAGTTTATATAAAATAATTTAATTCAATCAAATATATGTTTATAAATATAGAAGTTTATATTAATATAAACTTCAAACACCAGGCGAAATTTAAAATGACCTCACTAATTACTTTAGCTATAACTTTAAAGTGATTATTTTTGATACTCTAAACATATAATAAAAGGGTGTTTGCCACTTGTATGGCATGTATGCTACAATTGTGGCATGCAGGGTATGGCAATCAAGACATACTCAACATATAATTTTTAAAACAGAGAGGCTGTTAGCTGCCTACTAGCACTGGCGCTTCTCTAACATATTTCTAACCATTAAAGGATCAGAACTTGCCACAATTATATTTAAATAGAATTTATAACCTTGTCAATAACGGGATTTATATTGCTTCTATTTTTAAGCTTAGATGATGAACAAATTTATACAGCGATAAAATCACTCCTGCAACTCGAATTACAAAATCAATCAAGTATCACTTCTTTTAAAACCCCTTAAAGGTGTTCTGAAATGTCGTGTTCCATCCAAAATCCTAACATGCGAATGGCAGAGGATAGTTACAAGAAAACTGACGGTAAAACTTTTAGCCGTAACACATAACAGCCAGCCGTATTTAGTTCAACGTTTAAAAGAAAAATAGGAAAAAACCCACAGACAAACAACCTGTTGCATTGTTGTTTCTCCCGCGTAATCTAGTTTTGTCTATTTTACTTGAATTCTTACCTATTTCTAGGATTTTGTTTAAAGTTAATGTCAAGATTTAAATAAGTATTACAAGTTGAAATGTAAAATAATATTAACGATAATCTAGTGGCATTTCTAATCAGAGATGTCACCTTCCGTATTTTGATTTGTAGCGTTTCTTTGGTTTTATTTGATAAGGGGCTGAAAATATCAACAGGTTAGTTGTAATTTTATTTTGAAAATATATTTAACTATATGATTTTAAGGATCGATAACATAATATTACATTTTACCAATATTTGTGGGTGGGGCATTTGTGTAAAACACTTAAAAAGATAGGCGTGTCAGAACTGTGGAATGCCTTATTTTTTGCACAATCTGCAAACATTGTACTATAGACAGCCCATAGAATTCTTACCTAACTATCAGATATCCGATATAAGAGCACCTCAAATATATCTATTCTCTCTATAATGTTGTTATACAGTAATAAGCAAAATTTCAAAGAAAAAATGAGCTGAGGTAGGGGTCATGGAGGGGGGTAGGTGTGAGGATAGATTTTTTGAAAGATGGGGAAGACTCAACATACAAGGTGATATATTTACACCCAGATTAACTCCCTGTATTAGGGGTACATTTACCCCCGATACATCACCTTAAGTAACTCAGCTTCGTGTGAAGCTATCGCTATAAAATCGGTATCTACCCCCATTGAATTGACCACTGGAAGTTCAAATAACCAATTATTTGTTTGGTAATCGTCTGACATGTATGGTAACCTGATTACCAACATTCGTTTTTCTATGACAACTTTGATAAGTTATCAAATCAAAAAATCCTTTTATTGCTTTTTTTTCTTACAAATACAAATATTTAAAATAGTACAAAATAGTAAAAATTTACATAATGTTATTTTAACAGAAAAAATGAAATAATGTACAGATTGAATTTTTGCTAAAGTTATTATATATACATATACACACATACATACATAATACATATATATATATATATATATATATTATATATATATATATATATATATATATATATATACATATACATACATACATATACACATACATACACACACACATATACATACATATATATATACATATATATACCCATACATACACACACACATACATACATACACACACACACATATATATACATTAACAGCATTAATATGTTATTAGATTTTTACAAATAGTACAATATTTTAACATAGAATTTACATAGTGGTTGAAGAATAAAAACAATCCCTCGAGGAATAACCTGTGTGAGGGGGCTTTTATTGTTATAATTTATGGTTTTATATAAAGGTTAAATAGGATCATACCTTTATATTAATTATTTCAGAGACTGCATATCCCAAACAATTCAATATAATTGAATTCCAGTAATTGTTTCCCTACATATAGTCCAAGAGCCGGACCTGTAAAAATGTGGCTCATTTTGTAATACTTCAAACCAAATTTTTTTGAAAATATACCTTATATTATGAAGAAAAAACATAATCTACCTATCTAGAGTGGAGCCCTTCATATGACTACGCATACTCAAAATTTTATAAAATCGCACAAATTTCAGTTTTCTTGAAATAAATGGTTCCCTGTGGGCCAGGTGCAAAACATATAGAGAACATTTTTTAAAGCTGATAAAATGTTCTATAAAATGAGTGTTTGATCATTAAAATCAGATGACTACAACCAAAGTTATGGCTTTTCCAAAAACACCTAAAAAAAGGTTAATTTATGCAGTCAGCGAATTTCTTTGAAAAAATATTGGCTTTTTGAGCATTTTTTTGACCATTTAAAAAATATAATTTTAGTTGTAGTTATCCGATTGTGACAAAATAGCACTCGTGTAATAGGAAATTCCCATTGGTCGACTTAGTGGTGGTAGATATTAATTTTAACATGGTAGATGTATTTGAAATGTTCCACCCTGTATATTTGTATGTATGAGATTTTTGTTCCTATAAGTTTCTATGGTACACAATAACTTTCGAACAGTTTCTCGAATCGAAATAAAACTTGATACAAAAATCAACCTAGTCACAAACTGTAGTATTTCTTAATAATTAATATTAAAATAACCAATAATTAAAGAACAAAACACAAAGTATCATTTTTATTACAAGAATAACCTTATCAGATAACATAATTCTATATCGATCTATCTCAAAACTATCGATACTCAACACAAACCCTATTCCTTATGAAAATGTGTGACGTCATTAACCCACAAAAATGACCCAAAAAGTTTTTAGATCGAGCTGAACTTATTCACTCATATACTACTATGTATGTTCTACAAAATCACAACACGTGTTTTTCGTGTTTATTTTATTGATTGACATGTATAAGATAATGTAAACAAATCAAGTTTTTTGACTGATACATTTGAATTTATCATACATTTTAATTTATATTAGTATGCCACTAATTTAAACTAGTAATATGACAAACTGATTTAGGACAACAATCATGTGGCCGCATAGAGACAAGGGGGTCGGAAAGAGGCCCCTTGCACCGATGCCATGAAAGCATACAATGCGCAAAGTGCCAAAACAAAACAAGAAGTCGAAGGCCTCCTATATATAAATTTCATTTAAATATAATTTGTTCTTACTAATAATTTTATTGCAACCCAAAGGTTGAAAATGGCTGCTATGTACAGCTGATGGGATAAAGCCCCCCCCCCCCAGATAATATAATAGGTATAGCATGTTTAAAGGTATACAAGAGCATCATAGAAGGTAGGGATAAATTCGGTGCTGTTTTCTAGCAGCAGCTCTAAAACAATCCTCTTTACCTTAACACGTCCCAATTTTCTGTAATTATGATTAAATCGTCTCGTTATTTATCACCATTATAACGGCAGGAGTATCTGTGTGAAATTTGTCATTATTATATAAAGGAAATATTTGAATAAATCAGTAAAGTGTCTTGATTAATTTTCTAAATAAAGATGATAAGAGCACATTCTTTTAGTTGGCATAGTGGAAATACTAAATTACATACTAGCGCTCCTGTTAAGTTGCTACGTAACTAACCTGTTCTTGTCTGAAATATTAAATCCGAGGACCATCTTTCTTTATCTATTTATTCTTTGAACTCCATGTTTTTATTTCCAAGGCCAATGTCTTTATTTGGGTATCAGGTTTTTAGTTTATCCTATGATTTCAATTTTTTTGGAAAACTGTTTCCATACAGTTGTACATTTTCTGTTTCCATATAGTTGTTGTACATGTTCTGATTCCATAAAGTTGTTGTACATTTTCTGTTTTCATACAGTTGTTTTACATGTTCTGTTTCAATACAGTTGCTGTACATTTTCTGCTTCCATATAGTTGTTGTACATGTTCTGATTCCATAAAGTTGTTGTACATTTTCTGTTTTCATACAGTTGTTTTACATGTTCTGTTTCAATACAGTTGCTGTACATGTTCTGTTTCCATACAGTTTTTGTACATGTTCTGATTCCATAAAGTTTTTGTACATTTCTGTTTTCATACAGTTGTTTTACATGTTTCTGTTTTCATACAGTTGCTGTACATGTTCTGTTTCCATACAGTAGTTGTACATGTTCTGATTCCATAAAGTTGTTGTACATTTTCTGTTTTCATACAGTTGCTGTACATGTTCTGATTCCATACAGATGTTGTACATTTTCTGTTTCTATACAGATGTAAATTTTCTGTTTCCATAACATTGTCGGCATACTGGTGGAGGCTGCTAATTCATCAGATGTCGGGTCAGCATTATGTGCCCTATACCTGGAGCTTAACTCATTCTTAGATGGAGTTATTTTTTTTGGAACAAAGCTAAACTTCAGAAACCATTAATTATTTTTGGAATATTTGACATATAAAACTTTGGTTTGTTGCTATCTTCATCATGTATTAAAAGTTTTTTCTGGTATAGTTACCTTTTCCTACACCATTTTTCTTGCCACCATATTGGATTAACTTTAAAATTTTTAATTAGAATTCTTATGTTGTGATTGATACTTCTCTTATTTCAAGATTTCTTGGAATGTATGGACATTTGTTGTTGTAAAAGAGGGTGTTTCATATTTTTTTCTTTTTGCAATGCTTCCCCTCCTTATAAGAGCTAGGGAAGCAAAAAAATAATTTAAAACTTTACTTTATGAAATTTTTATTTTATAAAACAGTAAACAAAAATAAAAATAATATTTAAAATATTTGGAAGTGAATCTTCATTAATGAAAAGAAAATTATGATAAAGCTATATTTTCATTTCTTTATTAATCTGCTTTATTTCAAATTACTACAGGAAAGTAATTTAAGAATCCTGAAGTAAAGTAAGAATTACTTTACTTCAGTAAAGTATCAGCAGAAAGTTTTTAAGTATCTTTAAGATACAAAAAACAAAAAATATAGCCTTGTACAATGTATTCTTATAACACTCTTCAGTTTGCTTGTTAAAAAAATGAATTTGTTGTAAATTAATAACAATAAATGCTGAATCACAATTGAAATAGGGATTCAGCTAAAAATACCCTATAATTTTGAATGATATTTATCTTTCCTCCTGTAGCATTAATTGTAATTAACTATCAATTCATTGATACATTTATATACTACATAAATATATATAATTTTATAATCTTTTTATTTAACTTTAACTTTTAAATCTAATTGGCTGAAAGCTCAGTCCGAGCTTTGCCAATGGAGGTAAATCACTTAGAGCCTGAGGCTTGCTGATGGAGATAATTTACTTGCAGTCGTATATATTTTGCATCTAGACATGAATTCAATTTTGTCTACAACAATGTTAGCGATATTCATTGTTTTGGGACCAATTAAATTAAATTAAAATGAAAAGAATGACCAATTAATAAAAAGAAAATTATGATAAAGCAGATCTTCTTTCTTTTTAATCTGCTTTAATTTAATTTTATTAATTTTAATAAAAATCTCAATAAAAAGTATAAAAAGTCTTAGGGAGCATTAATGGCCCTTGATGTATCAAACTATTGTACTATATACCTAGCTATGGCATACAATATAGGCTTACAATTATTTCTTGAATAATTTGTGGCGGGAACTAACTATGTGTTCAAGAAATAATTGTAAGCCTACATTGTATGTCATAGCTAGTTATATAGTACTATAGTTTGATACATCAAGGGCCATTTATGTTCCCATAACTTTTTATACTTTTTATTAAGATTTTTATTAAAATTGCCTTGACTTATTTATGTTATAAATAAATAAAGGATTTTTGAAATCGAAATAATTTTATAAGAGACCAGCTTCTAAAGATTCAATTTAAAGTTTTCCAAAAAAAAAAAAACAATTTTTTGTTTGTAACAAATTAATTCAATCTAAAACGGGGTTTTTATGGCCACTCTTTTCAACAGCAATAGTAATTCTTACTATAAATACAATTCATTCTCTAAGTCAAAGAAAAATAGAGCTTACTTCTAAAACAAAATTTTTACATACCTTAATATAAATTTTAATAAAATCAGTAAAACAATGAGCAGAAAACATCACAGCTTATTAAGACTTATAAAAACATTTAAGAACACTTAAGTTTCACGTATTAAGATAATTGGTTAAAGCAAAAATATTACTCTTCCTTATTGGGATGCATATAAATATTTCCTTGATGATGTATCTGACATTTCGCTTCCACTGTGGGAAGCATTTTGATTGATGTAAAACACCATGGACAAAAACACAATGCTCTACAAAACTGAACTCATTTAAACCCGTACTGAGTCTTACAACTAAAACTGACAACTTCTGTAGAGACTGATACAGTGGTGTATCAAGTAGTTTTTGGCGCTCGGCACAATATTTAATTTAAAAACACGGTAAGATAGCCAACATATTTTTTATGGACAAAAAGTTCCTAACTTCTGAACTCAGCAACTCTGAATAAAAATAAACAAGTTTAAAAACTAAAATTTCTATAAAAAAGTGACATTAATCTCCTTAATTCTTAAGTAATGCTGAACTTTATCAGTAAAAGGCAATGCCTCTTAAAATTTATTCCTAAAGATGTCACCTCAACTAGGGAAAATCATTTTGGCTTAGTTAGTAGCAGTTTGTTCCCGGCACAAATTATTGACGGCAAACAATAAGAGTAAACTGTCAAAAACATTAATACAGAAGTAATATTAAAGTTTAATTATTAATTAAGTTACAAGTATGGATTTTTTTGCAAAAGGAATTCCTATTTTTAAGGTACACTTATACTAACATCACATTTAACATTCATTGTTTTTTTTTTTAATTTTCTCATTTATCCCGTAGGTATATAGAAACTATTGTGTTTGCACCATAATCCAAAATTGGGATTTCACATTAAGTATCTGCTTGAAATTTTTAAGTCATCCTGAGTATCTTGTACCAAAATGCGTGAGTAATTATTAGTTCCATAGTATAGCATACGGTTATAACCAGTTGACAGTGTGGGAAAATATTGTTGTGGAACTAATGAGCGTGGTTTAACATTCAGGACTAATCTCATAGGCTCCCTTGGCTACTGGTTATGCCCATGTGTTACACTATAGTATGTCATTGGTAGAAAATTTAAACTTCATACAAAAATCAACCTATGAGTGCTGTCCAGAAAATAATTTTTATTTAATTACCTAATGCCATATATAAGACATGATGACATGTATGGAAACAAATGTGTCAATTTTTATTTCATTATCAGCATTAGTTCAAATTTCATCAAATGACATATAAATTGTTTAATAAATATAATTGAAAATGGGATGGCCTTCCATGAAATTTGCCAGGAGTATGTCTCTCCATATGATAGAAAAGGATACTAAGTTTTATTTTAATAAGGATTGCTTTAGTTAAGCAGGATTTAGCATAAACAGTGGTTGCATGGGTTACAGTAGTAATAGAATGGGAAGGCAAGTAGGCCACGTATTTGTGTCTTATTGTCAGCACCTCTAAAAATATTCTCTTGAAAAAATTTATATTGGAAGAAATCTATTCAGCTATTAGAAGAAAGCTCATCATCATGCAAGAGACCAAATCCAAATATATGCTTAGAAAGTACTCACATATAAACCTCACACACTTAAAGCAGCTGAAATGGTGTCTCTTGACTAAGCCCACATATTATACAACTTCATTCCTAAAGTGTTTCTTTTACAGATACTGACTGGACATTACACTAACTGGGTTATTATTGGAAATAAAATAGATATATAACATAGATAGATAGCTTATTGGAAAAAATAGATATATACATCTACTGAGGGCTCTTGCCAAATTTAACAAAAATATAATCATTAAATTTTGATCATTTTAAGACATAATATATACTAATAATATTGTAAACTTTTCTTTTTGGTGGAAATAAAAAATGTATTATTATTATTAATATATTTCAATCTGTGACTAATTGAAGCAAGTTTGAAGATATACTTAAATATAAATTGTAGTAGATTATGGAAAAGTGATTTCCATAATCTGAGCATGAGCCCAAGAGATTCTGAGGAGGCAAGGATAGGCGTAGCAAGTCCAAAAGGACTAGGAAAAATTCTGAGGTACTCTTTACCCAAATTTTAAAAGAAACATTAACTCTTACAATAGTTATGAATCTTAATAATCTAATAATTAATTAAGTATAAGGGAAGCAAATTTTATTAACAACATTTGTTCATTTTGGCAAAAGAATTCACTAATCTAAATTTATACTTTATCGCTTTTAAATGTGAAATTCCAATAATAATAATAAGAAAGTTTGTATTTTAGTACTTGTTGGCCTTGAAGAATTACTCCACACACCTTTGTGCCATTTTGGTTTGACATACAGAAATACATAAAATAGCTTAATTATATTAGTGAACATGTAACATTTCAACTACATCAATTATAAACTAAACAAATTAACCAAAACACCCACATTTAGAAAAATTAAAAACAAGTACAATTATAACATGAGAACAATAATATATTAACACTAAGAGTGCCACTGCCAGGCACTACCACTGAGAGAAAAAAATCCCTCAATACAAAATAACATATTTTTATTTTCTATTATACATGGTACTATATTCTTGAATTGACACCTTTGATCATTACCTTGTAATTTTTTTATTTGATAATGTTTATCTAATAAGCTTGTGGCATCACACACCTCCAGTTTTATTTCATAGAAATTCCATTAAATTCCCCAACTACTCAAAAACTGTATTTTTTGGTTCCCCAAACTATTGTCAAAATTTTCATTACTATTTCATGTTACTTGGTAAACGCATTAAGGTACAGTAGCTTTACATTTTTATAAGAAAGGGTAAAGAAGTAATTTTCTGAGCATGATATCAAAAACTCAAAGACGCTACACTAGACTCATCAGCATAATTTGTGGACCAATTGTACAAAATATCATGTTCCAACAACAAATAGGGAAGGAGCAATTTGATGAATTCAAAAATGTTGCCAATTAAACAGCCTTAACACAGGACATTTATCTAGTTAACATTTTTATAAACATAAAATTAATAATAAAAACTAAATATAGATATATTTTGGAAAGTAAGATGTATGACAATGTGTTAATGAACGGGTTTACAGCTGAGAGGATAGCTGGCAACTAACATGTCTACTTATATTCATTCATAGTCTTGTGTCAGAAAGTCAAGATTTAATCAATAGCATTTGAGGAGTCCTGTTAAAAAGCATTAGTCCATTTTAATTATTTGTTAATTGTTAAACCATTAAATTCAAAGTTAATGTTTGGATCCATGAAGTCATTCAGTCTTTTAATAATATTTGTCATTATTAGATTTTACTCAATGTAAATAAAATAAAATAAATCCCCAAGTTATTTTTAGAAAATAAAACTTTTCTTTTCTTAAAAAAAAAAATATTATTGTTACATAAAACATTTCTTCTTTTATTTCATACTTATAGTAAAAGTATCTTAAATAAATAAAACAATATTATTCTACTTTTAGTGAAAAAAAATATTTGGGGCTTGTTTAATTGATTAAAAAAAAATTAAAGTAGACAATGATTTAAAGAAGCCCTGTTTTAATATTTTCCAGTGTCTTTTACTATGATTTATTTAAATAATTGTTATGATTATGAACTATTTTATTTACTCTTATTTATCAAATAAATGCAAATGGTAAAAAAATATAAATTAAATTCGCACCTTGGCCGCTTCCTGGCCATATTGTCGTTGTTTCGTTTTATTTGTTGTTTTATTATTATATGTTGTTACCTGACGATTTGCCATGTACTAAGCAGATTTTTCACAGGCCTGTTGTAGCTCTTCAAGTCCACTCTGTTGTGTTTTAATATTTATTTTTACATGACCTTTTGTCTCCTATCTAGCGAGTTTTCATCACCTCACCTCTCAACCCTGCTCTTAAGTCCCTTTGGGACCATAGCCAATACAGTGGTCAAAATGTTTTATGAGTAGTGTAATTTTTATGTGTAAGTAGTGTTGTACGACCAGCAATTTATTGAAGAATTGTCTGATGAAGAAATGAGAGTTTTCTCACCACCCGGTGAGAAATAAACGTGAGATGTTGTCATAGTATCACTGCCAAGACATGATTCCATGTGTTCATGACCATCATGTTGGAAAGTAATAGAACATGGATTTGTATCAATAACATAGACACGAGAGTCCAAACCACTAACTGATGCACTGCTTTCAATCAATGGGCTTAACTTAATATTTGGGGCTTTGTTATGAATTTTTGAACCATTTTGATAATTCGAAGATGAATTGTGATGAAGATGAGATCCTAAATTTATTTGAGAAGAGCAAGTCGATGTATTTTTAATATCATAAAATTTGGCAAGACCGTTCGAAGAGATATATCCAATGTTTTTTGTTTCTATATTTGTACTTTCTTCAAAATCACATCCAGCTGACCATAAAGAACCTTCTTTGAACCCTACAGAGTTGAATAAAATGAAAAAAAAACATCTCTTAATATAGATATTAAAAAATGATTAACATTTGAAAAAAACTAACTAAAAATGTTTCCTGCATCAGATTACACATTTCTTCTTGGAACAAGTTTGGGAAGGAGCACATTTTGGTGATTGCCAGTATTATTCCTCTGTAATTAAGAAGTCATGATGAGTAGTCCAACACATGGACCACTTTTAGCAAATCAAAATCCACCAAGGACCAACTAACTGCTCAATTGTGGAGTTAGTAAAGTTATTTCTTTATTATAAAACCTTACTAGAACCCCTATGTACCAAAGACCTAATGCAGAGTATTATTCAAACATACCTGAATATTTACTCTATTTAAACTTAATAGCTAATACCTACATATCCTAAATCGAATATATATAGAGACCAACAATGTTAGATCTACACCCCCAGTAACCACAACATTTTTACGGCGTGTATAAAATATTAAGCTTATTTTCACCTCCTACATTTGCCTATGAGTGATGACATATAGGGAAACTCATCAGATTTCAAATAGTAAATGAAATGATGGAACTAGATTGATTCTAAAAAATAAACATAAATTTAACAATGCATTGTTATGTTTCAAAGAAACAGAACGGTCTTTCAGAAATAAGTTATAGATAAATAAGAAAGAAACTAGAATGCATAAAAATAGAGATTTCCAATTAAATTCGAAATTATTAGAGTCTATTAATATATTTAAAGATTAGAGACCAGAGTATTAAGAATTATAAGTTTTTTTTTTAAACCAAATTAAATTTTGGTTTAAAAATAATAAAAAATCAATTTACCAAGCTTTCAACTATTTATTAAGTTTTTTTCAAGGTACATAACTATAAAACAATAACAATAAATAAACTATAACATATTTTAAAAAAACATAAAATGTAGGTGATAGTGTTATGATTTTTAATAAGTAATAGGTTATTTATTGTTATTATTTTATAATTATGTATCTTGAAAAAGACAATGTATAGTTGAAAGCTTGGTAAATTGATTTTTTATTCTTTTTAGACTATTTCCACCTAAAAAAACTCAAGTCTATTGATAGTCTGAACAGTTCTCTAAATTTCATTATTTTATTTATTATAAATTTTATATACATTTTTTAAGAATCTAAAAATGTACCCTCATGGACCTGGATTTCTCGTGGAATCCCAAAGATGGATTTTTCTATCTATTTATTTCGGAATAAAATAAAATTTTAATTATTTATCATACTCTGTATTTTGCAATAAAGGTGTTGACTTCAATATGAAAATATTAGGTTTTGGTGTTAGCAATTTAAAAACACGACAAAAGTGAATTTAAGCCTTAATTTTCAAGGATTAAATCATATTTTACAACAGGGTATTTATTTCAAATGAAATACTCATCAATACATAGTGCTTAGGGGCTACTGTGCTGTAAAGTTCTACTCAAGTCCTCTTGACAAATGCCAAAACTTTTATAGTTAATGGCTGAATTTCGTTATGTTATGTTATGTTAAGTTTGCTTAAAGATTGCTTCATTTTTCAACAACAGTTGGAAAATCTTCTCATTTTGTACACACAATCAAATTTCAAGAAATCAATGCTCCAGATCAAATATAAG
The DNA here is from genome assembly GCA_018340805.1 of Microvelia longipes. NCBI lineage: Eukaryota > Metazoa > Arthropoda > Insecta > Hemiptera > Veliidae > Microvelia > Microvelia longipes. The sequence continues at coordinate 26,152,687 of JACMZG010001914.1, read as the reverse complement.
AACAATGAAGAATTTTAAAAGATTGATCAACATGCATTTTCAATATCTTGAATAAAGAAATTCACAAATTCAATATTCTATTGCTCAATACTAATAACAAGAGTGTTTGTTAATAAACTTATACTGAAAATGTTGAATTGTTTGGAAGATTAAATATTTCATTTAATCTTTAAGATTTTCTTCATGATAATTTATTTTTAAAAATCATTATAAATTATTAAAAATTGAAGTGAAGATAAAGTTGGGTAACTTCAAGAATAACATAAAATTTAAAATTCTCACTATTTAAATAAATATTTATTCAATCTAAACTACTTAAAGGAAAACTATTTATAGCGATTATTATCAAAAAGAAATTATAAACAATGATAAGATTCTGTATTTTTTGCAAAGCAAATAATCTCATATTGCTGTATAATAATTTATTAAAAATATTAAATTAAAAAAAAAAAATTAGATAAAAGTTACGACCTTGTATGATAGTTGCTGGGTTGCGTTGTCTCATATCATACAAAACAGACTCTGCATCTGTAGTTGAATAGACTAGAATTAAATTTGTACTTAGTATCAATGTTTTCAAACAAACTGGTTTAGAGTGTGAAGTGGGCCATGTGCATTTCTCCATTTCCGTTTTATTCCTAAATATAAATATGGAAGAATTAAAACAAGGTTAGTTTAGTATATGGTAATCCTTATTAAAGAAAAAAATTGGGTATGGGGTACTTCTTAGTTGATTTTCGTATTTTTAAAGATTATTTAAGAAACATGTGCATGATAATATAAAAAAAAAATTGGATACGGAGTAACTCGAAATTTTCCTCATTGCATCGGGTTCGCTACACTTATCCTCTCTACTTCGGACTTGCTTTGCTCGTCATCAGATAGTTAATACATCCGTATCATTCTCAACAGTCACCCATGCAGCACTGACCACGATTAAAAATGTTGTCTTAAAACTAAACTTTGTGTACTTACTTATTACATAAAGATATATACTTGTACCGGAGTTCAATGCAATTAGATTATTTTCTGATTTATTACAATTTTTTAAAACGTACTCAAGTCATTTGATAAAAATTGAACTATTGCTGATAATGCAACTATTATTGCATTATGCAGCTAATCCATGCTACTATAATGTATTAACTAATAGTTAATACATCCGTTTCATTCTCAGCAGTTACCCATATAGCTCTGACCATGCACGATGCTGCTTAACTTTTATGATCCAACAAATATCGTGGATGTACTTATCGTATTAAAACAAAAATTTGTGTACTTATGTATTCATAAAGGTATATATTTGTACTAGATTTTAAATAAATTGGTTTGTTTTCCAATTTTCAACAATATATGAAGCAAAATAAAATTTAATGACTTAAAGTTCTTACTCAGGATAATTGCATCATTATACTTGATAAACCATTAAAAATGAACCTATTTCAAGGGAATATACCTATTGTAATTTAGGGATATATTATGTTATCAAGCCTTGACAGCTAAGCATTTTCTGTTCAACACATGGACAGGACAATTATGCTTCGCTAAAAATAGAAATAATAAACAATCACAGCTGATACTGTGAACTACCATTTGCACTGTGAATTACAATGTGTAGTTCACAGTGATCTCAAAGCTTTTCAACCTTCAAGATTTAGCAAATTTTCAAAGATAAATGAATTAATGAGGGTCATAAAGGGGGGACTTAGTGATCAAAAGATTATATATATATTTATATATCATGTATGTAAGAAATTTTTATTTCTAGACGTTTCTATGGGACACGATAACTTTTAAAGACTTTATCGGATCGAAATGAAACTAGGATCCCTAGTTGCCCGAATCCTGTTGCTGATGATCCCACAAACATTTCAAAAATCACAAATTTTCATAAACTGTTTAGGTCGGGCTGAAATTCATTACACACGTACTACTATGTGTGGTCAACAAAAATACAAAGTTATATTTTATTATCAGTATTAGTTCCGGTTTTATTGATTGACATATACAACATAATGTAAGAAAATCACGTATTTAGATGAATTCATTTGACAATTCCCTTATATCGGGGCAGTATGCCATTTATATGAGTAATATGACTAAAAACCATGTAGCCGCTTAATTTATGGTTGGCCAATTGCATTATGTGGCTGTGGCTGCTTTGTGGCCACAGGGAGGAGCAGGGGTCATGTAGGGGCCTTCAGCTTTTGTGCCGCATAGCAGAGAGAGGCAGAAAAGCCAAGAGGCCTTATAGGCCTCTTGGCTTTTATCAATGTGTGCATGTCTACATAAAATAAAACTAATAATTTAATTTTAAAATAATATGTAATATTCAATATCATTTGATACTACCAAGTTTTGAAAAATATATTTTTAAATTCCCAAGTGTCTCTCACACAAATATTATTTGTCAATAATATTAATCATCTGTTTCCAGCATTACATTAAAAGTAATTTTAAATTATCTGTCAAAGTAAAATAAACTCATAGGGTGTTCCTTGACCAGTCATACATTGTTACTCATTCACAATCATTACTCATATATTTCAACAAAATATTAATTATCAGTGTATAAAAAAATCAAATTGGATTAGATATATCTGTTACTCCAAATATGAATTATTACACGATAATCCATAATATAATGAAGAGAGTTTATGTCTAAAACACAATAACAAAGCAACTGTAGATGTTCTATACGCTATAATCTTATTTATTTTCTCTTTAATCCCTTTAAAATAAGAGTATAACAATCTGAATGCTGAAAAGGATGCATATCTGTCTCTATTATAATATATTATTATTTACAATATTGTATATCATTTACAATAAATAAAATAATTTAATTATAATATTATAAAACTTAAATTATTAATTTAAGTTAAGGAGATTTGATAACAAATTTACAACAATTATACATGTAACCACAAACATGTTCTGCCCAAAGATTATGTAGTATACCAGTTATGTTATATGTGGCATTTACCAGTTATTATGTGGTATACTAGATAATCTTTGGTTCTCCCACTCCTTCCTTTGAACTCAACAAGTGTGTCATTTCCTATGAAACTTTACTGAAAAGAGTCAATTCATCATTTTCTCTCTACTTAACTAATAATTTTTATAATTTTTTTACCATCAATTTTTTGCCATCTTGTTACTTTTCCTCTATTTATACCTTAGGTATATAGGAAAAGTATTTTATTTGGAAACAAATCCGGAACCGGCATGTTGAGACATCTTAAAAGTGGTTTTTCACTAAGTTGTCAGTATGTGTTATGTAATCATCGTATCTTTTAGTGTATTTATGATTTGAATTGAAACTTGGTTCAAAAATCAATCTTTAGCTCTAGTTGTGCCATCCGGAAAATATTTTATAAGACGTCATTAACCAGCAATAATGACTCAGCAATTTTTTTTAAATTCATAAAATGCAGACTTTTTTTATCATATTGAATGACATGTATACATTATTTAAAAAAATAAATTGAAGGATAATTAAATTGAGTTGAAATTTGGTGCAAATATATTCCTTTATGTGATAGTTAAGTATACCAAGCTTTGTTTCAATATGGCAAGAATATCTAAGGTTTTTGTTGGTTTATTAAAGTAAAGCAGCATCAAGCAAGGTCAGTGCCTGAATGGGTTACCACTGCGAGTAACTAAATGAATGTAGTTACTTTTGCTTGTCCTCAGACATATTACAGTATAAATTTGCCAATTTGTATACTCGGAGGATGAATGATGCAAGCCTAGCTAATCCGATGTGTACTTCGGAAAAGCTTGGATCTTTTCCGAAGTACCCCATTCTTATTTACCATTATTTTGTTATTAAATAATAAACCTATGGGTAACAAGTATGTAATAGTAACACCTGTTTATATCATAAAACATGGCTAAATCAGTTGTCAGCATGGGAAAAATAGTGTTGAGGAACCAATAATCCGAATTTTTAAAAATGTACACTAGTCATTTGATAAAAATTGAACTAATGCTGATAATAAGATAAAAATTGTGTGCTATTTTTTCTGCATTTTATGATTTTTCAAAATTTTGGCGAGCATTTAATGACATCTTAAAAAAAATCCGAATAGCACAACTACAGCGGTAGACTGATTTTTGTATGAATTTTCATCCGTCTAGCAAAAATACACTAGGAGCTATGATGATAACAGACACTCACATACAGACAGAAAACTTAGTGAAAATAACTTAGGAGTTGTTTTCCGTTTAAACACCTGAAACGGATCATTCCGGTGACAACCCAGTTTAGGATTTTTTAGCTAACACAATACTTTTCCTATATACATGCGGTATAAATGAGGAAAAGTAAAAATAATAATAAGAGGTACATAAAAAGGAAGATAGAAACAGTAGCAAATGAACAAAATAGAGTAATACATCTCAGAGTAATCAATAGAGTAATACATCATACATATATAAAAAACATATTATATTATATGGCTGTATGGTCCAAGTCGACCAATGCCAAAAAAAAAAAAAAAAAAACATTTAGAGAGTATTATCTTTATATTACCTTCTTAACATTGTTCTTCAAGTATTTACCTCAAGTATTTACCTCACTCGCAATGTATTAACGTTTCAAGAAGTTTTTAATATTGTGCAATGAATCAATAAATAAAATTAATTATTATTAGGTAATGAATTGTTTTAAAATAATGCATATTGTTTTTTTAACAAATAACAGTAAAAACTGGGGCCATAAACAAAGGAGGAATTTGTTTAAGAGGCCCTATAGATATAGTTGTTTTGTTTTATTTAGGTATTTAGGCTGGTTGGGGTTGGGAGGTCCAATAAAATAAGTTTCATTGTTCCATCTGCATGGAATTTGCTCCTCTTGATAGCGACATGAAAAATCAAAAGTCCATACAATGCATGAAGCATTTTTATTAAAGCTACAGGGAGTTCAAAGCTTGTTGATATAATTAATAAAATCACTTCTACTGAAAATTGAAAATACAGGCCCTCGGCTCATAACCGCAACCCAAAGTTACCTTGGAGGACCCTGGGTCCAGGGGCCTCCCATGTGGTTGCTTTGCAGCCACATTATTATTGTTTTGTATTATCTTTAGTTTTATTATGATTTATTGTTATATTTAGTGGATTTTTATTGCTTTAAACAAAGAGACTAATACTATTAGAGGGAGTACAGAACCCGATTTACACAGTGATAAGGGGTCTGGAAGTGAGACAGTTTCCATAGGTGCCGAAACTGTACTTACCCCTACTATATTCTCCCAAGAAAGAGACTAGATAGTCCTCCACCCCTCTACAACCCCTTTTAAGGCACACACTCTACAAAACGGCGGACATTTTTCAGTGATGCCACATTAAACCACTTTATTTAACACAGACAATTAAAGAATACATGCAATAGATAATAATTAACATTTATTTTAAATTCATTTTACTTGATTTAAAACAAAATAGTCGAAAAATAATGTAATATTTACATGAAATTGTAATTATTATGAAAAATAAAAAATAAATGACGTCAACAATTTACCGTTACGGCACCTAGCTACCCAAGGAATGATAAGAACTGTTGTATCCTCCCTCTAATAGTATTAGTCTCTTTGGCTTATATAGATGTAAGGATCATATAGATGTATACATAAATACATCCTTTTTACTCTCAGCGGTCACCCATACAGCACTGACCTTGCTCAATGCTGTTTAGATATACTTATTGCATTAAAATAAAACTTGGTGTACTTATTTATTACAAAAAAGTACCAAAATCATTTACTTGTACCAAATTTGATCTCAATTAGATTATTTTCAGATTTTTTACGATTTTTTAAAAAAGTTACACAAATCATTTTATTAAAATTAAATTAATGCTGATAATGAGATGAAACTTGGCACACATGTTAGTCTTATAAATGGCTACATGCATGCAAAAATCTCAAATCAATTGTAATTTTTTCCGCGTTTTGTTTTTTTTCTAAATTTTTTTCTGAGTCATTACAGCAGGTTAATGACGTTATAAAACAATTATTTTCTGTCTGACTAATCTTTGTACAAAGTTTCAACTCTCTAAGAACTCTAAGAAGAATGAATACAATAGAAGCTATGATGATAACATACACACTCACACACATATAGACAGACAACTTTGTGAAAACCACTCAGGAGGTCTTAAGAATCCTGAAACCATTAATTCCTGTGACACCCTGGTTGTGGATTTTTATGCAAACACAATACTTTTCTTATATACCAACGGTAGGTATGAGGAAAAGTAAAAATTTATAAATATATTGTTTGGGGCACTTCCAATGGTCCAATCGATCTTAGTATTAATTGGATTAGCTAGTCAACTACCTTAAAAATTAACACCTTGTTTTAAAGCCATTTCTCAAATCAAATTAGGTTGATGTAGTCATAAATTAAACAATGTAATTTCCCCCTACATCTTAGCGATGTTCAAATCAAAAAATCATTAAAATTATATATCTTTCTCCAGCTGTGTAGTAGAAACCTTCTATATAAGTACCTATGTGCAATGACGTCTTAAATGAGTTTTTGCCAACTGCTCACTTTCAATGACCCAACTAAGCAGAAATCAGGCTCTTTCGCATCAGAATGACCACACCTTTAAGAATAATATTTACGCATGCTTTCCACTTAAAGTGTTTGCTTAGCTAAAGCAAGTTGGCTAGCCAGGGCGTAACAAAAATTACTTATCTAACAAAAAGCAATAACTGTTTAAGGAAGCATACCTAATATCAATCACTGATATTTTTTCCCCGCTACACGATGACGCTATAATCTTGCCACAGCCAGATGAAATGTTAGGATTAACAAGACCATCACAGTTCAAAACTCCACTCATAACTAATCTGTCTGAATTTATTCAAAAATAATGTTAGTTTTTTATTAATAAATATATGACATAAAAGAACATTGCAAAGAAGAAAATTCTGGCACGGAGGTCCACAAACCGGGCAAATTTTCTTTGAAATGCATGCTCTCTTGCAAATTATCTGGTCTATCTTAATATACTTTTGCCTATTATGCACTATTATTTTTGATATGCATTTCTATTACATTTATAATTCAAATAAGTATAAATGTATATATGTATGTATATATATATATATATATATATATATATATAATATATATATATATATACATACGTATATATGTTTTTTATTTTTCATTTATTTAGTTGAAACACCATACCTAAGTACTAGCCACACAGGTGGCTGGTTTCTAGGTACTTCCATAGTGCTTGGAAACTATTCACCAATCAAATCTTTACAAATAATAAACGTATGAGTATATAATTGATGTTGACGCTTTCATGTCAACAACCTCGGGAATATATAATATATATATATATATATATATATATATATATATATATATATATATAATTAATATATATATATATATATGTTTGTGTATGTATGTACATATGTATATATTTATTTATAACATAATATAATGAATTTCACAATAAAATTGTCCTGTAATTTACCAGATTCGTTAGTATTTAGTCTATACATCAATATCTCTTCTACGTCCTGCTCAGAGGCAAATAAATAATCTCTACTTCTCAAACAGGATATCTAAAAAAATATTCAAAAGGTAATAATTGTATCATCAAAACGTTTGAATACACATGGATTATATGTGTCTTTATTTACTAATAAAAAAATCAAAATATTATTTTGTATACAAAGGCTGATATATTAAAAATTAATTCCCTTATTTATACCTTAGGTAACCCATACCTAATTTTCAAACTTCTTATTTCAGGCTTTATGAAAGTTTAAGAAAAGTATTTTGATAAAAAATCAATATTTCACCTTTATTTTTTAACTAAATAAACTTAAAATTTGCTCATAAATACAAACCTGAGTAATGTTCTTATTTGTGAAAGCACCGGCAGTTATTTTCAAATCAAAGTTAGGGCTTAATGAAGCTTTGCTATCGTTTTTCCTGAGCCTGGGTGGCAATGAGTAAACAGTTAACACACTTGATTTTACACCTTTAGTAGTTTTTTCACATAAACAACAAAGCCAATTATCTTCGCCTAATAGTTCCATCTCTTTGACTGGATATTCAGCTTCAAACATTAATAACTGCTCGTACCTATTAAAATTAAATTATAATAAAACATTATTAAGAAAATAATCAGGTTTTTTATTTTTATATATTGTAATTGTAATTAAATCTTTAGATATAATATATTCCAATGAATCCAAATATATTCAGATGAATATATTTGGAGAATTACAGTTAAGTTATTATTCTCAGCTAAGCAGTTGTTTATGATGACCACCAAATTCGAGACAAAAATTCTAATATAGGAAATTCCAAAAAAAGGGCTTTTAATCGGCTTAGAAGAAATTCATTATGTATTGAAATTGATTTTGATTATTTGTTGTTTTGTTATTATTTTTTTTACAGATAATTTTTCCATTTATTTAGCAAATTTTTATTTCCCTAGTGTAGCAGGCTTGCTATACTTACTGGGGCCAGCAGGTTAACTAACTAAAGTAGTAGGGTAATCTGGGTGGGGGTAGGGGCATCTCTTTAATAGAATTTTATTGAGTTATTTTGTGCCACACGCAAGGGTGGAAACTTATATAAATACTTATATCTATAAATATATATAATAATATATATATATATATATATATATATATATATATATATATATATATATATATATATATATATATATATACATACATGAAATATTTTTGATATATATTTAAAAATAAAGCGGGATTAATTTAACAAAATAGGAGTAGCAGAATAAGGTTCTCGCACCATATTTGTTTAGTCGATTGAATGAGATTATGTGATAACTGACCCCGCCAAAACATCGCGTCTTTTATGGTAAAGGTTTGCTTTTTGATATAAGGAGGTTTAAAAAAAATATATTTAAATAAATTGTGGTTTCTTTGCATAATAATAAAGTTACACTAAATAAGTAATATTCCAAAAGTTGTTTAATGAAAAACGGTTATATTTAAGTAAAATAAAAGTTTGACAAGAAGGTTATCCGTTAAATATGATTGCCTCTGAAGGTACCTACAGCGTATTGGTGGATCCATTTTGATTTTATCTACCTAGTTCTAGCGTATGCAATTGGATTTCCTCTGCATGGTTCATACAGCTAATATTACCGTAATGAGATACAGTACAGTATACGAGTCGAGGATTTAGAAGTGTGTGTGAACATACTAAATGTTATAAGCCTGGCACAGCCATACTAGACGTCTGAGCTTGCCATAGTTGAAAGTTAATTAAATTTTGTTTCTATTTCACAATTACTTAAAATTGCTGCGAAAATTAGATCCCTATCAGATATTACAATCTATATTTAACATTTACGGATATTTTGGTAGTCCGAATTACAGTTATGAATCCACCTGTTGATTCTATAACTCTATATTTACTAATCATTTCGTAACATATTCATCCCAAATCTTATGGTGGTTATCATTAGTTACTATGACAATCATTTCATTTATTAATCTAATCGAATAACTAATGGAAAATCAAGAACTTAATTATCTAAGTAAATTTAACACAAAATAAACAGTAAATGAAAACATCCAATTTACCTTTTCATAGATTGTAAATCCCATTCAGCTTCCCTAGCATTATCCTGGTTTAAAAAAGCCATAGTTTCTTTTCCTTCGCACTTACAAACTATTAATAATTAATATAAACTAATAAATATAATAAAACAAATTATTACATATCCCCCTGGGTATAAAATTGTTGATAACACTTCTTCTTCTTTTTCTCTTTAAAATCTTTATAAACTAATATGTCTAATATAACTTGCTGTGTTTTTCTTTCTTGTAGATATAATTATTTGTTTTCTTCGTCACCTACTTAAATGACTTAAAACAGATTTAACTGGACACAAGATTTGAGCTATGAAAGTCTTTATGTATTATTATTTTAATGAAAAGGGGATTTCCAACTTATAATGTGTTTTAACTTGCCCCATCTAAATTATAAATAAAAAAACAATTTTATAACACAGATTAAACATAACTTTAAATATAAAATAATTCTTTTTATCTTAAAAAAACCAACTTCCTAATAACTAACTCATAAAATCTCCTAATGTTGATTTCCATCAGAAGAAATAATTGAAATAAATACTTTTATTTTAATTTAAACCCCCCTCTAGTGGGTTCAACTCACTAGGGGGTTCAACCTCCCCGACATTTGTCTTGTGAACAGGATTGAACACGGGGCTCAACCCTGAAACTCATTTTATATTGGGGTAGAGTCTAAACTTATAGGTTAAAGACACGTGTGAACAGTTAGGGTTGAACCCCTTCCAAACTATGTGTGTAAAACGAAGTAATAAAATACGGGCCTTCGACCCGTAGCCGCTACGCGACCTCGGCGCTTCGCGCCTCGTCGCTCCGCGGCGTCGGCCCACCGGGCCGCTTCGCGGTCCGGGGCCTCCCTGTGGCCGCTTTGCGGCCACATTGTTGTTGTTTTGTATGATGTGTGTTTTTATTATTGTTCTTGTTACATGGCATTTTGCCATGTACCTAGCGAATTTTCACAGCATCTCCACACAGAGAGGCCTGAGAGGCTTTCTCACAAATTTGATTTTACTAATTAAGATTTTATTAATACTTATTATTAATAGTATGCTATAATATTATAGTACGACACACGGCTAAAATCAATTGACAGCGCGCCAAAAATTTCTGAGGGAAAGAATTCTATTGGTTCAGACCGACCCCGCTCTTTCCCCTCCACCTCATGCCAACCTCGGTATAAAAAAATACCTTTTTCGTAAATAAAATCATAAAAAGGCAACACTGGTTGTAAATATTTGTAACCTCGCGTCGCTTTTATTGTGCTCATTGATCTGCGTTTGATTTCGTTTCGTTTCATTCCAATCTGTTCAATTCATCCAATTATTGCGGAGTTGTAATATAATCTGAGTGTCTATATTTGACGCATGGACATTGACGTATTCTTCAAGCATTTCTTGCTATTTGAGTACAGTGCAGGTTCTGTGCTCTGTCAACCATATGACAGCATTTTTTTTGAATGCCATGTCTTTCAATAGATGACAGTCTTGACTTTTTTTAAGTCTTGACTGCATATTGTGTCATATTATTTTTATAATATGAAACAATACGCATTCAATTATACAAACTTGACACAAAAAGCAGTTTGTTTTGGAAAAAAGTAATTATAGCTGACAATTTATTTAAATCGTCAAACTTTTATCGAAAAACTATTATGATCCATTACATTACGTAATTAACAACTTTAACTCCACTTAATTCATACTTCCCGGACAAATTTAAAGCAACACTTAGTTGGAAATTTATAATATACAACAATATTCTTTCTTAAAAAGTAAATAACTAATTTCTAAAAATAAAAAAATACGATATCAAATAAAATCAAATAATAAAATTCAAAACATAACCTGACTTTCAGTGTCGCCAGAGTAGGGAATTTATTTTTGTTACATAAAAGAAGGGATTTTTTTATTACAAAAAAAGGGTTGAAGCATTGAGATTTTTGCGGGCTGTCAATTGATTTTAGCCGTGTGTCGTATTATAAAACTAACAAGCGTTATAAACAAAAATATATTCATGATTTTTGTTTTTAAATAAAAATACCGTTTCCGTCACTTAGGATCATAGATAAACAATATTAACATAGATGGCTCACTCAAAGATTAAAAAAATAGTTGATGGGATGCAGGAGGCTCAAGTAGTACAGTCTAGTGGTGACAGCGTGAAACTGTCAGATATTTTTATTTCTGACCTTAGAATAATACTATACATAGAAGGAGCTCAGGACCGTAAACACAATGTAATTCCACTGATAACACGAAAGCCGGTTGACTGGTGCAACTAAGTAATGCTGCCAACCTGACAACAAAACATTATTTTAAATATGTGTCATAAATATCTATTAATGAAGAAAGATCGTAAAGAACAAATATAACAACTTAAAACACCTGCTGAGTATATAATAAAACTGGTCTTAGATGGCAAAAGGGTGGCGGAATACAAAAATCTACAATTAGTTGACGAGGACTACTTTTTATATATAATTTTAATATAATTTTAACTAAGTAATGCAAATTACTTTAAAAAAAAATGTTAAATGCAAAATTAAAAATTATAATTTTAATATAATTTTAATTGTAAAAATTTTGACAATTGAGAAACTTTGTAATAGAGTAACCTCAAGTATGTAAATAAATAAATAAATACGTTAAACTACAATTTTAAAATGCATAAAATATTGTAATGCACCGATATTTATATTAGTATTTTATGAATAATCAATCATTAATTAATAATACAACATAATAATTCAGCAACCGGAAGTATTGCCAACTTTTTTTAGAAAATTGTATATTGTAAGGGTGGCAGCATTACTTAGTTGCACCAGTGAACCGGCTTTCGTGTTATCAGTTGTGCTCCTTCTATATATAGTATTATTCTAAGGGTGACAGCGTGAAACTGTGAGATATTTTTATTTCTGACCTTAGTTTCTGACACTTTTATTTATTTATTTTTTATTCAACCAAACAACGAGCTGTTGAGGGTAATTAAGTCTTTCCATCCGCTTTTCAGAGCTAGAATGATGAGTCGATGGATGAGTGATCCCAAGAAAGCTCTATAAGAATTTCGTATAAATTGGTAAAAAGTGAAAAAAATTAATTTCTCACACTTACTTCACCCATTCTGTCGTCCCCCCTTGGATTTGAACCTCTAATGTCAGAGTTTCAATTTTTGTTTGTTTTCATTACTTATCCGTTTGCGCCAACCCGAGATGTTATATCCAGATAGCAAATTTAAATGTTAAGTCTAAAAAACTAAAAATGAATTATTGTTATTTTTTTAAGAAAACAATGGTGCTGCTTCGCGTGATGAGGCCCCCAAGTTTTGAAAAACAAAAATACATCGCGAATACTACAGCATACTATAGATCTTTGTTTACTTTTATTTTATTTTACTAAACGATTGGCAACTGTTTGTATTTAAAAAAATACTACAGCACAATCTAGTAGAGAATAGAGCAAATATATTTTTACTACTAGGGCTATTCAAGACTCTTGTGATGAGGCCCCCAACTTAAATCATAAACACAAACTTGTCAATTGAGTGTTCCTACTACACCCGGGAGTGAAACATCTATGTTAATATTGTTTATCTATGCTTAGGATTGTCTGATTGAGCTGAAACCGGTCGCAATCGTTTTAGAATGAATTCGACCATATAAAGACTACTTCGAGGTAGAGTGCCTATATAACAGAGTGAAGCCATTGGATCAAAAATGGCGGCGGTCCGACATCTTTAACTGCAAGAGATAAGAAGAAAAAGAAGAATATAGAGCCGCTATATTTAAATATAAAATCTTTTTTACTTTACTTAATAATTTTTGCATTGAATTTTTTATTCTTTGATCTTATTCTTTTAATTACAGATTTTCATTTTGAAATTATTTTAATAATGCTTTTGAAGAAATATAATTATTTATTGTGTTTAATTAAGTTAAAGTATTTAATTAAGTAATTTTGTAAACAAATTTACGTTTAGCACAATTATTTAAGAAAAACAATGACAATAAAATACGAATACCACAATGCAACTAATATTTGCAATAAAAAATGTCTTTGTTAATAAAAAACAGTTTAAAAATTTTGAGTTTTAACTGTTGAGAACAGTTTAAAAAGTTTAAAAACAGTTTGAAAATTTCACAGCCGATAACAAATGCAACGAACAGGAAACTGAAGCTTGTAGGGTAGAGTAACCTGATGCTTTGCTACATAACGGTAACCTAAACAGGGAAGGGATTGATCCAAGAATCGACCAATAGCTTTTGAGCAGCCCTATGGCTTCACTCTGTTATATAGGCACTCTACTTCGAGGTTCTTCCGCTTAACGGGCCTGCTTTGCTCGCCGTGGTTTAGTGGAAGCCATTTTTGTCCTGTCTCTCTAGGACAGCAGGCTTACCAGGATAGAGCAAGAAGTAGAGGCCCTTCAATTATACTATATCCCCACCATCTAACACTACTGACCCTAAGATATATCGTACTAGTCTTTGACCTGGACGTATACATATATACAACATTATATATGTATGTATACTGTTTGCGCCATTTGTGATGGTTCGATTCAGCTGAAATTGGTCTTAATCGATTCAGCTAGCCGTCTACCTAAACACGAAATACCTTGTTTCGGCTACGGGTCGAAGGCCCGTATTTTATTATTACTTCGTTTACACACATAGTTTGGAAGGGGGTTCAACCCTAACTGTTCACACGGTGTCTTTAACCTATAAGTTTAGACTCTACCCCAATATAAAATGAGTTTCAAGTTTCAAAAAATTTTTTTTCATGACGTCATAACTTTGATTGATGACGTCATAATGTTTTTATAAACAATAGGCCTCGTAACCTCCTCAACATCTCGCGATTTGCAAAGTTTTCGTTTCAATTTGAGAGAACGCCTTCGAGAGTTATCGTTCGCCATACGAAAGGGTAGAAACTCTTACATATATATATATATATATATATATATATATAATATATATATATATATATATATATATATATATATATATATAAATATATATTTATAACTATATATTTTATTTCGTTGTTTTTGGCTTCCCGCACATCGTTCGGTTTAATTTGTATTTGAAACGTTCTACTATATAAGTTACTATATTTTTGCTCTGTTTATTTGATTATTTTGGTAATCGAATGTGGTCAGGTTACTTTTCAGATGATTTAAAACTCCAATAGAGTCCCTCTAGTAATATATCTCTACGACTACAACCATGTGGCCAAGAGGTCATAGACCTTTTCTCTTTTTTTTATTGACAGTACTTACTACTTACAAGTTAAGAAGTATCACTTACTTTAAAGTCCCTCTCCCCAAAAAAACTTAAACTTACAGCTAGAAAAAGAAATAAAAACTTTCTATTTCACACTTAAGGCAACCCTCAATATTTTCAGGAAGACGAAAGATGCTTTGTAAGCAGAAAAATATAAGCTTTCAATTTGCTGATCTAAACATAATCTAATTTTGCAAACAAACAATAACCACTGCTGATACTGAAATGTCTTTGAACCTAATGATGTCTTTATCTATTTTTATTATTTTCTATGAAATGATGGAATACCACAGCATCACTTTGTGACATCATATTTTTTATAAAAATTAAATTGATATAAAGCCAGAAATCAGTTGTTTATATTTTATGCTTCCATGGTGATACTAATATGTACAACAATACTTTGCTTGATTTTCTTTTCAGACATAGTTAATTCAATTGTTCATTTCCGAAAATATAATAAAACACAGTGTTTTAATTGATTTTAAATTTTTAAATTAAATTTATTTTTAATTATTAATTATTACAATAGTATAATTTTAATGTTTGAATTGTTTAATAATAACACAAAGAGAACAATAATAATTAGCATTCAAAGAGTATATGATAGTTTTTTTTAAATTAACATATAAAAGAAAATAGTTAAAATTATTTTGAACCATTTTAAAATACCAGGTAATGATTGATAATGACTATATATTTGGATTCAAAGTATGATCGCTAGAGAAGTTCATAAGGATCAGAATAATAAAATAAGTGTCTCCACTGATGTCAACAATTTATTTAAAATAAAGCAAAGCCGGCTTTTAACCAACTAAAGGTCATCATCAGTTCCGGTAAGATGTGAGAAAGCTAAGTTTTAATTCTTTTCTTATTGTTGACTGTTATAAGACAATCATATTCTGTCTTATAACAGTCAACAATAAGAAAAGACTCAAAACCTAGCTTCGTAACATCTCACCGGCACTGATGATGACATTTAGTTGGTTGAAAGGCGGTTATGCTTCATTTTGAATAAATATTAACATCAGTGGAGATACTTATATTTTATTATTTTGACTTATTTATTTGACTATTAAAATACCATAGGGATATATTACTATAGGGCCCTATTGGTTGAATTTTGACTAAAATACATTTAAAAAGTTGCTTATATCGTGGAAGTATGCCACCTATGTACACTCGAAGAGACTAATACATGTATGGCGGTTCACCCTTGGATTTGAAAAAATAATAAAAAACTGACATGTTTACTTTATATTAAATATATTCATTAGTAGTGTTGTGGACGCGGACCAAGTTGTTATTATTAACTAGTATAGAGTTGTAATAGTAAGCACTACACATGTATTAGTCTTTTTGTGTAAATAAGTAATTTGACAAACTAATCTAGAACAAAAACCATGTGGCTGCGAAGCGGTCCCCAGGGACGAAAGCGCTTAGCGTCTAAGAGACTAAAACCCTCTTTCGTTTTTTTGTTATAATAACATGTTTCCTAACGATTTTTTTTAAACATATTGGGTCAATTTATTACAAAAATTCTATGACTAAGGAGGACAACCTTTTTTTATTTTGTAGCACTATTAGCGAATTTCCTTTGGAAATTCGCCTAATGCGATAGGCGTCATGGCGGAATTCGAACCTCGGACTACGACACAAATCCGTTTCAGAGGTCCCTAATGACGAAAACATACGTTTTGCGAGACTTTATATACACACACACACACACACATATATATATATATATATATATATATATATATATATATATATATATATATATATATATATATATATATATATATATATATATGTATTTCTAGACACTTTCTTGTAAACTCGCTATCTTTCGAACGGATTAATATTTTTTAACCAAACTTGGTACAAAAATCAACCTTCGGGAGGACACGAACCCATTGAAAACCAGGTTTTTGTGACGTCGTTAACCCGGTTTGCTGAATCAGCGAAATTTTCAAAAAATCGGCAAAATTCAGGGTTAATATTTTTTGCCGCGAAAAAGGTCGCTGAATCGAATGAACCCGGTCCGAAGTCGATACGACCACTCTAAGTTACCAAAAAGTCGAAAAACCACAAAAATTATAGAAAACCAAAATTACGGTCGTTGAAAATTAAATTTCGAGTAGGGTGTCGTTTTCATTGTTTTTTGGGCCTCTGAGTTGAATGCCAGTGGTCCGGAGTCAATACGACCACTCAAACTCAGGGTACCTGGGTTCAAATCCTGGATGGGACGATAATTTTTTATCGTTTTTTTTTACTTAATATAAGTTTACAACTAGAAAATAATTCTGGCGCGGTGGTCCGCATGTCGGGCGAATTTCCTTTGGATGCGAGCACTCAAACCCAGAGTACCTGGGTTCAAATCCTAGTAGGGACAATAATTTTTTGTCGTTTTTTTTTACCTAATATAAGTTTACAACTAGAAAATAATTCTAGCGCGGTGGTCCGCATGTCGGGCGAATTTCCTTTGGATGCGTGTTTCCGTGCTTTTTATATATTTACATAATATAAGTTTAGAACTACTAAATAAATAATTCCGGCGCGGTGGTCCGCTGACGGGCGAATTTCATTTAGAATGCGTGTTTCCGTGCTAAGCAACCCATTTCTTGCTTATGCAAGAACCATGCCCATAGCGTGGTTCCGGTTCATGCTTTAGAACCTAAGCAGTTACTTAATTGTCTAGCACTGCTCGTAACTCATTTTGTCTGTATTTTCCAAAGGAAATGCGCTAAAACCTTTAAAGATAACTGACTAAGCTTAAATATAAGTAACTAAGCTTAAACTAGTGCAAATAATAGTGCGTACTTCTAATTTTAGAGGCATAGTTTTTGTACAACAACTGGATGATTATGCGCATTTCCTTTGGAAAATACAGACAAAATGAGTTACGAGCAGTGCTAGACAATTAAGTAACTGCTTAGGTTCTAAAGCATGAACCGGAACCACGCTATGGGCATGGTTCTTGCATAAGCAAGAAATGGGTTGTTTAGCACGGAAACACGCATTCTAAATGAAATTCGCCCGTCAGCGGACCACCGCGCCGGAATTATTTATTTAGTAGTTCTAAACTTATATGATGTAAAAAGCACGGAAAAACGCATCCAAAGGAAATTCGCCCGACATGCGGACCACCGCGCCAGAATTTTATAGTCATTGGCGTCCGCAGGATTTTTCCAGGGGGTCAAAGCTGCCAAGTTTATTGATCAATAGTGTACTGCGAGTTTAGTTTTCAGTACTTTTCAACTAAAGTCAAAAATAAGAGTCCCGTAAGTACAGGAATGGGGGGGATTTGCTAAAATATATTGTAATATATTGTCATAAATTATGTATTTATGTGTTTATGATAAGTGTTATCTTATACAGCCAACTAAGTGGTTAATTTACGGCTCAGTTTAATTATCAGTATGGAACAACCAGCACTGTCAACAAGCTGTAAAAATTAACCTTTATATTGGGCAACTCTTTCTCTCATTTTATTAAAGCAATTTATTAATGTTAGAATTCAAACTCTTAACATTATAATAGTAATTATTACTCTCATTATTAATGTTATTAATTTTTAATTCAGCAGAAATCATTTTTATGTGTATATATCTATACATATATATTCATCATATTTTTTAAAATTTATTTTATTAAATTTTATTACACTTGTGAGGTTTTTTGGATGACGGAATTTGATTTTTAACTTATTATTTAAGAAATTATTTATTAACATTAATATTTGAGCTTCCCGACAGTGATGAGAAAGAATAGAAATGAATAAAAATATCAAGTAATGAATCTCTTTAAAAAACTTTTACATAAACTTTTTCCAACTGTATTCAGTAAGTTTTTTTTAATATTTTTTTTAGAAATTTTACTCATTAATTAGTAAATTGTGTAAAGCTATTACACAAGGATACTTGCATACTTATTTATACTTTAAATAATACCATGTATGTAGTATATATATATATATATATATATATATATATATATATATATATATATTATATATATATATATATATATATATATATATATATATATATATATATATATATATATATAATATATATATATATATGTATGTGTGTGTGTGTGTGTGTGTGTATTATTTTTATTAGTTTTTTTTTTCTTTGGAAATTGTGTTAGAAGATATTTTAGGATATTAGTTTATAACTACAACATAATTCTGGGATGGTGCTCCGCATGTCGGGGGGATATCGTTTGGAATGCGTGTTTACGTACTTAACAATCCATTTTTTGTCTAAGGATCCGGTTTATGCTTTATAACTTTGGCAGTTACTCAATTATCAAGCACTACTAGTAACTAATTTTTTCTGTATTTTTAAAGGAAATTCGCATAATTGTCTTGAAACCAAGTTCCTTGGCTTGTGTGCTCGTATCGACTTCACAGCACTCTCATTTAACTCTTAAGGCCAAAATATCGGAACCCACTCCACACTGTAAATATGTTGTTTAGCGACCGTATTTTAGGTTTTTTTTTTAATTGCCCACAGTTTTTTTTAGTTTTTCGTCACATAGGGTAATCATATAGACTTCGGCCCAGTTTTATTCGATTTAGCGCTTAAAAAATACATATAAAACGATACCTTACTCGAAATTTAATTTTCATCGGCCGTAATGTTAATTTTAGTTCATTTTCATGGTTTCCGGTAATTAATTATGGTTTTTCGACTCTAAAAGTGATCGTATCGAATTCGGACCGGTTTCATTCGATTCAGCGTCCCAAAAGAATGAAGAACTTTTTTGCAGTGCAAAATATCCTTGCACTTCGCCGATTTTTTGGTAATTTTGCTGACTCAGCAAATCGGGTTAGTGACATTAAAATTAAAACAACCTGGTTTTCATTAAGGATCGTGTCCTTCCCAAGAGATAATCCGGGGCTTCTGAAACGGATTTGTGTCATGGTCCGAGGTTCGACTCCCGCCCTAACGCCTATCCCATTAGCAATTTTTTTCCAAAGGAAATTCCCTAAATAACCACCTAAGCAATCTACGATTAAAAATATGCATTTGTTGATTAATTTTTAGTGAAGCTTAAAATGTAATTTATATTTTCTGTGTTCCAGAGATGCCACCTCTGTCAGATATCAGCTCAAGAAAAAATGGAAATATTGCTTCAGATTATTCAGATCCTAAAAATAAAGACGTCACTGTTCCTATTACTACGCCTTCTGCACCCTATAATCCCAATATACCAGGTATTTGTTATTTATAAGTTTTGATCTTTTATTCAAAAGTTTTGATATCATTTTAGGAGTTATAAATTGTATCAAGGTTTAACTATGCTTGTATTATATACTTCAATATCTCTCTAAACAAACCTACTCTTTTCTTGTTGCACTGTCATCACCGTGTACACGCCATTCATGTTAAGTTTTTTTCTTCATCACATTCATTTATTATTTGCACTTTGATTAATTTCTAAATAATATTGTAATTTCAATAATAACTCAAAAAAACGTTTAAATAATTATTTGTTTGTGATTACCAAACTCAAATCAAGTGTTTTTATTTTTCTCTGATTTTACCATCTTGCTTGGCCTCTAGCATACCTTATACTCCAAGAACCGTACCTTAAAAAATGTAACTAAGGTTTTAATACTTAAAACTAAATTTTTCTGAAAATATACCTTAAATTATGACGAAAAAACTTAGTCTGCCCAAAGAATATATAGATTAAGAAAGATGGTCCTGGGATTAGTTATTTCGGACAAGAATAAGTTAGTTCCGCAGCCAGTTAACAGGAGCGCTAGAGTGGAATTCGGAAGTTTCACCGATCCAACTAAAAGAATGCGCCACTATCGTTTAAATTTCAGCAAATTACTTCTACATTTATACATATACACACATGTATGTATATATGTACACACACACACTCATATATATATATATATATATATATATATATATATATTATATATATATATATATATATATATATATATATAAAACCTAAAGCTTGTTTAGAATAAACTTTCAGAGAGTCTACAATTATAACATACACACACATATACAGACAGACAAACTTTGATAGAACCAAAGATAATTAAGCATACCGCATGATATAATATGCTATGTAAACTACATAATGTTTGGTTAGAACTAATCAGGAAGTCTAACTAAATAACAGTAAGTATCCTACTATATATAATTATATGAATTCAATATAAGTATATTGGAATTCTAAAATTTTACAGAGTTTTAATAATCTAAGAGCAAGGGATTTGGACAGTAAGGGAATTCGGATTTGATGAAATTTATGAGGATTTTATATTAGCAAAAAAAATAAAAGCTGTGTTTTACTGAACACATTCAGATTGTAACGTTGTATTATTTATGGCACATGTCCAGATAAAACTTTTAAACTCTTGATGGGAAATATCTTCAAATAATGCTATCACGATTATCAATTTAATTTTACCTTCTTGACATTATTAACAGCTTTAGGTATCACTTATTCAGATCAATCATAAATTGGAGTAAACGTTTTATTGCTTAGTTTTATTTTTTGTGGGGGAGTATTGACACATTTAACAATTATTTTTCCCCCCTATATATTAAATTATTAGTAGGAAGGACTACAGCTTTCCTATTGCTGCTCCCTCAGGGAGTAAGGTTGTTGCAGCTGTGGCATTTCATGGCAACATGGTTTTCTTTCTGTATCATTTTAGCGATTTTTTTTTTTAAAAGATCGATAATGAGGTGGCTCGTATAGAGGGAGGTGGACCCAGAAATGTGACTATAAGTCGTTTAAGTTGTCTCTGATTATGAAAAAATAGGTTTTAAAATTTTTAATTATATATATATATATATATATATATATATATATATATATATATTATATATATATATATATATATATATATATATATATATATAGACTTTGCAAAAGCCATTCAGGAGGCTGTATAACACCTGAAACGGTGTTATAATACTCTATAATACTTTTCCTATATACCTACAGTATAAATAAGGAAAAGTAAAAACGTGATTTGATTTCATTATGTTATATATGTCAATCAATATAACCAAACTAATGCTAATAATACATTTTTTTGAGGTAGTACGTAATTGAGCACTTTATTGGACCGTTTTTGGAATGAGAAGCCAATCATAATTGTTATAGGAGGCTATTTAGTACTTTTCACCTCGAGGACAATAATGAATGTAAAAAAACTCCTAGGACGTAAAAAGTAATTCATATATTGCCGCCATTACTGTAATGTAGCGTGTTCAAAAAAACAATCTGTGTAAAACCTTCATGAGGTTTCTTTAAAAACGTTCATTTTGTTTCTGTTTTTGCTCGTAGACCATTTTTTTCGTTTTTAAAAGGTGTTCTAATTGACAATTTTTGTTTGTTATTTTTAATTATAATTAAACATATATTTATTTTTTTACGTTTTTTTTTCAATTAAGTATATAGCGCAGTTTATTTAATGAGTGCTACTTAAAAAAAATAGTGTATGCTATCCGGTTAAGAATGTCTTTATGTCTTCTAATCTAATTGCAGTGACATAAAGACACACTTTTCAGCCTTATGGCATAAATAACTATTAATTTCGTATATTTTGTTAACCATACAAATAGTTCAGGTGTAAAAGACCGATCTAAACACTTTTTGAAGATTTTTGATTTTTAAATGTTTGGCGTGTCATTATTATGGGTTAATGACGCCACACAGCCACACATATTTCATAAACAATAGGGTTCATGACATTAACTAGGTTGAGCTTTGTATTAAGTTTTTATATAAATCCGAGTAAGCGTTCAAAAGTTATCGGGTCCCATAGAAACGCCTATGAAATAAAACTCGCATACTCCCACACACAAATATATATATATAATATATATATATATATATATATATATATATATATATATATATATATATATATATATATATATATTATATATATATATATATATATATATATATATATATATATATATATATATTATATATATATATATATATATATCTATATATATATATATATATATCGTGTGTGTGTATTCTAGCGGATTCTTGCAAACATGCTATCTCTCAAAGGGATTATACTTTTTTAAATCAAACTTGAATACAAAAACAAACACCTTCTAACCTGGGTTCTCAGGTTAGAATTTTACTTTTACGTGGCAGTATGCCACTTATATAAACTAGTAATATAACAACTGATATAGGACTACACCATGTGGCCGTGAAGCGGCTCCCAATGCTAACACTGCTTAGCGACCAAGAGGCCTGTTTTTACGGTTGATTACAAGATCATATTTTTTGCTTTCAGAAACTATAACAAATAATTTTGAAGTGAGAATAGGACCTTATCAAAAGGAATTTTCTAAACTGACAAAGATAATTTTTTGTCTATCGTTTGTTGTTCAGACTGTTTTATACACTGCAATAATAATGATGTTATACACCAGGTTGACACACTTAGAGCAAGAAACTACAAGACTAGCTCTACAAGCTGTTGAGAAGCAAGCATTAATACAAGGACTGAGAGAGCAGGTTAGTTAAGATTTCTATAGCTCTTATATTTGCTATCTTAATATTTACCCACTCCACCATCCAGTGCATTAATGATGATCAATGCTCTTGGATTGACCAGATAGGACTATCGTCATGATGCTTTCAGTCGTTAATATCTACTAAATGTAACATATTTTGAATGATATTGTTTGAGACTCCTCTCCCCCCCCCCATGATCAAGGTCCAAAAAGTGTTATTTATCATAGAACATTCGGCTCTATTAAGAACTTTACTTACCAGGAAGCATGTTAGGGTTGGGTCTTCTTGACAATGATAACCAGAGGGATGAAACATTATATAGACAAAGCCAATCTTTGTAGCACTCTATTGAAGCTTTATTTTATGGGAAAATCATAAATATATCACTTAAGATTTATTTTTTTTAATATTTAGTTGTATGTATATAATATATATATATATATTATATATATATATATATATATATATATATATATAATATATTTATTTTTATTATTATTTTCTCCATTAGTTCAGCTCAATATTGTCAGGATCCCGGAATAATCCTGGCACTGACCCCTCTCGATGCTAACTTATATGATTCAAGACAAATCATGGATATACTTGTCTTGTTAAAAAGTCACTTTATACAAAGTTTCTACTCTTTAGTATAAGTACACTGTGAGCTAAGATGATAACAGACATACACACAAACCTAGACAGACTTTGTGAAAACCATTCAAGAGGTCTTAAAAACGCCTAAAACGGAAAATTCTGTTGACCTCCCCATTTCGGAATTTTTTGCAAACACAATACTTTTCCTATATACTAAAAAAAATTATGTATAAAAAGTAAGAAAATGATTTTCACTTAGTGATAAGATCTCAGGTAAACAACTAAAACCTATCATCTCTGTGTATAATTGCAGATAACGGATGTTCGAGATGAATGTAGAGACATGTCTATAGAATGCAGTTTCTATGACAATAATTCTACAGACAGTGACGAAGTCAATGACAATTGGATAGAAGTGGAAATGGATTATGATGATGCAGGTACTTAAAACATATATCTTAAATGATATATGGGGTACAAAAAGTAAAATAACTATTTCTTTATATTTAGTATCTTATTTCTTCATTCTTTAGAGGAGAGAAATTGAGTATGATCCTGACCCTCATCGAGTATGATCCGACCCTGATCAAAGACTTAGTTTGAAGAAATTCTCAGTTACTTAAGTTATAAAGATTGAATGCAACAAGCATTTTTCTTCCCATCTCTGTTTTATAAGTTTTTAATTAAACATCTGAAGAAACATAACCAAAAAGTTTGGTATTACAATTATAAAGTAAATTAATACATTTCAGGTATATTATATATAGCTCCGTGGTAGAGGACTCACCTTTTGACCTAGGGGTTCGAGGGTTCAAATCCAGCTGGGGAGGACCTTAATATGAGTACTGTACACTTGGATCTTCGAGTGTACAGGGGGGGGGGCCCAGTCAGGGGTTTAGGTGGTTTCCTTGACTGCTTATACAAAAATGCAGGGTTGGTTCCTGTTTTATCTGAGACAATTCTGAATCCACGTTTCTCTTGTCTCCAGCTCACAAAAAGTCAAGGTTCTGTGGGCTGATGCAGATGAAGGTTGGAAAGATAAACTGAGCATTTGTATGTCCGAAAACTTAGTCAATGAATGTGAAGGCGGTGACATGAATAATGTAAGTGACTAGGAACGAAGTGCTTGGTTCTTGAAGACAGACGTCTCCTAGTAGCACTGCGGAACTTTGACTTTCAGGTCAGAGGTATAGAATGAGTTTGTGCACGCTGATGTTGTGGTTGCTAGAATTCTCTGTTGGGTGGCACTGGACTAGCTAGAGCGGTGAGCCTAGCTAGAGTTTTGTGATGCTAGAGGAGCTGATATGGTTGGTAAGACTGGTTAAACAAGGGCGGGCCAAGTGAGACTTATGTGATCAGAGGAGTTAGCAAGACTAGATGAAGCTCACTGTGAACAAGTAGTCAGCGCTAGCTAAAGCGGTGAGCTTAGCCAGAGTCTAGCTGGTCCAGATGAACTAGTCACCCAGTAAACTAGTCGCGGACACTAGCCAGAGCTGTGAGTATGGATAGTCTGGTTTGGCCTGATAAACTGGGCACACTGTGGACTAGTCAATATGTGCCGCCATATGGAGGATTTGCTTCCTAGATGATTGGATGTGTGCAAACTCTGGGGTGGATTAGTTGAGTGAGGGGAAAACGCTAATATAACCCTACAGGTTTAGCATATAAAAAAATTAATAAATATATTTAATTAAAATTATCTTTCAAACAAGTAAGAGTCCATTGTTTTAAAAAAACTATTTAATCAAATAAAATGTTAATTTATTTCTAACTTTAATATTTATAGACTATGATGATTCAAATGACAACCCTGATAGATATAAGAGAGCCGCTAACAATGGAAATCAGAATAATCAAAAGAAAAACATGAAAGGAAACAAAGAAAAACAACAAAAGCGGATGAATAAAAACAAAGGAATAAATAATAAAAAAATAATATGTCGTAAATGTGATCCTAATAGAAAAAGAAGACATGATAAAAAAAATTCATCAGTCCTTGCGTCTAGTAAGTCACAATCATGTATGCTTAGTAACTTTATAATTTATAGGAATAGGTTCCTTAAGTATTGGAATAAATTCAGTTCTAATATGAAGATTTAGCCTGATCAAAGATGCCGAAGCCCTGTGTGGGAAATAATCCTGTTGGTTCTCTGACCAAATCCCTGATGATGGCCCAATAGAATCATTGCTCTCACAGCATTTTGGTGATTTTTATTAGGCCAGCACTTGTGATTAGGACTGTAAGGTATTATGATTTAATTAATTATAGTATTAGGTCATAATCATTTGACGCCGTGGAAAAATAGTGTTGTGAAAGCAATGAGGTCGCTTCATTATGAAATTGTGAGTGTTATTTAACATCTAAGACTAACCTTATTGGATCCTTAGCATTTCTTCCTACTGTCAACTTATTATAACCGTTTGTTATATTCTAGTACAAGAGAAGTATTGTTCAGCCTCAGAAGAAAAAACTTTTTAATGGAAAAGATTTGAAAAAATAGAGGAAGAAAAGCTATTTTACTGAAATAGCACACAAAATAAAAATTTATTAGATAAAAGCTAAAAGTTTAATTAGATGACTTTTATTTTATTTTAATAACAATTAAATTAATGAAGACTTCAGTCCTTTTTAAAATGTATAGAAAATAAATTGACGAAGAGCATCGCCCAGAAATCCTGAGCTTTTTAAGTTCTTGAATTGACAAAAATGAAAAAGTTTGAAAAATTATAAAATTTTGAATGTTTTTTTTCACGTGTCTAAGTAATTAAATAAATTTAAAATCAAATTAAAAAAATGGGAGGGTAAAGGAAAAAAAATTTTAAGATAATATTGTAAGTCTTGTTTTTTGTTCATACTGTCTTTGTCAGCTTTTATATAGAGCATTTAAAAGCTTTCTTTACAAAAGCATTTCTAAAAATTTCCTTTTGTCTGTATGTAGTTCTGTATGAAGTATACAACAGTTTTCGTTGTCTAGTCGGTGTTTTGTCATATGTTCTGATATAGCCGTAAGGTTAGAGTTGACATGGTATTCCGTGTATAACATTGCATCTTTGGGCATTAGTGAGGGGCTCTTTTAATTTTGAAAAAAAAATATGGAGAAATTAATAGAATTTTTTAGAGCAATTTTTATGTTCATTAATTTAATTGTCATTACAATTTATAACAGTCCAAAAGGTTTAAATTTATTTTATTTTGTTCAGATATAAGTGCAGGTCATTTCAAGGGTGGTCTTCCTGAGGTTTATCTTAAGGATAGAGGTATGAGTGAGTATACATTCATTATTTTTTATTATATATTTTTTTAACTTCAAAAAATATTTATGTCCAAAGTTTTTATTTTAAAAGTGAGATACTAGTTTTGTTTATTGCTTTATTTCACAATACGATACAATATTTACAAGTTAAATACACTAAATAATATCATTTTTTACAATATGTATATACAGATTTATAATATATAAAAAGAACAATAAAGAAAAAAAGAATAAAACTTAAAGTAATGAAAACAAAGAATAATAATATAAACTAATTATCTTATAGTTTATAAATCATGGTAGATCAGTTTAGAGCAAAGAGACTAATACTTAGAGGGAGGATACAACAGCTTATCATTCCTTGGGTAGCTAGGTGCCATAACTGTTGCATTGGTGACAAAGAGACTAATACTTAGAGGAGGATACAACAGCTCTTATCATTCCTTGGGTTGCTAGGTGCCATAACTGCACATTGGTGACGTCATTTTTTGATTTTTCATAATAATTACAATCCAACGTAAATATTAGATTATTGTTCCACTATTTTGTCTTGAATTAAGTAAATTAAATTTAAAATAAGTTTTAATTATTATTTATTGCATATATTCTTTAATTGTCTATGTTGAATAAAGTGGTTTTGTGTGGCGTCACTGAAAAATGCCCACCGTTTAAAGAGTGCTCACTTCCAAACCCCTTATTACTGTGCTATTCTGCCCAAGTACACCCTCTAAGTATTAGTCTCTTTGGTTTAGGCACCAACCAATCCAAAACCTGTACCAACCACCAAAATCTTAAAAAATATCCTTCCCAAATTAGGGGTTGGTATGACTTGATCAACAAATCTTTTCAATGTTTTGATAGATTTTTTTATTTCAATCTAATAAAATGACACTTTGAAAATCCGGAAAAATTGTGTAACAAGTAGTACTGATACTTAGACTTTTTGTATGTACTATAAATATTGCATGCTTATGTTTAAAGGTATCATTGGACCTTGGTATGATACTGGTAAATCAACTAGAAATGTTAATGCAGAAGATTTTGAATTGGAAACTTCAAATAATTCAGTTCATATTCTTTCTGATGGATACTATTTTATTTACGCTCAGGTAATATAAATGATGGTTCTTTTATCAAATCAATTGCATGTTATTAGCAAGATCCTAAATGGTATTATTGAAGTGTTAGATCTTATAAGATCATCTATTATTTCTAAAAACTTCAACGATAGAAGTTTAGTTATATTGACGCATCATACATATCTTATATATTATGTTGTGGTTATAAACATACTTTTAATTTTAGTATGAGTTGAAGTTTAGTGAAGCATTGTGTTTTCATCCATGATGTCCAACATCCCTGGAAATGCCCCCCCACAATGGAAGCGAAACATTTTTAAATCCTTAATGGTATGAGATAAACATGGTCCTAAACTTTCCTAAATGGTCACAATGCCCTCTATGATGAATTACATGCAATTATTTTTCTTACCAGGACACCATTCAAGTCACCAGGTTAGATGACTTGGAGAAGTTAAATTTGAGTATACTATAACTATGAATGTTTTGTAAACATCCATAGTTTCTAAAGATTATATCCTTAGAAATCCGATACCAACATCACCATGTTCCAGTAATTTAACATCAATCTTTTACGACATACATCAAAAAGTTATGTTAAATAGTATTTTAGAGTACAAGGCTGTAAAATGAATCATTCTTTTACCAAAGCGACTATATTTACTGGTAATGTAAAAAGTCATTCACTGCCATGTAGTGTATGCTATTTTTTCAGGTAAAGAGTAATAATAAAATAAATAACATTTAATTTAGACATTGGTTTCATCATTTTATTTCTATCAAATTAAATTGAAAAAAAGACAAAAAATAGATAACAGAAAGAAGGTTATACTGTTAAAACAGTGTTGCCATTTAGTGGAACAATGACTGAACTAAAACAAAATTGTGGTCTTCAGCGCTCCCCGCAGAAAATAGATGAACTCCCAGCTGACCAAAAACAGTTCTTTTGTACAGCTGGGAGTTCATCTATTTGCTGCAAGGAGTGATAAAGACCACATTCTTGTTGTAATTCAGCTTCAGTTCCCCTAGATGGCAGCACTGTTTTAACAGTGGTATATCTTTCTTTCTGTTATCTATTTCTTTACTATCAAAATCAAATTTAAATTACACATTAATATTTATTTAATAGAAAGTATTACTTGCAATATTTGATAGTGATTTAAGTGACATTGAGTTGGTAGCAACTCCATCAGAGTTAAAAAATTTAAGTATTGATGCGGTATAAATACACTGGGAGCTACGATGATAACAGACACACACAAATACAGACAGACAACTTTGCAATAACAGGAGGGCTTAGAAACACGTGAAATGCATAATTCCGTTTTCATCCCGGTTTCGGAGTTTTTTTCAAACACATTACTTTTCCTATATACCTATGGTATAAATGAGGAAAAGTGAAAATTGAACCATGAGCCATTTTAATCGGGGATTATTTTTTGAGAGGACCATGTTTCACTATAATTTCAAGTTGGTGCTTTTAAATGTTCCAATACTTGGCATCTGAGGTGCTAAAATAGAAGGGGGAAATAAAGTTATTATCTATTTCACAAAACACTGTAACTTCTAGGGTGAGCACTCTACTTCATACCAATTTACTTAATGTAATGTACACATTATTTTGTACAACTGTGCAATATAATAAAGAAATAAATTCTGTATCTTTCTTGTTCAGAACATTGATACATAGCTGAACAATCTTATGCAAAGAATTAAGAAACATTACAACATTTATGAAATATGCATTTCTCAACATGGTTTTATATTTTTCAGGTGTATTACTTATCGTCTGGAGGTTCTAACAGTTTTTCAATTGTTAAAAAATCAAATTCAAGCGGTCATAAGACAGTTGAAACTCTAGCTACATGTAGCAGTGTCAGTACTAACCATGGCAAAGAGGAAGTATCGTGTTTTACAGCAACAGTTGGTTATCTAAAAAGTAATGATAGACTACAATTGATTGAACGGGAAATGAACCGTCATGTTTTATTCAGAGATGGACAAACGTATTTTGGTTTGATGCGATTTTCTCCTAACTTATTACCAATTTTTTCTGAAAACTTAAAGAATAATTCAGACATTATAACTCGTAAAGTGTAAATGGAGTTGTTGGGTGTAATAAAACCTGCATTACAAGAATAAAAATCTTGACTATCATAAAGAATGTGAGAAAATAAGGTACATGGCTTTTTTAAGCATTCTCTTCTATTTTAATTTAAAGTGAAGACATTATAATTGACTTTACACAATATAATTATGTGAGTCCAGGCTCTGTCGGCGCCCAAATGAGTTAGACGTAACAAAACAGAGTGGGACATGACATTATCATAATGTCTGATAATGATTATAAATAATTTCATATATATATATATATATATATATTATATATATATATATATATATATATATATATATATATATATATATATATTGATATTTTTAAACTTTTGGTTATATATTTTTTTAACTTGTCAACTATTCATATTTTGCAAAACTGGGTAGTATAAAATAATATATGTTTTGCATGCCTAGCGTGAAGGCAGTAAGGAACCACCACTCGTCTCTGGTAAATACCACTAAAAATTTTAAGTAAAGGGCAGAGTGAATTTAGGCTCTGCCAGCGCCCTGATGAGTTAGACATAATGAAACAGAGTCGAACCATCAATAATGATAAATTACAAATGTAATTTATTATTTCTACATTTTTGAAAATGTAGCATTGCATTTTTCTCACATTACTATGTGTTTTTCACATAATTATACTGTATCATCTATTCATATTTTGCAATCCTAAGTATCAAATGATATACCTTTACTTTACATGGATAAAAGACTTAAAGTTTGACTTTTTGTCAAACTTTGAAAGTTTGACTGTGCTGTGTTATTAAGAAAATTCTGCTTAGGACACTGTAATCTCTATGAACTTTTATAGTTATAGATGTTCTTGTAAAGACAGACCTCCAACTTTTATGAAAAAGATCAAAAAACTTATCCGAAAGTTAAAACAATGTGAACTATAGTATGACACACGGCTACAATCAATTAACAGCGCGGGAAAATAGAGTTGAAAAACCAATAAGCATGGCCTGATTTGAAAATGAGGGCGTGGTTTAACATCCAGGACTAACCTCATTGGCTCCCTCGCATTATTTTCCACGCTGTCAACTGATTTTAGCCGTGTGTCGCATTATAAGTAAGATCTAATTGTTCTCTTAGATTATCTGCTATGTTTTAATATTTTTTTTGAGCTGAGGAAAATAACATTTTAGTGAATTTAGCACCTTCTTAATCAGGTATCCTTATTTTATTTAGCACCTCCTTTAATCAGGTAGCTGATTAATTAATTAATCAGCTACAAGTAGTTAAAACTAGTATAATTTTCAGAACTATAATAAAAGTAACTTAACTGGCTTTAATATAATCCTGTAATTGGTTAATACTTGTAAGTTTAGAAAAAACAATTCTGTTTATAAATTTTATTTATTTATTTTTAATAAAACATTCCTGCTTTTGCCCTTCTTAGTTTTGTAGTCTAGCTTTTATTTATTCTAAACTAAATCACTACGTTTAAAATATCAAACTTTTTCGGTTAGACCCAACTTATACAGGCACTTGTACAAGTTGTACTAAAGTTCAACTCAATTAAATTATTTTCCGATTTTTTACAATTTTTTAAAAAACATATACAAATCATTAGATAAAAATTGAATTATTGCTGATAATGAGATGAAACTTAGCACAAACATTAGTCTTAAACGTGGCTACAGGCGTGCCTAATTTCAATCTGATCACATAATTTTTCCGGGTTTTATGATTTTTCAAAATTTTTGCTGGGTCATTATTGCGAGTTAATGACGTCATAAAAATAATATCTTCCAAATAGCATAACTACAGCGGTAGACTGACTTTTGTACAAAATTTCAACTCTCTAGCATAAATACACTGAGCGCTACGATGATAACAGGCACACACACACACACAGACAAACTTTGCAAAAACCACTCAGGAGGCCTTAAAAACGTCTGAATCGGATAATTCTGGTGACACCCCGGTTTCAGATTTTTTGCAAACAATACTTTTCCTATATACCTACGGTATAAATGAGGTAAAGTAAAAACTTATAATAGTATAAATAAATTTTTAGTCAATTGTTTTAATGTTTAGTCTAATAGTTTAAGATTCAATATCCTTTTATTATCACAGGATAATATTAAATTCTCTGAATTGCTCCTAGAAAAGAAGGGGTTGTCAGTGCCAGCCTTGTAGAAACTAAAAGCAAGACTTGGCTTAGGTACTGCCATATAGGCATTCACTGAAAAATGACTCCCAACCTCATAACTCATTTTCCTTTTGAAATTCACTAGAAATGTTATTTAGACTCTTAACATATGTTTACGTCTATTTGATCATAAGACAATGTAAGACACAAAGTAATAATTTTTTAAATTTTTTTTAGTTTATTTAATACTTGTGATATTATTTATTATAAATTTATTGAAATTGGGTATTTTTAAAAAAAAAATTGGGACATTTCGAAAATTTTGGGAAAGCTCTATAACTGCAGTCTATTTTAAAATGATCTCAAAATTGCTAAACTAACAGTTTTTGTAGAATTACTAAAATTAAAACAACGGAAATTTCCTAGTTCTCTAAACCATTCTTTTAGTTGTCATACTACAATTTCTGGGGAAAGAGTTGTATTTAAGGTAATAGATACTTTTATTTAACATTTATAAATCATGTCGATGGTTTTACTATTAAATTTTATACTACCATTGTTGTATACATTGTTTATATTTCTTAACATTTGTACTGCCATTGTTAAAAATTAATTGGTATTTTTATAAATATTACTACCTTATATATTTTATTTATAAATATAAGTATATTTTATTTATAAATAAAATATACTTTATATATTTTATTTTTATTGTTTTGAGCAAGCCAATTTAAATTTTTAACTTTTATTTTTCTGTGATAATTTAACAATATATCTACCGTAATTCTTATATTGTATTGACTATTAAACCTTGTAATTGATGTAAATTTTTTTTGTGATATTTAATTGATGTATGATTTTGATATAATTTTTAAATTGGGGGTTAATTTAATAATTTAAATTAGAAATATCTCTTAAGGGTAATTTTCTATAGAAAATTCTTTAAATAAGTATAGATAATAATTAGAAAATTAAATCTTATGGTGCTTTAATATGAAACGTAAGTTGTACGTTAAAAAATCAGAAACCCTAGTCTTTTAAAAACCAGACCTATAAAATAAGTT
The DNA here is from genome assembly GCA_018340805.1 of Microvelia longipes. Taxonomy (NCBI): domain Eukaryota; kingdom Metazoa; phylum Arthropoda; class Insecta; order Hemiptera; family Veliidae; genus Microvelia; species Microvelia longipes. The sequence continues at coordinate 26,119,044 of JACMZG010001914.1, read as the reverse complement.
AAGACTGGTGACATTTTTTCCAAAAATGTTTTACGCAACGTGCTACAATAGAGTCCATCATTTAAAAGATAATCTAGTAATCAAGGAAAGCCCTCTTTGCACTAGGCATGTACAATAAAAATAATAATAAAATCGTATGAGTAGGAACTGGATCAGTGTAATCAGTTAATTTAACATCTTCTGCATCCAATATATTAACTTTAAGAAACAGTTTATGGACTATTAATACATTTTACATATTTAGATTGTAAATATTAGTTACTCTCCATAATTATTAGTCCCATCAAGTGTCAAAATCAAAATTAGTTTTACATTGTTCCATAACTTCATGAACTTAAGGAATTTAATGAATATATATATATATATATATATATATATAATATATAATATATATATATATATATAATATATATATATATATATATATATATATATATATTATATATTCATTTATAATATATATATATATTATATATATATATATATATATATATATATATATATATATATATATATATATATATATATATATATATATATATATATATATATATATATATATATATATATATATATATATATATATATAATATATATATATATATATATATATATATATAATATATATATATAACATTATACCAGTTATATTCAAAAATAATTGTAATATTCATACATTTTTAATAAATTCTTACATCCATTTCATTTCTATTTGATATTTTTTATATTTAAATTTTTTATTCTACTAATAATTTTTAAATAAGAAAGATATTTTTTTTGTGCAACAAATATCTTAATTTACGTACAAATCAAAAGATTTAATTAACATTGTTTGTGTCATTGTGCCTTTAATGATTTGTTTCTTTTAAGCTACTTGTTTTTAGTTATGTTTTTATTTTGATTTTTTTTATGTTTTAAACTAGAGTAAAAATGTACCGAGGATTTTAAACTTATTTAACAAACGTCAGTGAGATCTTATATTTGATAATTTTGGGACGGAGTGTATGTTTCTGTGTTACAATAACTGATTTAAAAATTAATCAATTAGAATGAAACTTAGTATACGTGTAGTCATATAGTGTGATCAATTGGTTATTGTGTTCTTATACCACTTGTGTAATAACACAAAACTTCTAGAGTATTCTACCCATGTAAAAACATGAAACTACTAGTGTATACCACTTGTAAAAACTACTTGTGTAAGGGAAACAATTTAAAAAAAACATTGGAATTGATTACTCACAGCAAATTGCCAAGGCTACATGTAATTTCATAAATAATTCATTCAATTCAGTACTCAAATCTTAAGTTTTAGTCACCGTTATGGATATCTGATGAATTTACTGATTAATCAGAAAAAATAAATAAATGGATCTTTGAACCCGCAATGGCCAACAAAGTGAGACACATTCCAATTTATCAAAATAGCTCCTTTAGAAGTTTAATAACACAGGATTGTGCTTTTGAAATGTAGCACCCTTTATAATGGTGCCATAAACATGATCTCTTATTTTTTCTTATCTATTTTGTTTTCAAGTATATGTGCATTAGAAATTAGTTTAAACTATTGTAAATGTTATAAAAATAAATTTACTGAGTATAAAAAAAACTCATTCAAAAGTAGGTTCCTTTAATTTTATAAATAGGTGCTAGGGTATCTTAGAATACATATGTTTATGGGATTTTTTTTATTATATAATACAAAAAATTTAATTACTATATTATTTATCGTTGTTATCAGTTAACTGTTAAATTAGAAAAAAATAACCTGAAACTTTAAAGTTTTTCCTGTGGTGATTATAGTATACTGTAATAATTAAAGTGTATATGTATATAATTATAGTATACTATAATAATTAAAGTATATATAGTATATAATTATAGTATACTATAAATATACTTTGTTGTAGTGTTTTTTTTTTATTCTTTATATATTTTTTATTAGTTTTTTTATTTAGTCCTTATGGGCTTAGACAATATTATTTACTTTTATACTTGTATCATTTAAATTGTACAAACATTAAATCCTTGAAACTAATAGAAAACTTTCTCTTAGACTTTTGAAAGTAGCCTGTACACCCGTCAGTTGATCCTTGCAAGTTTTACCTTTATTATTTATTTAACTAATATTATATAATATAATAAATTCAATAATAAAAATAAATTAAATAATAAACTTGTAAAATTAATGCAATTTTTAAACAGTTAATATTATAGTAATCTAATCTAACTTAACTTCAAACTTAACTGCCAAGTATTTCAACCTGTAAGCGCTTTATGTTAAATGCATAATAACAATACACAAACAGATAATATCAAATATATTATATCAATACATAGACAAATAATATCAATACATAGACAAATAATACCAAATATATAATATCAATACATAGACAAATAATGTCAAATATATAATATCAATACATAGACAAATAATGTCAAATATATAATATCAATACATAGACAAATAATGTCAAATATATAATATCAATACATAGACAAATAATGTCAAATATATAATATCAATACATAGACAAATAATGTCAAATATATAATATCAATACATAGACAAATAATGTCAAATATATAATATCAATACATAGACAAATAATGTCAAATACATAATATCAATAAAATTGTTAGGGTTAGACACCATTTTGAAAAGTCTAAGACAATGCTTCAGAATTTGCTATAGGTGTATCAGTAATGCTCTGCACAGAATACTTACAGCAATGTTTTTGTGATTATAGATTTAGCTAGTTTATATTTTGTAGTTTTTTTTATTATTTCATTTGTGTAAGAATTATATTTTGTTGGATTATTTTAAATAAATAAATGATATTGCTTATTTCTAACTTCCATTATAATTTTTTTAACAAATTTTCTGGATAATTATTTAAGATTAGTGTAATGGAATAGAATCAACAAATGACCTTACTAACTTATTTCAGGTTGTCAAACGTGTTTTAAGTCAAAAGTAGCTCTCGGAGATTTGAAAACTTGGTACAAAAATCAATCTTTAGGTTTAGTTGTGCTAATAATGCTTTTGACATCATTAATCGGCAATAATTCCAAAAATTTATAAAACATGAAAAAAATGTTTTGATACAATTAAAAACACAGGTTTGTGTTAGATTGTAACAAAATGGCAGAACTGAATAGTCTCAAATCCTGTATAGCCTAGTGTAAAAATAAAGTTCTTGTTTAATTTAAACAAAGTATTTTAACTAAAATTTATTTTGATACAGTTTGGTTTGGTTCGAGCTATTCACAATTAGTAGTGGTTGCTTGGATTATTTGATACCGGGTTATTGCTTGATACCAAATTATAGTTTATTGCACTTTAATAGTTTATGATAAGGCTTCATTTTCCAAATAATGCTTAACTATAAGGGGGAGAGCTAATTTAAGGAAAATACTGTTAGCAGAAAAATAGAATTTGTACTTTGACTTTAAAAATTACTGTGTTTAATGAGGCCCAATTCTCATAATTTTGGTATGATATGAAACTTCAATATTTTTTTTTAATAAAATATACTAAAATGGATCAAAAAATATTTTGAATAATTTTATTTTAGGTTAAATGCAAAACCTTAATTACCCGAAAGTTTGTAAAAGTTAATTAATACTTTATTTTTTCAGAACTAGAAATTAAAATAATTGGTGACATTAAAGCCTATGATTCATCAAATAAAAATACATAATCCAAGTACACTATGGAAAATTTAAGACCAAAAATCGTCATCATCTAATAAATCTATTTCAGGTTTTTTAGGTTCTTCAGGATCCAGTGGAATATCTATATCATCCAAATCTAAATCCGTATCCTCTGCGTCATCCATTCTCACTTCACTCTCCACCTTGTCCTCAACCAAATCGTCCAATAATAATTTCCTCAAATTTGTTTCTGGTCGTTTGTCTAATAAATTTTTCAATTCTTGTTTTTCCTTAACAACTTTATTTAAATCTTGATTAATTAATGTAACTATTTCGTTCGATTTTTCATTTTCCGTATTCAAGGTTGAATTACGTTCAGCATTTTGTTTTTCATCAACTGTTGTTTTGCTTTGTTTATTTGTGCTAAACAAACTCTGTTTAGAGTCATTTGACGTTTGGTTTTGTTTTAAGTCATCAATTGTTTTACTTTCAATATCATTGTTTTTTGAACAACTTTTAGAGCCACTTGTTGATTCCATATGTTTTTCACTATAAGGCGAACTTTGTTTAGAATCATTTGTTGTTTTACTTTGCTTATTATTGCTTATCAAACTTGTTTTTTGATCATTTGCTCTGCTGCTTAACTTGTTTGTTTCATTGCTTTGTTCGTCTGTTGATTTGCTTAGTTTTCCTTTGGATTTGCTTTGGTTTGATACATCAGTGGAATTTGATTTATCAATAACAGTGATTTCATTTTCTTCAGCACTTTGACTAGCTTGGTTTAAAAGTTTTAAAATGTCATTTCCTTTAGCTTTTTGGTTATTCTTTACACCATTGGACAAAATCAATGGATTATTTCTTAATGAATTTCTATCCAAATCTATTTTCGCGGGTTTAAAATCATTTAATTTCTTTAAACTATTACTTTTAATTTCAGATTCAGCTGCTGAGTTGCCACTTTTAAAAGGAGTTTTATCACTTTTTTTCTCGTGTTCAAATTCGATACCATGATGGTGCCTTAATATTGTTATCATTCTCTCAATATGACTTTTGTCTAGTCCTTGAAGTAAGTCTAATCCATGTCTCTTGTAGATCTGATCAACAATATCTTCATCTTTTAAATCCCTTAAATCCAAAAAAAATGCAAAAATTTTAATAACCCGCGAGAATGGGTTAATGACGTCATAAAAAATATTTTCCGAACAGCAGAACTACAGTGGTAGACTGATGATTGTACAACATTTTCCAGCATACATACACTGGGCACTACGATGATAACAGACAGACACACACACACAGACAACTTTGCAAACACCACTCAGGAGGCCTTAAAAAAGCCTGAAACGGATAATTCCGGTGACATCCCGGTTTTGATTTTTTTTGCAAACACTACGGTATAAAGAGGAAAAGTAAGAATGATTTAAAGTAACACAAAATGAGTCACATTTTTCAGGTCAGGCTCCTGGACTAAATAACAAAAATAATTTTTTCTTTCTAACTTCTTTAACGTATAAATTGAAATGTATATTGATATTGTATATACTAATTGAGTATAATGAGTATAAAACCAATCTTATTTAATACTCTAAAGCTAGCTTATACACACCTTACTGGTATCCTAGCCATTCTGAGAACTTGTCCAACTTTATAAACATAAATGAGAGCAGGAGGTTTCCATCGAACTCCGACCCTTCTTCCTTCTACCTCCCTCATGTTATTTTTGCATATAAACAAATATCTGTCAACTAACAACTAATCCCTGCAATATTAACCTTTGTTCAATAATAATTTAAAATACTTCTACTTCATGCTACCTTATCTTAATCCTCAAGTCAAAGTATTTTTTAAGTATTTTTAAATGTACCCGTAAGTAACACAATAATATTGTATTATAAATTAATATAATATAAATTAGATTTCAATATTCATGGGACAAGCGGAGCGAGATCGATATATTGAGGAAAAGTAACCTAATTATTTTATATGTATTGTTACTTCGTTCAATAAAAACAAAATACATCAAAATAATACACATAATTTTACAAATTCGTTCACACGCGGGGTTTAACAGGGAGTTCAGCCCTCGGCAGTTGTCGTGTGAACAGGATTGAACACGGGGTTCAACCATGAAACTCATTTTTTATCAAAGTAGTCTAAACTATAAGTTAAAAATACCGTTTGAACAGTGGGGGTTGAACCCCTAAAGAAACTCCGCGTGTGAACAAATTATGTGTGTTATTTTGATGTATTTTGTTTGTGTTCAATTACTAAGATCTACGTACACACAGCGTGTTAAATCTGCGGATCGTATTAAGTGCACTGGTTAAATACCCCATATAAACAACGTGAAGGGGATTCAGTCGGATACGAAACAACAAAGGAAATGGAATTGAATCCACTCCGCCGATTTTCTGTAAGAACCTTGTGAAGCGCTCATATTTAACGTATAAATAAGGAGTACGCCCCTTGGTATAACCATTTTGACGAACTATTATTTTACTTAAATAATACCGTTTTGAATAATTTAGTTTTGAAATTTCAACTAAATTAGTACGTTCACACACACTCTAGATCCGCGGATCGTATAGAATACGTACACAATACGGTCAACTAACTTCACGGTTCTTGCAGCGTATTTGTTTAGTCGATCGAGTGATAACTGATCCCGCCAAAACATGGCGTCTTGTATAGTGAACCTTCACTTTTGGTTATAAGGAAGTTTAAAACAAAAAATATATTTAATTAAATTGTGATTTCTTTGCGTAATAATAAAGTTACACTAAAAAAAAAATAATATTACAAAAGTTATTTGATTGTTACCCAAAGAAATCATAATATTATTACAAATATTTTTGTTTTTGACCCGAGTTTACCTTTGCTATAAAAGACAAGATGTTTGGCGGGCTCCGTTACGACATCGCACTCGACCGACTAAACTAATACGGTGCAAGAACCAGAGCGTATTTAATGCGTACGTATGTGATACGATCACCTTTTGAACACACTGTGCGTACGTAGTAAATTTACATATCCTTATACTATTCATATAATTGTTATTGTCTTTAAATTACGTTTAATTTTACACAATAACTGTAAAAATTTTCACAGTATCAACCTTTTTTTAAGGTTATTCCAAATAAAACGTTTAACGTTATTTCAGATAAATAACATTTGTACCAACCTTTTTTTAAATTCGGATTTATAACGTTTTTATAAATTAATTGGTAAATTTTGCACTTTCCCAAAAACTTTTATCTAGTAAAATGTTAAGTAATATACACAGTAATAAATTTCAAGTGTTTGTTTTGACTGTCTCTTGTGTGCTACCCGGCTTTAGTAGCGTGACTAGTTTCAAATAAAATCCATAAAAACGTAAAATGTTGATAAGAAGGGGGATAGAAAAGCTAAATAGAAAATGAAAGGAAAGTCAAATATTTAACACGAAATAGCGCTAGTTTCTTTTAACAACAATCACCATGCAACATTTTTAGTTCTATTGCTTCTCAATAGATGCCATTGTTATACTTATAAAATAAAATCCATTTATTATTCAATACCTTATGTTCAAATAACAATATATAATTATACAAATAATTTATTATTTATATAATGTATAAATTATGCATAACATATATTAATAGTAAGGTTGGGCACTAAGAGGAATAATAACTACTCATATCTACAAATTACTATATTTCGACCTCTACCTCAGGGCATATTCATGTAATCTACAACAATAAATAAATACAAATATATTAAGTAAAGTAATATTAGAAACAAAAATATTATTATTTATCAACCTATACAATTAATATGTGCATGTGTATAGGTTGTTAATTAGTATGTGTATAGGTTGTTAATTAATTATTTCTAATATTACTTTACCTACTACATTTGTATTTATCTATTCTAGTAGATTACATGAATATGCCCTGAGGTAGAGGAGGAAATATAGTAATTAGTAGATAGTAGTAATTTATTCTCTTATTAGTTATTGTTATAGTCTTAGTTATTATTCCTCTTACTCTCATATTAGTCATTATTATTATTACTTATTATTATAGTCGTAGTTATTATTCCTCTTATTCTCCTATTAGTCATTATTAGTTATTGTTATAGTCTTAGTTATTATTCCTCTTACTCTCATATTAGTCATTATTATTATTACTTATTATTATAGTCTTAGTTATTATTCCTCTTATTCTCCTATTTGTCATTATTAGTTATTGATATAGTCTTAGTTATTATTCCTCTTACTCTCATATTAGTCATTATTATGATTACTTATTATTATAGTCTTAGTTATTATTCCTCTTACTCTCATATTAGTCATTATTATTATTACTTATTATTATAGTCTTAGTTATTATTCCTCTTATTCTCCTATTTTCATTATAAGTTATTGATAAAGTCTTAGTTATTATTCCTCTTATTAGTTGTTATTATTATAGTCTTAGTTATTATTGCTCTTATACTCTAATTTCTCTTGATTTATATTATTACCTTACTATTAATATAGTTTTAATATAAGGAACAATAAAAGATATCATAACATATATATTCTAGGTAAAATAATGAAGACATCAGTCCTTTGAAATTTTCTATTTTATTTACATGAACAGACGTTTCGCTTAGCTAAGCTAGGCATCATCAATGTTGAAAAAAGATTAACATAAAAGTAAACCAAAAACAAACAACCATCACAATTTAAAGTTTTACCTTGCTAAAACCAAAAAAACAAAGAAACATCACCAGAAACTTTATCACACTTCAGAAATAAAACTTTCACACACTTTCGTTTTGGTTTTGGCAGGGTAAAACTTTAAATTTGGTGATAGTTGTTTGTTTTTGGTTTATTTTTATATTTTTTTACACTGAAAATGCTTGGCTTCGCCTTCCGAAACGTCTGTTAATGTAAATAAAACAGAAAATTTCAAAGGACTAAAGTCTTCATAATTTTACCAAGAATTCCAATTCTAGAAATCGAGAACAGGGTCGCGCTGAGAACGGATCTTTAAGGTTTTTCGTTCTATTGCTGCTCAAGGTCAGATAAAATGGCGTCTATTCTGAACCTAAACGCTCTGTTATCTAGGAAGCCGATAGTAAAAGCTAAAATATTATCTATTAGCTCCAAGCTATAATTTTTTTGATTATTCGATTAGTCAAGGCCTTATCGATTGCTTTCTTAAGATTTTTTTAACGTTTAACTCAATTTTTAGGCCAATAGAATTGTAGAGGACCTCACGTAGTCCTGTGGTTATTGCTTCCTTCAATAACTTTTTTAAGAAACTAAAAAAATAATAATTAATAATATGTTAAGGTAATTAAAATAATATAAGCAACATGTAATGGCAATTTAAAATTGTTATAGCTATTAATCTAGTCACGAAGAGGAAAGTTCATCACATTTAAGTCGTAAACTCCAAGCTTTTATATCCCGTAAGCTTTATTAAGCCTTCTCATATAAAGTGCCTTTCATATAGCCTAGAGCTTTAAAAAAATGATAAGTCCAAAGGCGTAATTAAAGGGACCAAAAGAGGTATTACTGCGTCTAAGTTTATCTTCTACCTGCTTCTACTCTATATACTACTTCTTTCTTAAGGTTGAAGGTGACTAAGCTTTGTAAGTATCAAGAAGAGATACTATTATAATAATATAGTAGCAGGATTAAAATTCATAAAATTAATTAACATTTTGACAATATTATTATGTTTAAATATTATATCCTCACATCATGGTATTTTTGTTTTGGAGTTTTAAATGCCAATTTTCTTTAAAAAAAAATTTTATAAAAAAATAATAAACAAAAAATACAGTACTTATAGTAATTATTTTTAATATGATCCTATGATAAAATGTATATACTATCTTTTAATAAATATATAAAAATAAAATGGCTTATAAATCTATATCACAATAAAAACAGCGTATCAATTAATGGTAGCTATATATAATATAATTGTGCGAGAGACACCTAGGAAATGTAACAAGTAAAAAGCAATGCTACATCTGGGAGCTGTTCTATCATTCGACATTCGTTATCATTGATGGCTCGACATAATGTCATCTCCCACTCTGTTTCGTTACGTCTAACTCATCAGGGCGCCGACAGAGCCTGAAAGGCTCTGTTGGCGCCCTGATAATAAATGATGATGCCCTGATAAATGAGGAAGAGTAAAAAAATAAATTCCCTGAATTTAAAATGAAAGAATTTTACATTTTTTCTGTAAAGTGGCAGAGAAAGTGACCTTGGCACTCTCATGCACAACGAGACAACGATAAGCTGACTGCTATCAGCAATTCTTAATAACCTTAATCGATTTTTTATATTTCTTTTTACTAACTTTTTTTTATTTCTATTAACTTTTGTTTTATATTTCCGTATTGTATTATTATTATTTGTATTGTATCATTTTCTTAAAAATAACCCAAAAGCAGACAAGAATACAGGAATGACATTGACCTTCAAAGATGGCTGCTTTTGGAAAGTCGCTCTGTAGCTAGTTTCATTTGTAATACAGGGAAACTGGTGGATGACTTTTCGAACTCTTATAACTGAATTATGTAAAGGATGAAAATAGAGATGGGTAAAAAGTTGAAATAAACACATCAGATGTAGTTTAAGTCGTTAAGGTAATTGATATTTAAATCACGGTGAACAAATGGAACAAAATTTTACATGCTTTCCACATATCCTTTTGATCCTCTTAGATTTTGATACAATTTTTACACAATTTCCTACTTAAATTTCACATTTTCCTTATTCATTTTTCGTAACAACCATTTTATCGGTGTATGATAATTCTCTATTATATTGAGTTTTCCTTATAAAAATTATTAACAAAACGCAGCAAATAAGTTCAATAACAATAATAAAAGCCCTTTTGAAATATAATATCTCTTCAAAGTACAATAAATAGATGGGGTTGCGGATTTTAAGGGGCCTAGGATCTTGTTGAGAGAGGCCCCAGTCGTGGCTCTTTTATTGATCCGCTCCTCTGGAGGCGGAATACCCAGAGGGGGTTTTAGACTCCACTGTTAAATTTGATCTCCCTTTTCTATTCTCTCAGTCGGTTCTATACCGTCAAAGTTGACACATCCATGCACAATTTTAATTTTCAACATTAATTCAGCATAAACAGGTAATTTACATAATATCCAATATGATTTAATATTAATAAACTAAGATCAAAAGCATTACGATTACTTTAAAGCTAATTATAAATAAATGAACATTTTGAAGCTTTAAGTTTTAATGATTATAAACCATAAAGCCCAAATAAACGGCTTATACGACTTTAAAATTTATTACGAATTTAAAAATAAACTTAAATTAATAATGCCAGTAATAATAAAAAGAAAATTAGACAGACAAACAAATCTTGTAGCAAGAATTATTTCGTGGGAAAAATGACAAAAACATTACCTGAGTAGTAGGGCATTATGGTAAATAAAAGTAATAAATGCTTCATTGATGAATTTACATACATATTATTCATTAAAATCATTTTTTTATTTTAAATGGAATATTTTGACTCTATAGTGTTTAAAGGATTTTTATCTGAAATTCCCACTTATTTATAAAGAAAAACACTTTTGCAAAAAAGTACCCCTGAAAAAGCGTAATATTATCATTAAAAATTCGTCATTAAAATTGAGAGAGAGAATTTGACTTTATATAAATGTCCAAATGAGTTGGATTCTGGTGACAAAAAATCAATATTTTCATTAAGGAAAAACTAAAAGCAACAGTTGGTAGGATATAATATTTTAGAAATCTTTGTAAAGATGTTTACCAAGGATCCTTTTCCACTTCGTACAAGGAATATTATTCTAGAATTTCTCAATAAGGAAATGTAAAGTGTTTATTTCCTAGGTTGTCCTGATAGTAAAACGTTTTAATTTATAAACATGCGTCGCTTTGAGAGTTATTTAAAAGCTGAACCAATTAAAATTTAAAAAGGTTCTATTTACCTTAAGTTAAAGAAGCAATCGAAGAATCAGCTACCGTCGACACTTGCTGTTCGATATGAGTATCCCTAGACCGGTTTCGCCATAACACCTTCAGCAGCGGGTAGGACAACACTCAAGCTCTTAACTAATAAAGTTATATCAGTGAATAACTTGTCTCAATGAACACGACGAGCCCTTCGAAGATGATCGTGCTGTCCCGCTTGCTGATGATGGCGTTATGCCGTAACCGGTCCAGGGATACTCATATCTAACAGCAAGTATCGACGTTAGCTGATTCTTCAATTGCTACATATTTATCGTCCCGCTACAAAAAAAAACTAAATTTTATATTCTTTTCCATCAAGAATATCTAGAGAATACTGGAATTAATTAAGGAAAAGGAGTAGTTAATATGATTTATTTGTAAGCTATGATAAATCGAAAAAAAATTAGAAACTATATTGAGCAAAAGAACAAAAGACCACCTTATGTTTTTAATCGCTAAGTTTTCGCACAATAGCATCAGGTAACATAAGATTATATTTGCAATAGCGAATATTACCTTTGAAAATCAGTTATTTTTAAATATCTGCTCTTCACTTAATAAAATTTAAGAGATCTTCCCAGCGGCCACCCAATCTTCAGGGTAGTTGTACTAATATTTTTTATGACGTCATTAACAGTCATATTTGACTAAGCAACAATTTAAAAAAAAATCATAACATACAGAATATGTTCGGGTCGATGTAAAAATTGGTATGGATATTAACAGACGAACTAAGGGAATTCGCTGAGTTAAGGGACCCCATTAATTAAAAACTATAAAAGAAAAAGTAAAGAAAACTTAGAGGTCGAGAAGATAAAAAAAATAAAATTCTGTTGCGGAAGTCCGTAAGCTAAGCGAATTATCTTTGAAATGCGTGATTTCTTGCTCAAAAATCCGTTTTATGATTAATTTTCCAGCATGTGCTTTATAACCTAACCAATAGCGTCACGACTTATTAATCCCATATATTATACAAAACTATAGCCATTCCAAAATAACGATTTACTCCGGGCCGGTTTTATTCGATTCCGCACGAAACGGATTTGTGCCACAGTCCCGGACTTTGTACCCATTAAGTAAACCACTTAATTAGCGAATTGTAACGAATTCCTCCTCCTAAATATAATTAATAATTTAAAAATAAAGGTCCTAATCAATCAGAGTAATAAAATAAGTCCTAACCAATCAGAGTAATAAAATAAGTCCTAATCAATCAGAGTATTAAAATAAGTCCTAATCAATCAGAGTAATAAAATAAGTCCTAATCGATCAGAGTAATAAAATAAGTCCTAATCAATTAGAGTAATAAAATAAGTCCTAATCAATCAGAGTAATAAAATAAGTCCTTATCAATCAGAGTAATAAAATAAGTTCTAATCAAGTTTTTTAAAATATACATGATGAGGAATTTTCAATAATACTAGCAGAAGCAGGCTTAATTACAAAATATATAAAACCATTGGCCACTCCTTTAAATTTTATAAATATTATATAAGGTTAGGTTAATTTTCTATTTTAAAGACAAGTCTTAAAATTTATTCGAAACGCAGTCCTTGTTATCTCATTTCTATTATCTGTCTACAATATTTTTCTTCTCTTTGTCTTCTTCTTTAATTTCTGTTTAAGACAGTTTTTCAATTAGGTATGAGAAAGATTTATAATTTAATCATTTTCGTTTTATAACCAGGAAAGGCTGAGTTTATTACGTAGGTAATAAATTTATCGAAAAATTTCAATTATTGAGTCCCAATATAATCTTGTTTAAAATATTGTTTGTTTCGCCTTCAGTGTTAAGAGGGCCAAAATTTGGTTACGGGGTACCTCAGAACTTGTCTCACCACATCCAATTCGCTACGCTTATTGTCACAATTTCGGACTTGCTTCGTTCGTCCTCAAACAGTATATACATTTGTTTGATTCCCAGCAGTCACCTGTTCAGGTACTGATTTCGCTTGATGCTGTTTAACTTTTATGATCCAACAAACCGTAGATATACTTTCCGTATTGAAAACAAAATTTAATATACTTATTTATACCGTATATGAATACTTTCGTACCAAATTTTCTTTATTGAATTAATATTACTTTTTAATATTTTTTTAAAAACGTATAAACGTCATTCCATAAAAAATGAACTAACGCTAATAATGAGATGAAACTTGACACATATGTTAATCCTATACATGACTGCATTTGTGCAATATTTCAATATGATTGAAACATTTTCCGCTTTTCACAAACTTTTGAATTTTTACCTAAGTCGTTATTGCTGGTTAATGACGTCATCAAATAAATATTATCTGGTTACCACAACCAAACCTAAATATTAATATTTGGAGCTACTGGGAGCTACGATGATAATTGACACACAAACACAAATGCACAGATATACAAGTAGGTGAAAACAACATAAGAGGTCTTAAAACACCTAAAACGGGTAATACTGGAGAACACTCGGTTTCGGATACTTGGTGTAAATACAATACCATTCCATTATGTATAAATAGAGTAGCCATTACAACCTTAAAATACTAACATCGATAAATAAAGTAGCATTGCAACCTTAAAAAACTAAAATCGATAAATAAAGAAGCCATTGTAACTTTAGAAAACTAAAATCGATAAATAAAGTAGCCATTGCAACTTTAGACAACTAAAATCGATGAATAAAGTAGCCATTAAAACTTAGAAAACTAAACTCGATAAATAAAGTAGCCATTGCATCGTTGGAAAACTAAAATCGATAAATAAAGTAGCCATTTGATGTATGGACAAATAAAATTTGTTGTATTTAATGTAATTAATTTTGTTGTAAAAATTAAATAAGTTGATATTTAATGGAACTGCAACGTCATCATACCTTGTGATCTTTATAGCAGCTTGTATGAGGATTACAAAAAGTCCGAAAACACTTATTTTTGTTTATTGGTTATGGAGATATTACGATTATGGTAATTTTCGTCAATTGTAGAAGGCAGATTAGAGGTACCTCGCAAAAACTAAGTAAAATCCTTCTTAAATGTTATTAAAAAATGAGTTTGATGAAAACTACTTCGTTTCTAGGAGTGAAGGACCAAATAGCAAATCACACAACTAGACTGTAGAGTGATATTTTATTGCTGCGGAAATTTGTTTATTAACTACAATGAAACCAGCTAATTTTATTTCCGCAGCAATAAATCATCATTATTTATAATATTTACGTGTAGTTGTGTATTTATTAAAAAGAGTCGATTTTTTGTATAAATAATTCAATTTAACTTAGTTTAAAGAAATTAAAACACTAGATTGATAAAAAATGAGTCATACTTTTACAAAATCAAGGTAAAAAAAATATATCTACGGCCTAGGAACCTACGGCCTAGGTAGATGGGGACCTACGGCCCAATTAGGTGACCATCAAGGTCACTAGACTTGACCCCACGCGTCAAGGCTGGTTTCATTGTAGTTAATAAACAAATTTCCGCAGCAATAAAATATCACTTTACAGTCTAGTTGTGTGATTTGCTATTTATTGGTCCTTCACTCCTAGAAACGAAGTAGTTTTCATCAAACTCATTTTTTTAATAACGTTTAAGAAGGATTTTACTTAGTTTTTGCGAGGTACCTCTAATCTGCCTTCTACGATTGACGAAAATCACCATTATCGTAATATCTCCATAACCAATGAACAAAAATAAGTGTTTTCGCGCGTTCTGGAATCCTCATACAAGCTGCAATAAAGATCACAAGGTATGATGACGTTGCAGTTCCATTAAATATTAACAATTGGGTGGTAAACGATAAAAAAAATTCCCTTTTAGGCAATTTTAAGAGATTTATTAGTAATAACTTTTGAAATTATGAAGCGAATTTCTTAAAATTGGACTCATTTTGTTGCTTCTTATGTTGGCTAACTGTACAAACCATAAAAACCATAGCTCCCTATCTTACTTTTCAAGCTATCTTAGATAAACCATATTTTTTTTGTTTTTGTTAAGTTTAACGACTATTTTACACCTAAAACTGAGGTTAGAATTAAAACTTTTGACATTCTTTCATTAAAGCAATGTTTCTAGTTTAAAAATATGTCCTTATTATAAATTTTATTTAAATGCAACATCATCCAAAATGGCGCCGAAGTGAACTAAATTTAAAAAAAATGTTTTTTCACCATAGCTCGGTGAAATATTGTCCGATTTTGATGCGGTCTTCACTAATCTTCCTTATTGTTCATTCTTTAAAGAACAAAAAAACTTCTCTGTACCTAACTACAAAATTAAAAAGTTAGCATTAACATCTCTATGAACAGGCGCGAAGCGCGCCCTAAAACGGATTATTCTCGTCTGCTCACTATTACATTGAATCCAACACCGAAATCCGCATCCTTCTAGCTGTTATAGTTTCCGAGAAAAAGGTCTTGTCCTTCTTAGCTGGACCACCCTGTATATCTCTATGCCTTTGAAACGGATAATTCAGGTGATATGCCGGTATCGCATACTTTGTGAAAACACATTAATATTCATTTATACCTACGGTATAAATAAGGTAAATAAAAATTGGATTGGTCTCTTTCGGCCAGTTTAATTTAATAAGAATCATAATAATTCATAACGCCTTATCTAAAGTCACAAGATTCATAGCGAAGAGAATGGTTAATGAAGTTTGACCAATGACAAGAGGTATTTAATAATCAAGTTTTATATCAGTTTTAATCGATATGACCAGACTTGAAAACCTAGTCAAGTGGTAAATATGACGGCTAAATGCTTCCCATCTCATGGCTGTTTTATGATCGACGTTTTATTATCTTTTATAATTTAATTTAACAAAAGAGGTCAGAGAGTAGAAGCATAAAAACTTCATTTTCCACGAAGAGTAAACCAATGAATAAAATAATTAAGATGGATTATCATTTGATACTACCTAGTTTAGAAAAACATAAATAGTTGACACAATTTATATTGTGCCAACTATGATGATTTAGTCATGCACTGTGTTGGTTTCATAAAACAGACCTATGATGACTCAATGCAACACTATGTTGGTTTGATCAAACAAACCTATGATTATTTAATGTAAATGCATCCGTATCATTCTCAGCGGCCATCCATACAACACTGACCAGGCTCAATGCTGCTTAACTTTTATGATCCAACAAAAACCATAGATATACTTGTCGTATTAAAATGAAACTTGGTGAACTTATTTATTACGTAAAGGTTTATACGTGTACCAAATTTCAACTCAATTAGATGTATTCCGATTTTTTATTTTTTTTTTAAAAAACGTACTGAAGTCATTTAATAAAAATTGAGCTAATACTGATAATGAGATGAACCTTTACACATATGTTAGCCTTATACATGTATTAAATATCAATTTGATTGCATAATTGTTCGGTGTTCTATGATTTTTTGAAATTTTTGCAGAGTCATTATTGCGGGTTAATGACGTCATAAAACAGAGCATTTTACTGATTATATCACGAAAAGTTCCAGAAGTAGTGTAACTCGTGGAGAATCTAGACCTGAAGCCATGTTGTTTAGGACACAATATAGAATATTTATTAATAAAATAAGTCATCTTTTCATGTATATTTCTTTCAAAAACTTTAGAAAAAGGACTAAGGAGAGAAATAGGTCTGTAATTATTAAAATCACTTGTCTCGCTCCCTTTATGAATCGGAATAACTAGAGAAGATTTTAGATAACTAGGTAACTGAAGCACTCTTTAGAAAAACAGTTTTCAAGCACATAAAGAAATATTCCCTCACAGAATAAGAAACCCTGCTTTAGAACTAACATAGAAATATTATTTGGACTCGGATTGTTTTTGTTTATAAAATGTTTAAGGATGGAAGTGAGCTTTTTTAACGAATGTCAATTATCACACTGAAATATATTGGTGGAAATAGGAATCGATTCATTATAGAATCAATATTGCTTTTGTTGTTAATCTCAGATCTTATCTTATCAGGAATTTGAGACCAAAAACAGTTAATCCTCAAAACAGTTTACGACCTCAGTTTAGACCCTCAGCAGTATTTTACTTAAGGAATTTTATGTTTAACTGATAGCTCCACCTTTCCAAGATTTTTTTACACCTTCGAACATGTTTCTAATGGTGGAAACGAAACTTAAATTTCATTGGCAATGCGGTCTTTACCGGAACTTCTAGACATCAGCCACGGAAGACTAGGCTTTTTATTTTCCGTCTAGATTATGATGTACGGCCTTAAACAGACTATTTCCATAATTATTTGTTTGTGGTGTCTATCTTATATCCTCTGGTTTCCCCATTTACCAGTTCCGTTCCTTTTCCTGGCCAGATTAGTCTCTGTCAGAACCGTTATTCTTACCATACAATTTGCCACAAGTATATGCTTTTGTGGCCTTCACCATATAAATGGGGTGGCGCTCAATATTTAAGAGAACCCAGTTGTCATAAGCCATACAAAACCTGCTCCCAGAATGCAGCCGACCTGAGCTGGGTCATTAACTATACGAACTTGTACCGTAGCATCTTTATTGCTGCCTACAAGACTATGTAAAACTCAAATAATTTAAAATAAATTGATTGCTTTTTTGATAAACTTTATCTAATGTTTGTCTACCTCTAGACATTCAGTCACTGTACAGCAATAAAAACTAAATCATGTATTGAACTTACAGCGAATTGTAGGAAGTTTTCTTACCTGCAACAAAATGCAAAAATAAATATAAATTAATTCACAAGAAAATATAATTTTAGTAAACGCAAGACTAAAATAACAAATTAAAACATTTATGGAACACATGCATAGATAAATTAAAACAATGAAGGAAGAATTGATACATAAATAACAAATTGAAACATTAATGGAAGAATACATACATAAATTACAAATTGAAACATTAATGGAAGAATACATACATAAATAACAAATTGAAACATTAAAAGAGGAATAAATAACAAATTGAAACATTAATGAAAGAACATGATAAAAATTATTGTAAACTCCTATACAACCTTTTACAGAAATTATTTATTAAGCAGAAATTACATGTATTTGAAAGTAATAAATAAAAAGAAAAATAAGAACTTGAGAAAGTGTAGTGCCTGAATTATTTTAAAATGTAAAAAAAAACAAGAAGAAAATAAAAAATTCTCATTGTTAGGAAAAATATATCTTAAGACTCATTAATTATATTCATGTTTTAAATTACACCAGGGAACAGTAACTTTAATTTGATGTTCGTGTAAATTTAATGAGAAAAGTTTAAAAAAATAGACAAATAAAAGACGGACAAATAAAATTTATTAAAGGCGAAGAAATGCGGTCGTTGCTATTTACCTTCTTTAAAAAAATATTGGTACAAAAGCGAATTTAGGGTAACCTATTTATGAAACTTATAGGTTATTTTTCTTAACCATAAAATAAAAATAGTCGTGTAATGGACAAAAGTGATGAAGAATGGAAAAGATTTACAAGGAAACGTTACATAGACATAGAGAATAAAGTTGAAATTGAAGAGTTAGCTAACGTTGGTCATTGCTATTGAATTGAATATCCCTGTATTGGTTTCGGCTCAAACCCACAATTAGCAGGCTGGGCAACAGTCAAGTTCTCAACTATTACAATTATTCTGATTTTATTAGATCGATTTATCGAAATCGACCTCCACTCATCTGAACAACCTCATAAGTTTCATTCTTATTACGAAAAATTTCCTAAAAAGCTAAGAAAATCGTTGGAAGAAAATCTCACATACACCTAATTCCGAGAATTGTCATTTATGAAATGAAAATGAAATGTATCTCAATAAAAAAAAGACTTAAAATAATCAAGACATTCTGAGGACAAGCGAAAAAAGTTCGAAGTCACACTTAGTGATATATTTAACCACGCTGCATTATGACCAGATGGTCCCTCTTCTGATTCAACGTGGATAAACTTTTAGCCAAATTATTCATAAAATATTGCATAGAAAAGTATACAGTAATTTACAAATAATATATAAGTAAATAAAATAATCATAGACTATTTTATAAAGCGTAATTTCTAATTATATTTTTATCCAAATTTAGTTTTGTTCAAGATTCAGCAAGATTACAATTATTGGTCTTTTTATTACACTTTTATGATATAAATTACTTCCTTTTAATTCCATAATATAATTATTACGTATCTCAAACAGTCGTAAACTTGTTCAAATCACTCCGGGAATTTCTAAAGTATACGCTATTGAGATGACGTAGCAAGCTTAATTTGAGATTCAGATTCAAGATAAAAACAATCAATAACAAAGTCTTTATCTCTTTTCACGTGCCTTTAGAACACGTTTTATAAAGGCTTAAAATTATAGGTAAAGCCACTGCCCTTGTGTGAATTTTAAATTTCATACCTGTACTTAACAACTATAATTTTATTAAGAGAATTAAAGATTAAGGACAAGACGTATGAAGTTTTTATTACGCAAGGTGTGGGAGGGTAGTATTCTATAACATTGCCTAAGTAAAAGCTGAACTTAAATTAAGGAAACAGAAGTCCTGCAGCTCGATATTAAAGCGCTCGCCTGATGACCTCGATGTAATGTGATATTGGTCAGGGTTCAAATATCGACAGGGCAGGTCTTATTCCGTACACTCTAGTTCGAGTTTCTATTATACGAGTTTTTTTCGAATTTCCCCAGCACCATAAAAGATGGGACAGTTGCTGACAGGGGGTTTAATCGCCGCCTACCAGTTTAGGCCGGACTTTTAGATCAGAGCAAATGGGAGGATTGAGCGGACAAGGCGTCAGGGTTACTTGCGTCACTATAATGCATGGCGCTGGACAACTTAGTCTAATGGTTGATTATGTTTACCTAGTTTAACTCTAGCATTAATTTACTGGCAGCTACCTCAATAATAAACATATACACTCATATAAACAAAGAACTTGGTAAAAAACTCTCACAAATCTCTTTTCACGTCAAAAACTTTTACTTCCCATGTAACAACATGACTTAGCCTTAATCAAGGATCTTGAATAAAGGGGACGACGTATTAAGGAACTTCTCTGAACCCATGGAAGATGTATAAGATAGAGAAATAGGAGCAAACTTACCTTCCCATGGTTATAATTAAAAAAGGCGCCATACGCAGGTTATGTAGTAAGGTTGTCAAGTTTGCTTTTTGTTTGCTCCCAGACTTTACAATAATTAAGTCTGGAAACTCCTTCCTCAAGCTCACGCTTTTTTGAGGGAGTGACAGCTAATTGTCTTATTTAAGAATACAATTTTAGGTAATTAAAAAAGTGCTATATTTAATTTAATTTTTTATAATTTGAATTTGTAATTATTTTAAACAAAATATATGTTGTATTATATAAAAAAAAAACTTTCTTCAGTGCCTCTCGTGATTTGGTGCTTATTTAATTTTAAATTATGGACTATACTTAGTAACTTTAGTGAGTGATAATTTAAGCGTGTTTATAACCTTATCAAGCAATAAACAGTACGAACCCCTTGAGAGGTAAGTTTGCCTCTAAAATTTAAAACCTGCACTGTTATAAGAATGGTAAGCATGCGCAGTTTGTACCAAGCATGTGCAGATGGTTTTTGACGTGTGTTTCGTGTTCAATTCTTCTCTATTTTTCGGTCTTCAATGGGGTCACTTTGTTGTATGTCAAATCGACTTTTGTTATGTTTCCTACACACACACACACACACACACACACGATGTGATGTGTGGGAGTACACAGCAAATACGAGCAAGAAAAGTAATATGTTATAGATATAATATACATATATCTTATCTTTTTGACAAAAAAAAAATATTATGATAACTTATTTATTAAAAACATTTTTATCTAACAGTAACATAACTACCAGTTCAGGTTATACCATAAGTGTAATGAATGGCCATCGACTATTTAATTTAAACTTCTCCACGATTGCCAAAACTCATTTTTAAAAAATGTCAGGGGACATAAAGCAAGAGAAGAGGATTTAAAAAAAGAAACACTTGTAGATAAGAGAGTCAAATCTAAAGGTGACCTTTCAAAAAATATTTTCGTTACCTTCAGGGCACACTTATACTAATAACATTGGACCCAACGTTGCTCTACCTTCTCTACATTATTTATTTCATAATACATTTTGCACGGGTTCAATGTCATAAATAAATGTTAAACATTGCCGAATCACAATGTCAATTTTCTATGAATCCCTACTTGCTTAATTGTTTTCTTGAATACTCTTCCATACAATACTGCATGGACAGGGGCCTAGAGATTAACTGATAAAAGGTCTTGGTTAACGTACACGGAAAATTGAAACAAACGAAAAGGCTATGGACATTATTTTGAAATACTATGAAGAATAAAATAAATAGGAAATTTTTGGGTACCGTCCTCAAAATATACGAAAATATTAATTAGTCCTCCTAAAATATTAGTAAGATTGCTCCTAATAAATTCCCCATAACTTCCTATAAAAAGGAATTACGTTTCAGTAACAAGGGAGTAAATAATATCTTCACTCCCTAAAAACTATCAATTAACATTAAATTACACACCGTCTAGAGATAAAATATCAAAGAAGAATTCAAAGATCAAGAATTCAAGAAGATTCAAACAAAGAAACCAACTTACTTAGTAATATAAATACTTTTATACTCAGTAAAAAATCCATGGCAGAGTACAGTTGAATAAAATACAAACAATAATATTAGAAGTAATGAATGATAAGGATTTATCATTATAAGGATTGTCCCAGCATGAGCGCCCAATCTAAGGACAAGCTAACTGCCCGCATAGTGAGCATAAATTTTGAGCAAAAAACAAGTTTAACCAACAAGGTTGTTAAGAGCTTTCTTTTGATCTTTTCTTCTTTTTTGGTTTATTTATTCTTGTGTCCTTTAAACTGTTTCCTGCACATGACATGTGCGAAAAACAGAGTAGACATACTTACCACATTTGCTGTATCGCGATACAGACTCTTTTATGTCCTTTAACCCAACTAATGTGTGGCGGGTCTGAAACATTAAGTTGTATGATTTCAGAATAACTTAGCTAAAATACGCAGTTAATGGCCTTAATTATTCGTACTTAACTATAAAGTTTTGTAGGTTGCAGTGTAACATTACTGAATACAAGAACATCTACATGAATATTAAACTTCATTTAATTCATGTTTCATTTAAATCCAAGAGAGTTAATTTAACTTAATTCTAAAATATACATACTTGTTTTAATAAATATTCACTAAGACTAACTACTGTAAAGTAAACATCTAAAGTAGATATAATAAACAAAAATTATATTAAACAACTATAAGAAGAATTTAGAGTAAAACAAAAATTTAATAAAGATAAAAAGGCCAGTAGGTGGGCCAAGTTGAGAAATAGTTTGTCTTCATAAAGTCTTGACTTGAAGTAGGAGGACTTAATGAATAAATTACTTGCAAGGGAAATTCAGACTTAATATTGTGGCTTTAAAAAGAAAGATATTTAGAACAGAGAAAAGCCCTAGGAATTTGTACCTTAAAGTAAAAAAGAAATTAGAGAGAAACTCAGGAACTCACGTCTTAATCAAATTAGGTCACGCCATTTTGAAACCATTACTTTTATGTTTAATAACAATAAATAATTACACTCCTAATCATATTAGAAATAAAATAATTAAATTAGAATAAATTACATACTTATAACATTTTTAATAAATTATACATAAAATTTTGGAAATCTACGTTTTTTCAGCTATAATCATTAAGTTTCTTATTTGTGGACTTGTAAAACATATATAAATAAAACAGATTAGTTACACAAAAGTCCTTTATTTTTTAATATATAATAATAACTAAGTAGCTTTCGACTAAAAATTAGTCATCATCAGAGTTTAACAAATATAAAATATAAAATGAAATACAATTTTACAGACTACTTCATATTGCACCTTGGTATGTTTTGGTAAGCTATGTTTAAAAAAACCGTTAAAAACTGTTACATTGAAGAATTTTAAAAATATCAGTGTTACCAATAATATTTGAAAAAACAATATTTTAAACTAAATCAAGAATTACAAGATTTAAGAGTTCCTTATTAAATTTGAGTAAATGGAGCTTAATTTTTCTACATCTTTTTTAAAATTAACATTGTTTCAAATTTGACTATATTTATCATTTCTTTAACTTTCCTTTTTTGCCAATTAGGTTCATTTTGTAGAATTCGGGTATTGTCAAAATCAAAACTGTGTCCTGTATTATGTTTGTGGTTAGAAAGTCCAGTATTATTTTTATCTTTTTTGCAGTCATATTTATGTTGGGCCAGTCTTTTATTTAGATATTGTTTTGTTTCACCTATATAATATTGGGGGCATTAAGAACAGGGAATTTTTATACTAATCCGGATTTTTGTTCTTTCTTGGTTTTTTCTTTATGTTTTTCAAAAAATGGTCGGTTTGATTTTTGACTTTTTTGAGCAATTTTAAAGTTAGGTAGACTTTTTAGAGTTAGAGTTAGGATAAAGTCCTTTTTATTTTTTCAGATAAGTTAGGTACATATGGGATTGCAACGAATTGATTATGAATTATAGGATCTTCATTATTAGCATTATAATTATTGTCAATATTATTATTTGAATTATTTATATTATTAGAATTATTGGAATTGTTTATATTATTAGAATTATTTGAATTATTAGAATTATTTATATTATTAGAATTATTGGAATTGTTTATATTATTAGAATTATTTGAATTATTAGAATTATTTATATATTAGAATTATTTAAATTTTGCATTTTTTCTTTGTTTTGTTTTATAAGTTTGTTTATTAGGTAATTTGGGAAATTATTATATTGCAATGTTTTTTTAATATCTAGTATTTTCGTTGTGGTATTCAGGATCAGTTTAATGTTAGAGATCTACGGATCAAGTTATTAGCACTATTTATTTTATATGACTGAGGTTGTTTTGAATTAAAGTTGATCATTCTATCTGAAGCTGTTGGTTTTTTATAAATTTTAGTTTTTATATTTCCATTACTATTTATAACTAATACATCTAAAAAGGGAATTTTTTTATCTAATTCTTTTTCTATTGTAAATTGTATTGCACTATCATAGGAATTGAATAAACTTAATAACTTATCTACAGAATCTTTTTTATTATAAAAAACTATCATCTACATATTTTTTTGGTAAAACTAATTTTATTTTTATGTTTCTTTAAACATTTATTAAAAATATCATCCATAATAATATCAGCTATAGTACCAGACAGAGGTCCACCCATTTGGAGGCCACTCTTTTGAAGATATATCTTATTATTAAAAGTTAAGTAGGCATTATCTATACATATTTTAAATAAATCCATAAACTGTTGTTTTTAAGATTTGTATGGTTCTTAATATTTTTCCAATTATTACTAATTTTTTATTGCTAAATTGTTAGGGATAGAAGTAAACAAGGAAACAACATCTAACGAAACATGACCTCATTTCTGCAATACTAATATTGGATAATAATTCTTTAAATTCATAGGAATTTTTAATGTTATTCTGATGACATTCTTAGGGGTTGTAAAATATTTGCTAAAAATTTGGCTAATTTATAATTGGGGGAGTTTTGAGATGATACAATTGGTCGCATTTTATTTCCAGGCTTATGGACTTTTGGTAAACAATATAATTTTGGTGCTATTGCATTAAATGTTAGTAAGGAAAATTTTGTTTATTATCAATAACCTTTTTATTTTTTTCTTGTTTAATTCACGAATTTTGGCATTAATTTGAGCTTGAATTTTGTTAGTCGGGTCTATATTAGTTAATTCATAAACGTCTTTGTCAGATACATTGATTCTACTTCTGTCTCGTAAGTGTTCTTTTTCCATTAATACCGTCTTTTGTCCTTTATCTGCTTTTGTAACAATAACATTAGGATTATTTTTAAGAAATTGTTTTGTTAAATTGTAAGAACGCATAAGGTAACTACTAATTGGATCCAAAAAAGTTTGTTTCTGTTTTGCGTTTGATAGTATGTTAGTTAGTTTTCCTCGTAAGGTATTTTTACTATTAAATATCCAAATCAGTCTTGTTATAATAAATTCTAAGTCAGCTAACATATCACAAATCGGTATTTCGTTTTTATTAATAGGGAAACAATTTGGACCTAAACTTAATATGTATAATATCCTTTGGTATAGTAAGACTAGTTTTATTAAGGAACCATTTTTCAATAGCTTACCAAAACATACCAAGGTGCAATATGAAGTAGTCTGTAAAATTGTATTTTCATTTTATATTTTATATTTGTTAAACTCTGATGATGACTAATTTTTAGTCGAAAGCTTAGTTATTATTATATATTAAAAAATAAAAGGACTTTTTTGTAACTAATCTGTTTTTATTTATATAATCATTATGTTTGAACATATGTGCAAAATCTAATACATTTAAAAGTATCGAAACTTATGTTTTCTTAATTTTAAGTTTTCATGTTAACACAAATACAGTGCATATTTCAGAAGACGAGCAAAGCAATACTCATAGAAACAATAGTTTTAGGGCAGACACTAAGCGTCTGGAAACGGCCAGCCATTAAAATGTAACTAACTTTAAGAGTGTTATTTTGAAATTATACTTGCATACAGATAAAATTGTATATTATACTTTGCGTATAGTTCACAATTTTAACGTTTCACAGATAAAATTTTGAAATAGAAATCGATTAAAACCCTTTATGAATCTACAGTATGATTTTTCCCAATACCAACATAGACAAGATACTATTGAAAATAAAAGACTTCGTCTTTTATTTTATAAACAGTTGTTACATGAATATCAGCAATCTCTTTATTTTCTATACTTGCATACTAAACATGGAAACATCTGGGAGAGAAAAAATTATTTTAAAACTTTAGCTATTTTACTTTACTTTAATATAGTTTATTTAACTTAAGATAGTAATATAATTTGATACTAACGAGTTTTGCAAAACATGAACAGTTGACACAAAATAATTGTGTAAATGTAACAAGCAAAATGCAATGCTAAATTTGGGAACTGTTCCATCATTCGACATTCATCATCATTGATGGCTCGACATAATGACAAGCCCAACTCTGTTTCGTTACGTCTAACTCATCAAGGCGTCACAATTATTTTGTGTTAAGATAGTAACCCTGCAAAACACATAAAATAGGTACACGAAATAAAAGCTTTTGAGTTATTTAAAGTTAAAATATCTTAGCATAGTAAATAAAATTTTAATATATTCATGTAGGAAATAAAATCGATGAATTCGTCACAGCTTTTATATGTTAATAAGAACTTTATCGTAACTTAATCCTCTTTAAGTATTTTTCGTAAAGACATAAAAACTCAAAACAAACCATAAGTATCAAAACGATTCAGGTTATGAAATTATTGGTAGTAAATAAGTAACAATCGATATTCTGCTAATCAATCAAGAGTTAATTGAAATTTATTTAATAGAAAAAGTATTAATTATGATTATGAAGGTTTAAACTTTGACTTCGTGCTTTTTGAAATAATTTTATCCTTGACCACGCATAGACAAAAACACCTGAAACGGATAATTTAGATTTATTTCGGATTAATTCATTTTTATTATTTATTATTCCAAGTGTCGGAATGTTTTGCAAACAAAATACTTTTCTTATATACCTACGGTATGAATAATGAAAAGTAAAATTATATATAACCAATAATTTCAACTAATATAATAACTTACTATTAGCTATTGAACGCAATTTTCCTTAAATTTAAAATTTGCTTATAAAAGCAGTACTATCATTCATCAAGCATTAACTGAACTGCTCGTTGCTATAACTCTAAATATTATTCCATAAGCAAGTGAGTCATTTATATAGATTTATTTTGACAGTAAAGATAAAGGCTGTAAAAGATTAATGAGATAAAGGGAGCAAGATGGGATTTTAGAGGTTTAGAAAACGGCATTGTGGCGACATATTTGGTTTTCCATGAGGTAAGTGACATCTGGTAAGGGGTTTCCATTCAGATAACAAAGTAAAAGGTAAAGGTATGTATTAGTTAAATGATGACGTTTTAAAAGTCAAATACATCTCAGTGTTGTGATTTTCTTAGGCATTGATTTTCTCATCAATAATTCTATTTTTGTTTTCCTATGTTCGTTTTGTCGCCTTACTTATCAATATGAAGAGTCTTTATTATTTATAAGTAAGGCAGTGGGCGCTACCAAAGGATATAAATTAAAAAACATGGTCCTAAGATTTATTATTTCGGTCATGAAAAGGTTAGTTCCGTAACCAGTTAACAGGAGCGCTAGCATATCGTTTGTTATTTTCACTATGCCCACTACAAGAATGCGCTCTATTTTTCTTTTTCATCCTAAAATGTTCTCTATACAGTAATGACCAATTTTAAGTAGATACTCGTGCCGCTGTTATGGTAGTAAAAAACGAAATGACATCATATTAATAACTAAAAAAAGTGGGAAGAATTGTTAAAAAAGTTAGTTCCAGAATAGCCGCTAGAGACCAGTACTGAGTCCTACTTTCTGTCTGACGCTCTCTTATACCTTCTAACATTCTATACCCATAGTATTCTTTGGGACGCTACTATTATAACAGACTCATACAAACAGACTACCATAAAAATACCACTCAGGAGATCTAAAATCATTTATACATGATAACTCAAGAAAATAATTAACAATGATTTTTAATTAAATTTAATTATTCGAATAAAGAACATACTTCAATTTCGGATTTCAAGTGCAAACATGATATTTTTCCGATATACGTACTTTAGAGGCGATGAGAAGTAAAATTGCATGATACTCCTATTTCTAAAAACAAATAAGAGAAATGTAATATCTTGTTTATAACAACTTCAATTTAATAACATCTACCTAGATTACACACCAGAATTTATTCAGTGGAAAAATGTATCAAATTTAAACTATATTCAAACTTTCTCATACTGCTTTCATTTATTTGTGAATTTAGCTTTACCAATAGAGACCTTTAGGTCGAATACAAATTTAATGGAAATGTTATTTCCAATTGGAACATTTAATCATGAAAGTTTGCAATAAGTTTTACCTTATTGATTACATCTATCGTTGAAAATTATTATACTAATAATTTATAAACGTTTGAAATTGAATTACTTCAATCTTTAGATTTACGACTAAGATAAATTGAATTAATATGACAATTAGTTACATGGGGAAAGATTGTTATTTAAAAGGCTGTCGTTCAAAAAAGTAGAAGCAAAAAAGGTAGAGTACGCCAAAAGAAGAGCTGTTGAAATGGAGTTAAACCAGCTTAAACACTGCTATATTAATAAATCACCGACTAATTCAAAGATACATTTAGATTACTAATATTAATAAAAGTCCTAATTGGTCTAATTCCTAGCAAAGAATATAATTTCGAAATGTCAATTTTTCTAATAATATAGCAAACAAAGCTATATTATACCGTAAACACCATCTCTATTATTTCATCTAAAAATGTAGTTTGATTAAAATTCAAGTTTAAGTGCGCAGTAGAAGAGTTTTTAGACACTTAACATTTTCAATTATTATTTTACCTAACATTTTATTGGCAAAGAATATTTTAAATTTGTTCGTGTCATCCTGTGACGCGATTTCTAAGACCTTAGAAAAAATCTCTGTCATTTATTCAAACGACATAATATTAAATTCAGGACAAGTCTAATGTATACAGACATGATTGGAAAAAAGGATTTTTTCCGTCGTTGGAAAAATATCAACCTTAAGAGGTTTCTCTACGGAAAAAACATTTATTACCATTTTTCGCTACATTATTAATTCTTTTGAATCGAAACCACTCAGAAGATGAATATTATTTATTTATTATTAATATTTTATAATTGCTGATTTTCCTAATTTAAAACTTACATAGGAAAAGTATTGTGTTCAAATTAAAAATGAAAATTTTGTTTTCCATTTTAAAACCTAATTATACGTTTTAGGTGTTTTAAAACCTCTTGAGGGGGGGTGATTCCCTTGAGAGGTAGGGTGATTCCCTTGAGAGATAGGGTGATTCCCTTGAGGGGTAGGGTGATTCTCTTAAGGGTAGGGTGATTCCCAAGTTGCCTGTCTACAAAGACTATATCCTTCCTCTACTTAGAGGAAGGATACAACAGCTCTTATCATTCCTTGGGTAGCTTGGTACTATAACTGTACATTAGTGACGTAATTTTTTAATTTGTCATATTTCAATAATACATTATTTTTCAGCTATTTAGTCTTTAAATAAGAAAAATAAAATAAGTTGTAATTATTATCTGTTGCATACATTCTTTAATTATCAGTGTTATATGAAGTGATTTAATGTGACGTCACTGGAAAATTCCTGCCGTAATATGTGCTCCGATAGGGGTTGTAGAGGAGTGGGAAGTCTCTAGTCTCTCTCTAGGGAGGCTCAAGTAGAAGTAAAGAACTTGCCACAACAGTACTGTTTTAGCACCCAGTGGAAACTGTCACACTTCTAGACTTCTTCTCACTGTGTTATTTTACCCAAGTCCTCCCCCAAGTATTAGTCTCTTTGCCTGTCTACAAGTGGGTATATCTGCTATCTTCAGAGCTCCCTATTTGTTTAGTCTAGAAAGTTGTTTATGCAATCTGTTCATATTAAATACCAGCAAACATTATTATTCCTAATGTTTTTGGTTTATTTTAACCCAGACTACCTCAGTTTGAAATGACAGAATAAAGAAATATATCCACACACTCAAGTTTTCAAAATGGAAACAGAAGTTATATGAAGATTAAATGTCGCTTTTTTCTTGGAACTAAGCGTGAAAAATTTATGTCAAAACAAAAAAAAAGTTTAGATGGTATTTTGACCTCAAAAATAAAACGGAGTTAAGAGAGACGAAATTCGGTCTCCAAATGACTTCTGTAAAAACTTTTTCAATCCCACAAAAATGTCTTGGGGACCGTAATTCACACTTTTATAAGCTCGATGATAAAGAAGAAAAATCAAATAAAGAAACTAAGAAAGACAAATACGTAATAAAAGATCAATAAAAGAACTCTTTTACAAAACAGGAGAAAACAAAGATCTATTTTGCTGGAAATATGATAAAAAAGTTTAACTTAACATAATTATCATTAAAACTATGTTGCATGCTTATTATAATAATATGTTCTATCGTCAAAAACTAAATAGAACCACGTGAGAAACATGAGAGTTAAAAATGACATTATTTCTCAAAGGGGAGACATGAAATTTATAACCAAACTATAAGGACATTCTAAAAGATGAAAATCAGTATGTTATTATTTTACATTAAACTCAAAACTTTAAGAAAATATATATTTTTCTTTCGCTTAAACCCGTAGGGTCGTTTTAGTATTGCTACACTCCACCAAGGAACATCTGCCCTCCTCATCACGACGAGACTGTACCTGCACCATTTTCTCATTAGTCTAGTATATTTTTCTCTAGTCCCACAAGCTACTCTGATCTTATTAGTCTCATCTAACCCGCCATACACTAGTTTTACCAATCTCACCAGGTCCTGTGAGATTGGTAAATCTTGGTGTTCCGGTAGTTAGTGTGGATAAACTAATTTCCATAGCCCTGATCTGAAACCCAAATTTCCACAGATCACTGGCTAAAATCATTTTTACAGAGTCGTTCTTTTAAAGTCAAAGTTAGCAATTTGTTTTCAAAAGAATTCAACGTAAACTCAGGGATTCCACAGGGGAGTATTTTTGGTCCTTTTCTTTTTCTTTTCTACATCAACGATCTCCCAGCTTGGTTAAAAAAGATTGTTCTGACTGCCATATTATTATTTTATGCTGATGACACACCGTATCTTTGTGAGAAATCTCAATGATCTAGAGTCTAGAAAATAAAATAAATCAGATCTGTCTTGGTTTTGTTGAATGATGTTCCAAAAATGGCCTTGTGGTAAACCAAACAAAATCTCAGGTAGTTCTATTTGGTGCCCGTACTATCCATAGACCATTATCGATTTATATTAATTCAGATAAACAAATTTGGAACCGAACACAGCATTCCTATTCATCTAAGCTAACCATATAACCACAGACACCTCTAAATTTGAGTATCCACTTTCACAGTGCTCGATCCGAAGGCTCAGTATCTTTTTGACCCTCCACCTGTCCTCAGAACAATGAGCTAGGGACAACAGAAACGTGGATTTAAACTTGTATATGACGAAACCCAACACCGCATTTGCGTAACAGCCAAAGGAAACCACGTGAAACCTAGGCTGGGGTTGGCCGGCCTTGAATTCAAAGCCTCCCAAGAGAACGGTACATGGGATAATCATGTATAAGGTCTTCCTTCCCCCGGCTGGATTTGAACCCTTGACCTCCAAATCGTAAGACTAGCGCTCTACCACTGAGCTACCGGTTCTCAATGGAAAAAATATTGATTTCAAACATAAAGAAACAGATTAGATAGTAAGTTTAAAAAATTTTACACTTAAATTTTGTTAAAATCTTTCTTTCGTTTTATTTTATCATTGAGAGACTTTAAAAGAGAAAATTTTAAGAGTATGTGGTCCATAAAAATAGGCTAAGGGCTTCTTTGTATTTACTTGAATACATAGAATCTCTAGTAGACCCTAGAGAACAATATAAGTTTCTATGGTTTAACATAACCCAAAAGAGCATGTCTGGTCGTTTTCCATGTTATATACTCTCAAACACGATCTCTGTGGTTAGTTACTCATTAAACTGTTTTGTGGTCAGAATATGTGTTAAAAATATTAATAAAGAGAACGAATATTAAACCGGGTGTATTAGATAACAGAAACTGCGGTGTAATATTTAATAATGTATTTGAATAAATGAATTTATATTCTAATATAAGGTTTATGAAAATAAACTTATAAAAGGGTTTTAAAACATGAAGGTTGGTATCGTGCCCTTGAAAGTATTTATCATAGATTTCGAAACACATACGTATAGAGTTATGCACTAACGATTTCGAAACACGTACGTATAGAGTTATGGACTTACATGGATTTCAAAACACGTACGTATAGAGTTATGCACTAACACGGATTTCAAAACACGTACGTATAGAGTTATGCACTAAACAAACGTAGTACTTGTGCATGCACTAATCATTAACTAAAGCTTAGTACATGGTATGAAGGTAGTTTTTATGCAAATGTATGCTGTATACAAGGTATTAATTTAATGAACAAAATTTTGGATAGTAAACTTATTTATAGCTGAGATAAAACATAAAGAAGTTAAACAAAAAGTAAAAAAATATAATAATAATAGTTCTTAATTAAAAATTTTAAAAGACAAATTAAAGTCACAACTTATATTAACTTAAGAAAAAGAAAGAAATGGGAAAGATTCTTTTAAATCCTTTGCAGAAGGTCTTACAAAGATTAGATAGGGATCTGTGTTTTGAAAGAGTATAGGTCAAAGGCCAAGGACACAGGGCATTTATCTATAAATATTTTTTTTTCATAAAATCTCAAACAAGCTCTCGCAACAAAATATTCTTAAGAGTTTTTCTTACATTTTATTTTTTAAGTCATTATATTCTTGAAGATTGGAAAGAATAGGTAAGAATAAATAAGAATTGTTATTATTTATAACAATAAAATAACATAGGAGGATACAGGCTTATATAACTTGTTTATCATTAAATGATTAATATTCCGTAAAAAATAACTATTGGTGCTATGAGTCCTTAACAAACAAACGTCTGACGTCAAACTTGAAAAAAGTAAGACAGAAGGCAAGAGATCCATACGATTCAATGTAGATACAAATTATAGCGTATACTAACCACAAATTCGTCTTTAACTGATAGGATGCCATTACTAGCTATGTTGGTTACATCAGACATCAAATCACAGTTTGCTTCGGTGAACACATTAATGGAAGCAATAAGTCAAAAAATTTTCAATGATTTCAAAGCAATAATAACGGGCGTTATTAAATTTGCATAAGACAGCATAACATATTATTAACAAAAATTTGCAGTTAATATTTTAAATAGATTCCACATAGTTTACTTCAGGTTTTGAATGATAAACTAATAAAGCACCGAAGTATAAACTAGAAGATAATAATTTTCTGAGGAAAAGCGAAGCAAGCCTAAAGTGAGGAGGATGACCATAGCGAAGCTAATAAATTAAGGATATGCGCAGCGAATTTGAAAGAGGTAAAATAAGAATAGCAAATGCGACAAAAAAAGGAAAAGTTCCTAGTACCTCGTACCCGCTTTTGTTTAAATATTAATTTGATTTTGGCATTGAACGCACGAATAGAATTAGAAATATTATAATATAAAGTAATGACAAAAGCTGTGGGCGTTAGTGAGGTAGCATTAAAATTGCAGCATATTACCAAAGAGCGTGGGATAAATTTGGATATCTAAACATGAAAAGCTCTCTCTTTTCTCTAACAGATAGCACAAGCAGATGAAACGCTTTATCGATCTAAAAAAAGAGTTAAAAGAGTTTACCTTGTCCCAACCATCTATCAAATTTAGAGGCATTCGATACTAAATTTTATCTTTTTAGGTCTCCTTTTTTTCTATTACAGGTTAGAAAACAAATTAAATGATAAGAGGTTAAATTGAGCAATGTCATATTGACTCTAAATAATTTTATTTAGATGGAAAGGAAGTTACGTCAAGATACCAAAAAATCAAAATAAATCGTTCCCCAATTTGGCTTTTTGTTATGAAATATCAGGGTTTGTCCTTAAAAACCAAGTTATCAGAACAGGAAAAGCAAAGAAAACAGAATATTGTTAGATTTTTTAAAAGGCTTTCCTGTGATTTACTAAGACAAAAATTTGAAATAAATATTTTGCAGGTATTGGTTAAATATGAACCAAAATATAGTATTATCCATAGTTCTTTCGTTTTGAAAAGACGTTTTATTATTTCATTTAAAATTAATACACTCATATAATTTGCAAAAACTATATTGAGTTTTTATAGTTTTTTGTAAACTAAACCGGATCATCAAAACCGGATATGAGTTATCCGTATCACGATTTTTTTTGTTTTTTTTAACTTAATATAAGTTCTATTATACTATACAGGTACAGGGTGTTTGGTGATATATGTAAAAAAATAGGGTGATTCTATGTCCCAAGGGCTACAAAAAACATGGTATTGAACAGGGGTCAAATCTCAAAGATAAATTTAATCATTTTTTTAGGGTAGTGTTGTTTGCAAAGCATGCTTTAACTCCCAAAGTATAAATAGATAATACAAATAAGTTGATAAATATTGTTGAAAGCCAAAAAAAAAATTCCTAAAAAAAAGTATACATACATTTTATAAAACAGTTTAATTGTTAATAAAAAACTAAAAATTTAATTTCCGCCTTTTTATAAGTTTTTAAAAATGCAAAAAATTTAAAAAAGATTTTGAATTGGTACAAAAGATGGTACAAAAAGTACAACATAAACAATTATTACAAAAAAAAATTAACAATAATTAGACAAAAACAATAATTATTTGTTCTTTTTTTGACAAAAGGCGCAAAATGTAAACAAAGCAAAAACCCAGGTTTGTTTATTATGATTGTTTGGTAATGATAAAAAAAATAATTAAAAAACACTTTTTAACTCGATTACTGGTAATTTTGCTCTATACATGGGTAATAATATTGATATTGATCAAAACTGTTTTAAACAAAGAAATTTTTCCTATGGTCCGATAAAATTTCCTCTTGTTTTTAAAAACAGTTATTGAGCTACGATTTTGTTTCGATTAGTTTTTTTATAAACAATTAAACTGCTTTATGAAATGAATGTATACTTTTTCTTTAGGAAAGTTTTTCGGCTTTCCAACTATTTTCATAACTTATTTGTATTATTTATACTTTGGGAGTTAAAACATGTTTTGCAAACCAACATACGCAGCCCTAAAAAAAATGATGAAATTTTACTTTTTTGGAGAACGGTTGACTATTGACCCCTGTTCAATACCATGTTTTTTGTAGCCCTTGGGGCATAAAATCACCCCATTCATTTCTTTTACATATATCACCAAACACCCTGTATATTATACTTGCTAGATAAAAAAATCTTAACGGAATATTCTTCCATTTATATAAGGAATAAATAGATCCAAACATTATATTATATCACATCTTTACCTCATGTTGTTCTTTACGTAACAAACATAAAAATATATATCTCTGCATATAATATTATTTTTTGTATAAAATACAAAAAAATATATTATTCTTTTATATTGTACATTTAGTCCCTTTAAGAAACCCAATGCATTATGAATTCCAGAATAAAATACAAGCTATATTTTAATACACATCTACTGAGTTGTAATATGATCAGCACATTTTTCATCTTCTGACCTATCACATTTTTAGTGGCAGAGCATTTTTATTCGAGTTCTATTTTTCTTCTTTTTTTTAATTTAAGGGTTTTATTTATTTTCATCATCTCTTGACGCAGGCATTTCATAAAGTAAACTATTTTTATTTATATCATTTGATACTACCGAGTTTAGCAAAACATGAATTATCTTTATATCTCTCGCACATTATATTGCATCAACTATTTTTATTTAATTTAAATTCAAGTAAAACACTTGAAATGAATTTATTTAAAAAATAAATATATTGAAAAAACACGAATTAGTCTTACGCCTACATTGTTAAACGTAATAACATATATATTATTCCAATGTCTACCAATAAATAAATAATAAAGAAAATAATAAAAATAAATAAAAAGAAGAAGCAGGGGAATAAAAAAGAAGAAATTTTTTTTAGATATTTTATCGGAAAAATTAAATTTACCTCTAAAATTCAATACACGTAATGAGGTACAATAAATCTTGACTAAAATTTTTTTTAAAGAAAAATTTTTTTTTAAAGTTAGTCTTTGCAGAGCTCTTATTTAAATAGCTCATTTAACTCATTATATTAAAAAAATAAAATAAAATATATTTATATAGCTTTACAAATCAAAAATATTCACAAAATCTTTTAATATTTAAGCACATTCTTGAACGAGCCATGCTCGTCCTCGGTGATGGCAGGAACGTTTTATGTATAACAATTAATAACCAGCTCTTTGGTTTTTGGAAAAAAATACATAAAAAAGATAGATATAGCAAATGAAAAGATAAATAGTTTTCACAAAATCTTTTAATATTATAAGCACATTCTTGAACGAGCCATGCTCGTGCTCGGTGATGGCAGGAACGTTTTATGTATAACAATTAATAACCAGCTCTTTAGTTTTTGGAAAAAAATGCATAAAAAGATAGATATGGCAAATGAAAAGATAAATAGTTTTCACAAAATGATAAATGAAATATAAGAATAAATAAAAGAGAGAAAATCCCATCAAAGTGTGCGAAACACCCCCCCCCATAAGTTTCGCTTCCCTATAAGTTCTAGCTGTCTAAAACCTTGTACCTAATTAGTCTTTTAAAATATATTTTTGTGAAGAAATAATTAGTGGATGCAAGTGTGTCCCCATCCAATTAAACTGTATTCCATAATTGAATGAACATATGATGTAAAAACAGCTTTAAAAAAATTTAATGGTAGACAGAAAGTTTGTCCTATTTTACATTTTGGTCTAGCACAATTGCCAGAAATTTAATGATATATGAACTTTACTGTTGTTGGGGCAGTCACATTTATGTTTTTACAGGCGAACCAAATCATTAAATAGATCATGGCGTAGTCAAATCATTAAATAGATCATGGCGTAGTCAAATCATTAAATAGATCATGGCGCAGTCAAATCATTAAATAGATCATGGCGTAGTCAAATCATTAAATAGATCATGGCGCAGTCAAATCATTAAATAGATCATGGCGCAGTCAAATCATTAAATAGATCATGGCGCAGTCAAATCATTAAATAGATCATGGCGCAGTGAAATCATTAAATAGATCATGGCGCAGTCAAATCATTAAATAGATCATGGCGCAGTCAAATCATTAAATAGATCATGGCGTAGTCAAATCATTAAATAGATCATTAAAATCAGATCATGGCGCAGTCAAATCATAAATAGATCATGCGCAGATCAAAATCATTAAATAGATCATGGCGTAGTCAAATCATTAAATAGATCATGGCGCAGTCAAATCATTAAATAATTTTAAATTAAATTGGTTACAAGAATATAATTATGAACGAACTGCAGGCCGTGTAATAAGACCTAAAATCAATATTTTTATTTCAAGCCCTATTACGTACATTAAATTGTTTTATAAACAAGTTATTTATTTTTAATAGCTCTTAAAGGTTTTTTTAGGCTTGAATACATTTTTTGTAAAAATTATAATTTTATAATTTATAAAATTATAATTAAAAAATTAGAATTTATAATAAAATTAACATATAACTTAACTTAAAATTTCTTTTAGACCATACTAGAGTAAAATAATTTTAAAATTTTATTATAAACACTTCTTAAATTTCAGAATTAGGATTTAAAACTTAATATTTATGAAGTCCTATGTATTACTTGATATTAAAATTATAATATTAATATTATGAAATAATAATATAATCCATGAAGCATTACATATCACTATGAAGGCATGGCGGGAGTCGAAGTCGGGAGTGAATCCGTTTCAGAGATTCCTAACCACAAAAAATACGTTTCGTGTAACTATATAAATAGCGAGAATTAAAAAGATATATTATTTGCTAGTTTCTAAATTAAGTAACGTTTTAACGAATTTTCAAAAGAATGAGTTTATGCTTATTAAGTAGTTTTTTGGGAGGAGGGGAAGTGGTTTTTTTTAGAAAAAGGGTACACCCAAAATCAAATCTATTTTGGTATTATATTTTTGGTATTAGGAAGCCAATATGAATTGGCTACTGTCCCTTTACTTCCGTCAACTGAACAACCTTATAAGCGTCATTTTCATTATAAAAATTCGCTAAAACCTAATTTTGCTGAGCTTTCTATATAAGTTTATATTCTTTAAGGCTTTAACATAATTATATTCAATATAAATATAATAAATAAGTATAAGAATAAATATTGATGACTAATACTGATAGACTAATACTGATAGACTAATACTGATAGACTAATACTATATTATTTATTATACTTATTATAATAAATAATTTAAAATTAAAGGTACATTTAAAGTTTTTCAATCAAACATAAAATTCAAATTCTGAGTATTTTTTTTAGATAAATAAAAACTTTAGATATAAAAAGAATAAATTTATCTTTATCATTAAAATTTTAAAACAATAAAAAAAAATAATAATAATAATGAGTTCAGAATAAAATGAAATCTAAAAGTAGACCGAAAAATACAAGAAAGGCTTATAGGATAAAAAAAATTAATATTCTCGTCGGGATCAGAATTCTTCTGGGAATAAAAATAGCTCCTTTCATTGCAGAGTTGGAAGGGTTATTATTGGAATTTCTCAGGACAAGGTATATGAAATTAAATAATGTGGGATTCAGATCATCGTGTTTGTAAAATATCCGACGAAAGCGGCATTGAATATCTTAAAATCATTGTGAATCTGAAACTATCATCTACAATCAACAGCAGACATTTCCTGCACACTACTGAAAAAACTAAGATTTTTTAGTTCCTAATACAAAGCAAGCCTTCCCCTTCCTTTACAGCCACCTCAGGAATTTTTTAAAGAAACAACAATCATCCTTGTTAAAGTCTCGAACCATATTGTTTGTGAAATATATGTAACGTCAATAACCCACAATAAAGACCCCACAAACATTTCAAAAAATCACAAATCTTTACAAAAAAAGTGTTAAGAT
Source organism: Microvelia longipes (assembly GCA_018340805.1). NCBI lineage: Eukaryota > Metazoa > Arthropoda > Insecta > Hemiptera > Veliidae > Microvelia > Microvelia longipes. The sequence goes on along the minus strand of JACMZG010001914.1, from coordinate 26,079,640 downwards.
CGGGCTGAAATGTTTTAAATATGTACTACCATGTATGGTTAAAATACGAAGTTACATCTTAGTATCATTATTAATACTGGGTTTATTGATTGACATATATAACATAATGTTAAAAACTCACGTTTTTGGACTAGTACATTTGAAAATTCGTTTTCATCGTGGCAGTATGCTACGATGTATACTGTTTTATAAATAAATGTATACTGTTATATGTATAAACTTATATAAAATAGTAATATGACGCACTAATATATGACAACCGTGTGGCCGTGAAGCGACCACAGGGAGGCGGTATGTTAAAATTTATTTATACATCCCGCCTTAATTTGAACAATCCTTAATTATAAATCTCTGAATAAATTAATTTTCAACCAAGTCACTTCTTGAGATAGAAATAGCTATACATCCGTTTTCAATGGAAGGTGCCAAATTGTTATTAAGAACCTCGTTTAATCACACATTTTAATGTAAAGGTTAAAACAATAGGATTAGTATTAATTGGCACTTGCCATTGAAAAGTTCCGATTGGCTAAGGGAAGCAATTACTTCAGAATTTGTAGTGGAATAAAATTGGAATACACAAATTAAGTTTTTTACCATTTTTATCTTTGACTGACTTTTTCGACCCTTATCAAATTTTAACAGCTTTAACCCTTAAAACTTATCGATTTACAAAAGCTAAAATTTCACACCCATTCAAAACAAGGTCAAAATGTAAAAGGTAACGTATACATTTGTCTTTAATAGATAAAAATGCTACTATTTCATTATCTATGTATGTTATACGATCTCTAACGTTATACGTCTCAAGTACGATGTACTAAAACCCCATAGAACAAAACAATATAAATTAACGGAGAAGCAACATTTGCAATCGCTAAAGTATTTTTTTAAAAAAAGGGAAATATTTTCATCAGTGCGCATAAAAACTCGGGTACAGGGTACCTTGGTCCATTTTTTAACAGTTTTATACTTACTTCACTAGTTCACAGGGTACAAAGGGATCTAAAGGTTATGCCTTATGATTTATTAAGAGAAGCTAAACTAGCTTTTGAGAGGCGTATTATATTATTGACCTGTCGCTCTTTGGATGCGACGTCCAATTTGAATTTTATACGAAATGCAAATAAATGGCATGTTTAAAGAGTCCGAGTAAATAAAAAGAAGAAAAGACAAATAAATATCCTTTCTCTCAAGAGAATTTGTATCCTCTAAAGAGTATTATGTAAGCAGCAAAAAGACTTTTCACCTATAAAACTTAAAGATAAATTTATTTGCATCATGGGACTAAAAAAAATCGAAGGGAATGACAAAAATATTATAAAGAAAAAATTAAACAATTACTAAATAATATCAGCAAAAACTACAATGATTAAATATTAGAAAGAGATAGAAAATACGACGGATGACGATAAAGAGATATAACGAAAACATATCGTAAAAGGTAAAAAAACTATTGTAAAAAGAAAATCGTTAACAAAATAACCTAGAAAATATTAAAGGAGATATTAAAGAGTACTAAATAAGTAATATAATATTAAGTAAGAAAAAAGAAGATATTAAAGAAGATATTAAAGAGTACTAAATAAGTAATATAATATTAAGTAAGAAAATATTAAAGAGATATTAAGAACTAATAAGTAATATAATACTAAGTAAGAAAATATTAAAGAAGATATTAAAGAGTACTAATAATGAGTAAAATTAGTTGGACGTAATCCATTATAGTACTGACAATGGATTACGTCCAACTAATTTTACTCATAATTCACCATTGTCACAAACTTTCACGTCTAAGTACTAAATAAGTAATATAATATTAAGTAACATGAATTAATTTATATTAATATATCTAAAATAATTTTTTAGACGATGTTAATTTATTTTGACTCTAATTTACGTTTTTAATTAATAATATGAATGAATGATGCGGTTATTTTATAATACAATATTTAATTAAGCGAATCGAAGTTCAACACAAAGTATATACATCTAATTATCAATTTACATAAGTTTATCTAATTTATATAAGTGGTGAATCAATCCGCTAAATTTACTTTCGACATCGGTCGCCATTTGGAAAATATTGATTTTTGTTTTTAACGTTTAAGTTTTTTAACTTTAATCTTCTTCCTGTTTTTCACGTTTAGCATCTTGCTAAAGAAGAGTAAAAAACATTCTGGCTCGGTGGTCTACATGTCGTGCGAATTTTCTTTGGAATGCGTGTTTCCGTGCTTCAAAATCCATTTCATGCTTAAGACTCCGGTTTATGCTTTATAACCTAAGCAGTTACTCAATTATCACGCACTACTCGTAAATCATTAAATTTCGAAATCATAAAAGTTTTATTCATCTGTCTATTTTATTATAAAAATAAAAAAAAGGTTCATCTAAATTGACACTAGTTTAATTGATATTCTTATTTTCACAGCACTAAGGAAATATTTAACAAATGTGGAACACAAATTCAAAAATAAATGTATGAAGAAAAATTCTTTCTACGGGTTTTTAACCAACCGGGTTCAAACCAAAAAATGTGTATAAACAAGAAAAATCTGAACAAATTAATATTACTAATCTTTGAAAATAGTAGAGTTGCTTTGCAACCTATAATAATGGTGTGTATTTACGGCTTTATAAAAGGCAAGTAAACAAAATTACCTAGGAAGTGTTTAATATACTATGAACAATTTAATTTTCAATCTATTTATTTGATGACTAAAGAAAGATAGACACATGCTTTCTAAAAAATATTATTGCTTTACAGAGCCCCTATTGGTTAAATTTTGAAACATCAAAATAATAACCTGAACACCTTCGATTATTATATAATTAAATTAACAGTACAAAATTAGATTAACTTATGTAATAGAAAATAAAAAATCAAAATCAAAACACAAATAATGTGCGGAAAGCCGAAAACAATTGGTGTATTATAACCTTAACTCATTATTAGAAGAGGTCTCAATGAGGTTACAGAGAAAAAATAAAAAACCAACGATTGGTTTATCATAACTCTAACACATACTTTGTATTCATGGCTTTGTAAAAGACATTCAACAAAAGAAATGGCCGATATATACTTATTTGATGGATAAAGAAAGAAAGAAAGACTTATGTCCTTAGAGTAGGATACAATAAGGTTACACAAAGCTCCTAAGAGCCCCGAAAAGATGATTCGAACCTCTTAATGTATTGATAGTAAGATGAGTTGTGGAGTTCCCAAATAGGAGAAAAAAGAAAGATATCACTCCACTTAGTATATATTTATTGACAGAGCCGACTTTCAAACTTAACAGTTCATCATCAGTGCCGGTGAAAGCGAAGTAAAGAAGCTAGGAGACAGACTGGACTGTGAACTGTTTGAAAGTTGGCTCTGTCAATAAATATATACTAAGTGGAGTGACATCTTTCTTTTTTCTCCTCTTAATGTATTGATATTGGGTATGCCTCCTCTAGTGATATACTTCTATGCATGCCTAATAAGGAATGGATGGAAGCGTTGTTTCTATATATTTCTTCGTAGACGTTTTCTCTTAAAAAACGGGAAAACAGTTATCATTTCAAGTTCTTTTTACAAAAAGCATAGATGAATAATTTAATTACAAATAATAATTAATGGAATTAAACTGTTAATAAAAGCTGAGAGGTAATGGAAACGCGCGTCTCACTCAAGTCGGAGCAACAAGTTAAGAATTATTTGTGACTTCAAAAGATTCAAAAAATTTTTTTTCTTTTTCGAGTATTTTTCAAAGAAATTGGAGCTCTTTTGAGGAAGACAGAATGAAAAGTAGGAAAATCGATTTTTCCGTGCTTCTAGCAACTATTCTCACAACACATTTTTTACGACTATTTTTGATTTTATCTATTCAAGCTTAGCCAAACCAAACTAATTGACAAGTCTTTCCAGAACAGATCTTGACCGTTAAGTTAAAAACTAGTTTGATTGATATATAAATTTTGAGGAGAAAACATAACTGGATTATAATTGGAGATCATTTTTCCTATTTAAAAAATCATTAAAATGTTTCTGAAGGAAGGGGCAGTTCTTGTTGTGTATTGTTTCTTTGTCAAAAAAGGTTTAATAAATAAAATGAGAGAATGAAAATAGAAATAAAACAAACTTGATTTTATTAAAATTTAATTAATTCTATATTATGCTACTAGGCAGCAAAATTTCGCAGACGAGTTTTATAAATCAGCCCTAATGTGGTATTGCTTTGGTCTTGTTGAGCTCTGTAAAAACCACTCAGAGGATCATAAAATACAATTTAGTTATAATACTTGTAATGAGTGAAAACAAAACCAAAATGATTATACTTATTTCGAAATCAATAAGGAAGCAAATTAATTAAAATGAATACCATTTTGCTTAAAAATGGGGAATTTATTTAAAAAAATAACTTTTGTCAATATTAGTTAGTTCTATTTTCATGTTGTTGTGGTTTTGTTTAAAAACGAGGGATATCGTAACTGGTCTTGTCATAAATTTGGTTTGACAACTGCAGTAAACTAGAGCAGCTGTCTATATTAATCCAGTCTATAATCCAGTTATGTTTTCTCCTCAAAATTTATATATCAATCAAACTAGTTTTTAACTAAACGGTCAAGATCTGTTCTGGAAAGACTTGTCAATTAGTTTGGTTTGGCTAAACTTGAGTTAAGGTTATTAAAAAACAATTGATTTTGACTTGTTCGGCTTGTTGATTTACATTGTTTATGTTTTGATTTGTATAATAACATTCTCCTATATAAGTTAATGTGTTTTGTACTGATTATTTAATTGATTTATAATCGAAGGTGGTCAGGTTACTTTTTCAATGTTTCACAATTTAACATATAAGGCCCCTCTAGTAATAATAGCTCTGTGACAGTAACACTAAAAAGAAACACATTTACAAGCTCGCCTTTGTGCAAACTCCTGTATGGCTTCTATAATGAGAGATGGACAACTGCGACCCCCCTTTTCCCCCCAGAACAGGATGCCCTGGTCCAAGGCTAATCAAGACAAGTAAGACCTAACTAATTGTAGATTTTTTTCTGAGAATCTACCCTTTATATCAACTAAGTCGATTTGCAATATAACGCAGAGACTCCAAAGAGACTACTCGTAGATTTTTTTCTAAGAATCTACCCTTTATATTAACTGAGTCGATTTGCAATATAACAGTGACCCCAAAGAGAACAAAAAATTGAGAATAATTCATCACAAAATATATGTAAACAAACTGCACATGCTTGGTGCGAACTGCGCAGGTCCAATATTTAGAGGTAAACTTACCTCCTGATGGTTTTTTTGTTTGCTTACTGAGAAGGTTATAAACAAATAGTAAAAAGTAATAATTAAATATTTTTTAACTGTTTCATTTTAATAGACGTAACAATCACCAAATGTAACTAAAATCCTGACTAACACTGAGCAACTAGCACAGAAGAAAGTTGGGGAGCAAACCTTGTTACATAACCTTCATGTGCGCCTTTTGTGCTATAAACATGAGAAAGTAAGTCTGCTGCTATTTCTTTATCTCATACAACGTCCATGGGGTCAGAAATTCTCCCTAACTCGTCATTCTCTTAATTTAAGATAACGTTCCTCAATCTTTTTCATTCGCGACCTAAATTATTTGATGGAAACTACCCCGCGACGCAATTCTTATACTTAATGTACACGCAAGTTTAGCGGGCTTATTAGTATTAATTGTGAGGTTAGGTGTAAAACCTTTTTTGTACAAGACTCAAAGTACAAGCTAAAAGTACTTTTAGCGGGCTTAGTATTTTGTTAAGTTAAGAATTATGGGGAAATGAATAGTAAAAAAGTAATTACCAAGTACTGAATTACAAGAATAGCTAAATATTATTACTTATAACATTTAATTTAAGCGTACAGAGTCCGATAAAGTGAAGAAAAATATTTTCAATTAAATTAAATCATTTTAATAACAAATTAAAATTTGATTGTTATAACTAACAGTTAGTTAATTATTAAAGAACAGTTTTTCAAACTAAAATCAATTAATTAGAATTCAAATTATAAAGACTTTCAATCTGTGATTTATAATGCAATATAACAGAAGAGCGTTTGCCAGACAAAAGCTATTTCATTAAACAAAAAAAAATAATGTTTTTAAAAACATTAATTAAAAATTAATGGATAAAAATTGAAAAAAGATTGATGAAACTTTTATCATAAAACAGCATATTGAAGAGTAATAGAATTTAAATTATCAATTCAATTTAAATATTTTAAAATATAAATTACTGTTAGAAACTAAAAGCAGAAATTACTGTTTTCTCTCTATGTTTTTTAATTAATAGAAATTAAAAAGCAATTTTTTATTTAAATTAAGGGGGGACAATTTTTTACAGCATTTTAAAACTAATTTCATTTACAGGTTCAGAAAAATAAGATTTCTTGGAATAGTTTATTATTTATTAATTTTAAAAAAAACCTAGTTTTTCAATTTTTTAGTTTATCTTATACATATGTTAGTATCTAGTGACTTAAAAATTTATTACATGGCATTCTAAAAGCTGAATTAAGAAATCGGCTAAAAGTACTGTTTTGTTGCCAATGAAACTTTGCCTAGAAGCTATTTTATTGCCGTTTATTGCTTTTCAGAATGTAAAAGGGCTTTTAGCCTAATTGCTTTAACAGATTGTCCTGAACCCATAGGGCTAGAAACCTTTCCTTCGACTTCACTCTTTCTCTACAAAGTCTATGCAAACTTTTGACAGTATAAATTTACACTATGCATAAAAATATCCCACACCATTTCTATTTTTACTTTTCCTCTTTTACCACCGGAGGTATAAGTAAAAGTATTGCGTTCGCCCTTATAATCCGAATTCAAGGTTTCACTGTAATTATTCGTTTCAGGCATTTTCATGACGCTCTGAGTGGTTTTCAACTTAGTGTCTGTCTGGTTGTATCTATGTCACGCAAAACTCCCACTGTGTTTTTGCTATGGAGTTAAAACTTTACGCAAAAATTGGAGTTTAGGTCTAGTTGTGGTGCCCAGAATATGATATATTTTAGACTACCAACTTTTCATAAGAATCAAAAATAAAATTCGTTAAAAATCGAAAATTTGACCATAGTTGACATTGAACACAAATGTGCATCTATAAGACAATGGAATCACAAAATGTTTATTTAAAATTGGTCGCCATTTTGAAAATGTTGACTTAAACATTTTAAAACTAAACGGCCAATCATTTTTAATTTTCTTAAGGCTATTCGATGTTCACAACATCGACAGATAGCGGAAATTGTAATGAATGGGGGGCGGAAAAAATTCCATTGCTACTGAACTTATAAGTTTGCAAGTTATATTGGCGAACATGTCTACTTTTTGGTGCGACATGTAAATTATTACGTTTTACCGCATAAAATTTAAATTTTTAAATCATGTGATGCATTGATAAAATGTAGTGCTAATTCTATAGTAATAAAATAATAGGCACCTAAGTATTATCACAGGTCTTTAATGCAATTAGGAATTCCGAACAACCAAAATTATTTGATTGAATGCCCATCTACCGTATTATTTTTCTAAGCTTTAAATGCTTGCTTATTTACCTAACAAGCCATTTCTTGGACCGGTTTCATTTGACTTAGAGTTCCATAGGATATAAAACAGGAGTTCTTTTATAAAATAAGCGAATTTTCAAATTTATTAGTCAAAAATCATGATTTGTTGACTTTATGTTAAATATGTCAATCAATAAACCAGAATTAAAGCTGATAATAAATTCTAAACATCATAAATGGGTCAACCATACTTATATTTATAAATTTTCACTGATTGGTGGGTTAATGACGACACACATATTTCATAAACAATAGGTTTCAAAACATAAACAATGTCGATTTTTGTACCAAGTTTCATTGCTATCCGATAAAGCGTTCGAAAATTATTGTGTCCCATAGAAACGTCTAGGAACAAAAAATCTCGACATACATACCTACATATATATATAATACATATATATGTGGTTAGGATTATCATGAAGAAATAACTTGACTGTTTAGATGACTATCCATTAAGCTGTTGACTAAAGACCGAGTACTACTAGAACATAATGTGTAACAATAATGAACTCTCAGAAAAAAATGAGGTAACTTCTAGGTTGTGGTAATAATTAATCGCGCGCGCTCTATAGTTATAAAGAAAAAAGAATGGAGAATGAACATGAATGAAGGAGCACTGTATCTCACCGGATATTAGAATTAGGGTATAAACAATAGTATTTAAACGTTCACTTATATGTACTATGTGCGCTCAATAGAATTAAGTAGCAACTCAATGGGATAGTGTGCAAGCTCGATAGTTCTCTAATAAGATAACAAGAAGAATCCAATATAGTCCAGTATGGTCTAAAATTATAACATGAGAACTCGTATGGTGTATCGTATATTTGTGAGCTTCAGAGAATATTTTATTGTATATTTAATATTGACGTAAAATAAACATTCTGAATACTTTAATTTGAGAGAAACATTAGTAGGTGAGCAAAAACGAGTTAAATATTAGTTATAAAATCTTATAAGCCACTATAGCACTAGTCAGAAATTGATCAGTTGTGAACTAAGGTAGTTACATCATTGCACGGTGACTATCAACAGTACGGTACAGCTAGCACTAATGGTCATACATCGTATTATCTTAATATCTTAACTCTTACAATATTAAATGATAGCAAATTTATATAATAACATGATTACTGAAGTTGATGTTATATCCCATTCGAGGGTGAATCCCGAACTGTTGAACGTGCGACGCCCAAGGTATTATGTACGCAATAGGGAATGACTCACAGAGAAACAAGTCATAGCTGATCTACAAGAGCTAAGAGACCTAGGAACTTGCCGCAAGTAAAGGACCGCGTTCTAAAAGGTAGACGACTTCATAGGGCCATATAGATCCACACATGTTTCTACAGCATGTCCGACAATTGTACCTTATTCAAGTTTACATAACCGTAATCTGAACTCTGGTTGATTTATGCCGGCTCGCCACCGATTCATAATAAACTTCGTGTGCTGAAATACTCAATGCAGTAGATAGACATACAAAAACTAGATAAGTAAGAACAGTATGTAATATAAAAGAAAAATAATGAAAGTGCAGAACGCATATCCTAGTGCAAAATAATATGAAGCAGAGAAGGCAGAGTAGGTCATCGAATCAAGAATATACTATACAATTGCTCATGTCTGAACGGGACTTCACACACCCTGGAGCAACGGTTAAATATCAACGCAGACGCTGAACGTATCCCATTGTGTGAAGATATCACCAATGCAAAACGACCTTACAGACATAATACAATCTATCGATCCAAAGGACAGAGTAGTAAGCCCAAACTCTAGTCAATGACAGTAATTCAACATTCTTGAAGCGAACGCCAAAGTAATAAACTGTATTAAACACCAAAGACAATCCCACAACAACCATCGAAACCATTTCAACGGCCTCAGCAAACCTGGCACCGAAACATCATCACAAAAATCTAAACAACCTAATCTACTCGAACCCAAAACGTACAAGATAATCCGACAAGCGCAAGCACACACATCGAATATTTAACCAGCCAAAACGCACCAATCACAACCGCTACAAATCTCAACACTTCCACAACGTACAATAAAAAATAATATATTCTACTAACATCACTAGAAATAAGATAATAAGAAAACCTAACACGACACGACCGCTCACAACGAATATCTAAATCCAAAACTCCTAAATAAAAGCAAATAATAATGATGAACATCCACCGAACAGCCCCAGAACAAAAATAGTAAGAAAACTAAAGCCCACACAAAAAACCTCCATACAGGTCGATGAATAAAACCCAAGTGAATAACTAACAACTCAAACCCAAGCATAAAAAACTCTACAAACAACCATACAGGAAAACCATAACCCACACAACCTGACATATACAAACAAACCCTACTAACCCACCACCAACCTGAGACCAGCCGACACGGCCTACTAAGGGCGCACTCCAGGAACGACGCCCCACCAACTGCATGCCACTGAAGAGCATAAAATCAAGATTCGCAGCTCCTCCACAAAGGCCGATCAAAGAGACCAAGACCAAAGCAATAATACCAAACACGTTACATATAGAATCCGTAAAATAGATAACCTCAGCAAGAACGAACCAAAACAAAAGAGTACTGGCACACAAAGACTCCATCCAACGAGCGGCGCCATCCGAAACACCGATACCAACCGCATACTCGCCAACAAGAAGAATATTAGAAACCAAAACAACAGTAAATACCGATAACCATCAAAATAAGAGAATCATATAGCCCCATAGCACCTAAAACAACCCAACACTGTCGATTCAACAAATAAATGAAAACGCAAGACGCAGCGCTCACTCTCTAAGAGTTAGTTAATAAATCCAAACACATCAAAAGTAACAAATGTTAAGTATAACAACTCACTGATCTCAAAAGGAAACCTTCCATTACAATGACAACCCACGTATCCTAAATAAAAAACCGCCATTGTAACATCTCTACACAGACCACATGTACACCCCAACCAAGACGATACTCCTAAACACCTACTTAAATGACATCTCCCTCGCATAGCCGGCACCAAGAAAATAAAGAAAAGCTACGGTGTCCCGAATCCCACTCAACTCACTATCTGATCTCACCAAACTCAAGAAGATAACTACTCCAATAAGCCATAAGGCACAATGACAACAATCGGCCCACCGCCGAGACGCGTTCTTGCCCATCAGAAAAAACAAGGAAGGTATGTAGAGCGTTAGCAACGACGGGCCTAAAACACTCACACACTGCTTCCACAACGCAAATCGCGACACAATACGGACGTACTTAACACCTCGAACAAAAGTAATTCAGGAGCTCAATTGGGACATAGAGACGAATTTCTCCGAAAAAGAATAATAACTACATAACCGTAAAGATAGATAACCGCTGCACACTTCCAGGATCGTCGCGTTGCCGTACAAATCACGCCTAAAGCTACGCCGCCAGAGCAGAAGAGTCAGAAGAACCTAACGAAGTCCTTAGCACGCAACACCGCAGACCTCCGCCGCCGCTGACGACAGTGCAACTTGACGAATAAGACGCTCCCATAGCCGACATCCGTACTATAATAACGGCTCCTAGAAATCGTAACCCGCCAATACGTAAGCAAACTCACGACCTCATGTATCGTTACAATGTCCACTACACAAGAGATCACACCAGATCTCATCGAGTCGCGCGATCGCCTTCTCAAATCATAGAATCATACCATGACCAAGTCAAATCAATACTACATCGTCACATCTCGACCCAAACGCTGAAACGCGTCAATTTATCATGCGCTGAACATTGCAGACCCAGTAAAAACCTTACTCAGCCAAGCAACAATCACAACCCACAACCATCCTTTAGAAGAATCAGGACTCGTAAGACAACAAGGAGTGAATAAATAACTATTGGCGACAACCATAAGAGTTAAGTAAACCAAAATCTAATCCACATCTTACGTGAGCATCAACACAAAGAATTGTCACGCTTGCACTAATACGGCGCCCAAATTCAGAACGAATATAGGGCCAAGTATTAAATCGATCACAAAAAATTAAACAAGCATCTAAACCCACGTCCAAGTCAATAAGAAGTAAATAAAAAAGGGTAAAGATAAAACAATGAAATCAATTATGGAAATCAATCATTTAGATCGAGTCTAAGTAATATGACAATCATTCTATACTGCAAGCCAATAATTAAAAATAAGATTGCGTGCCTGCTCTCTGCACAGCATTACTCGCCTGCTCCAAAATTTCTGTAAAAATATAAGAAGTATAGGAATTGCAAGTATGACGTTCCATCAGATATCTGCTCCAACATCGTATGAAATGTACAGATTCATTCTAGAAGCTGGGAAGGTAGAAGCAAGAGACCGCCGAGTACGGTGTATGAACTGCCTTACGTCCAATGTGGCTCTAGACCAGATTGAATGAATGGGTCGACTGAAGCTACGACCCACAAATCGCTATCAAACACTGCATCATTACCTGTAGAAAGAACCTTCTGGCTGTAACGTGCGACACAAAGCATATGTAGCAGGCTATGCTAGTATTCACCGCTTGGGTCCAGGTTACCGGCCCTGACAGTCTCGACAACAGAAAACCAGTGTACTGAATAGCAATCCTAACTATGATAGGGTTGTATCACGGGCGGCTTCCCACTGAGACGTTCCGCTGCTAACAATTAGTAAGTAGCTCGGTGCGCCGAAGCGCTTACACTAGAAGATGCTTATTGATGCATCCTTCGCGACTGATAGACGGGCGTGTGTGTCAACTAGTGATTGATACGCCTAGATCACCTGGATATCGTAGTTTCTTGAGAGCCCTCCGTATTGCGGTGCCTTTCATTTGGATGAGGTGCATGTGGTGAGGCCAGTCGGTGTACTAACCTATACGAGGTATAAAACGGTTGATAGCACGTGGTGCTCTCTAGTATATCGACGCGTAGAGGTATCGCTATTGGCTGTCAACTAGAAATAGAGTGGAGCGAAATATCGGTGTCGACGAATTATGTTGACAGTACTGTCATTTACTCTGTTAAATAAATGATAGGCATGAGTTCCTTCATATCGTGGAAATAAGGTAGCCTTCCCGCTATTTACGACCACCTAGAATACGGCCACTCAATCCTTCGTCTAGTATGCTCACAAATGACTAGAATATCTCACAACCTCGCCCCCCCAATCATACAGCGCTCAAACGTATGAAGGAGCATAACGGGCGCACGGAATAATGAAAATACCAAGGTGATCTGCTTCTCTGTTGAAAACATCATGATCTCGTCCTTTGTCGAGTGTTGGCTAAGCCAAATATAGAGTTCGCGAAGATGGTGGGCCGCTCCAACGAAGTTGGTCCCATTATCTGAGAACACATGTTCTGGTTTACCTCGGCGTCCAATGAAGCGGTTGAAGGCTGCCAAGAATGATGTGGTACTAAGCGAGGTAACTAATTCTAAATGTAAAGCTTTAGTGCTAAGGCACACAAAAATGCAGAGATAAGCCTTATACGTCTGGGCTTTTCTGCGTAGAGATTCTCTAACGGTGAAGGGTCCTGCAAAGTCAACTCCAACATGAAGGAAAGCGAAGCCATCTTTCAAACGCGCAGCTGGAAGATTGCCCATTATGGGTTGACAAGGAGGAGAGTCAAATCTTTTACAAGTTACGCACTCTTTAGAAAATGCTCGAATGGCATTGCGAGCTCCAGGAATCCAATACTTGGATCTAATTATAGCTAGTAATAAAGATGAGCCTGGAATGAAGTGTGTCTTGTGATAATACCTAATGACAAGATTGGTGAAATGAGTCTTGGCCGGTAATAAAATGGGGTGCTTAGTGTGCCATGACACGTCAGCATTTTTCAAACGACCGCCTACCAACAGAATACCCGACTCATCAATAAACGGATTTAAACTCTGAAGAGTTTTGGGTATTAATTCTGGGGTAGGAGGTTTCCCTTTAAAGAAGTAGTAACCTTGTATCCATCTTATAATGGTTGTAGCTGCTCGTCGAATTTCTGATACACTAATAAAACCTTTCCTTAATTTCTTAGTTCGAATAAAGTCGGCATATCTTAATACGTAAGCTACACTTCTGAAAAGCACGTTTAAGTTTGAGAAGTGAGAGATCCAACTGATCAGAGGTGGTTCGTCTGAAAGGCCTACCATAGCATAACGACCTTTTCGCAGAGGTTTCAATTCAGGGATGGGCGTTATCGGGCTGAGAACGCGTAAAGGCCATTCCTTAGGATCCTTCAATGCCCACTCTGGGCCATGGAACCACAATTTATTCCCTTTAAGTTCTACAGCAGAGATGCCGCGAGAACCCAAGTCACTAGGATTGTCAGATGAAGATACGTGGTGCCATTTGCCTGTAGTGGTCAAACTGCGAATCTGAACAACGCGGTTTGCAACAAAGGTTTTGAGCCGATGGTATGGTGTATGAAGCCAGGAAAGTACTACCATACTATCAGAAAAGAAATGTAAATCCGGTTGTGAGGGAAGTTTTTTAACATACAGCTCAAGGCTTTCCCATAGTCGAGCAGCTAAAAGAGCAGCGCAGAGTTCAAGGCGTGGAATGGTGTTAAACTTGACAGGGGCTAGCTTGGTTTTTGCTAAAATCAAGTCCATCTGAGTTCCTGCTTCAGAAATTGAGCGCAAATAGGCAGCAGCGCAGTAAGCCTTTTCAGAAGCGTCAGCAAATATAAGTATAGAAGTAGAGCAGCAAACGGGAATGTGCCAGCGCGGTATCTCAATCTCCCCTAAAATCGGCAAGTCTTCGAGAAAAGAGTTCCATCTATTCTTCATTTCTGGAGGGAATTCATCGTCCCAACTTAACTGTTCTTTCCAAGCATCCTGGATTAAAATTTTAGCTATGACCACAGTGGGTCCTAAATAGCCTAGAGGATCGAATATTTTGGCTACCGCGCTTAAAACTGCACGTTTACTGGAAGAGCCAAGGGGTGGTGAGATTTTATAGTAGAAAACGTCAGATTTCGGATTCCACTGCATCCCTAAAATCTTTATTGAATTTTCTTCTGTAGAAGACTCCAAGGAAACTCCTTCATCGGGCGGACGAGGTCCATCGGGGTCAGCATTGTGACACGCTTCTAAGATAGCTGGATGATTTGAAGCCCACTTACTGAGGGCAAAACCGCCCTTGTGCATTAATTCAATGAGTTGGTGAAGTAAGTCGAGAGTTGTAGGAAGATCAGAGGCTCCTGTCGCCACATCATCTATATAAGTATCCTCGGTGAGTGCGGCAGCAGCGAGAGGGTAAGCACTTCCTTCATCAGTAACGAGTTGTTTAAGGGTTCGTAAGGCTAAATACGGGGCTGGAGCCTGGCCATAAGAAACTGTGTTCAGCTCGTACTCCTCCATAGCTTCAGAAGTATCAAACCGCCACAATATATGCTGATATGCGCGGTCTTCCGGGTGTATCCATATCTGGCGAAACATTTTCACGGCATCAGCAGTAAAAACGTAAGGGTGTATCCTAAAACTCAGTAAAATGATTGTTAAATTCGGCTGTAGTTTAGGTCCTACTAATAACAAATCATTAAGAGAGCCTGAAGCAGTGCGTGCAGCTGCATCGAAACAACTCGAAGCTTTATATCATCATCGGGAAGATGCTTCACTACGCAGTGATGAGGTATCAAGAATTTTCCAGGTTGTTTAGCGGGTTCCATATGACCAAGAGTATAATATTCTAACATGAACTCATGGTATTTGTCCTTGATCAACGATTCTTAGAAAGCTTATTCTCTAAATGTTCTTGTCGACGCAGAGCCATGCCACGAGAATTGGCAATATACGGGTTGTCAGTTCGGAAAGGAAGTCTCACAACATATCTTCCGTCTGGCATGCGGTAGTTGTGGTTCGGTACAATTCCTCACATTGAGCTTCCTCGGGGTTCTGTACTTTAACCGATGGAGGTTCTTCAATATCCCAGAAACGTCGCAATTCCTCATGTAAAGGGTCCACAGGGGACGGAGTCATGGTAAGTAAGGTTCGCATATGGCAAGCTGAAGCAAATTCTCTTACACCTCCAAGAACAATATATCCAAACAGGGTACCGACTAATCGAGGTAAGATTTAGATATGGTAATAATATCACCAGTGAGTACGTCAGCGTACAGGTCACAGGCGATAAGCAAATCAACGGGTCTCGTAACCCAAAACTCAGGATCGGCCAACGGGTAACGCAAATAGTCCTTCCAGAGTTCGGGTGGAGAATCAAATCCAGGTAAAGAAGGGGTTACTGTTTCCATCACAGTAACATTAGTCGAAAGTCGAGGGTTACTTGAGTCGATAGGTGTCAAAATACAATGGGTACGACCTTTTGCTACACTTATAGGGGTCTCTCCAATTCCTAGAATCTTAGTATGGGATCGTATAATTTTTAATCCAAGACGTTCAGCGAGGGAAACGCTCATACAAGTGAAGTCGCTACAAGAATCAAACACTACTCTAACTTGATGAGGCGTCCCTTGTCGGTCTAGAATATTACATATAGCTGTCCCAAACATGATCTCGCGTTGAGAAGAAGCGTTAGTATTAAAGGCAATGCCTGAAGGGTTGCTATTAGAAGAGTTTTTTGAAGTATCATCCTTTGGAGTAGCTGGAACAGTGCCTTGATGAAGCAAGGAGTGATGTTTACCCCGGCAATATTTACACCGAAAAGTAGATTTACATCTATCAATCGTATGGCTTAAAGCTAAAACAGTTTCGGCATCCTTTAAACGTCTTGAAAAGTCGTGTACGGTCAGTAGCTGTCATTGAAGCAAACTTGTAGCAATTATTTAATGAATGAGGCTCTTTACAAGCGAAACAAGGAGCTAAAGAGGACTTTAAGTCACGACTATTATTATTATTATTATTGTAATGATAAGATGAGGCTTGTCGTGTAACAAGTGTTGACTTGGGAGTAGCACTAGATGGTCTGAAGTGATGTCGAGCTCCATTAGAATTACAGTCACGGTTTTTGTAATCTTTAGCGTTGGTGGTATGAGCCAGTCCTACAGCTAACTCGGCTGCATTACACTTAGATCGCAGAAACGAGATTAATTGTTCAAAGGTGGGAAAATCATCATCATTTCCCGCTCAAACTCCTCCCGGGTACCAGTATCCAAAACGCGCCTAGCTAGATGAAATAGTAGAAATTCAGAGCTATCCGGAATTTCTAGTAACTTGTATGCAGCTACAGTTTCTGATAGTTGAGCGACAGTTTTGCTGAGCTGTTCAGGAGATGGTTTCGAATGCAATTGTTTAAGGTCAAAGAGTTTATCTAAATATGACGTTGCTATTAAACGTTTATTATCATAGGCGTCCAACAATGCCTTCCAAGCGATCTCGAAGTTATTATTGCACACAGGAACATGGGCAATAACAGCTAAAGCTTTTCCTTCTAAGGATCGTATTAAGAATTGTAATTTATCAATGTCCTGTAAACCAGGTCGATCTTTGACCATACTGGTGAACGTATCTTTCCACATGGGCCATCTAATACGGTTGCCGTTGAATTTCGGGACTTCCAGGGGTGGAAGTTTAAGTCCAGAATGAGCTGACATCGAGTGATTAAGATGACTTAACTCCTGCACCTTCTCTGCCTTATCAATCTGAGTAATGCGTTTATGACACTCAACATAATACTGTCTTACTTCAGTTCTTTGTAATCTATCTGCATTAGTAGCAACAGAATTTTTATCTGCGTCAATTAAATCACAGAGTTCATCATAGTGATTTTCATAAGCATTGTAAGCTGTAGAAACAATGGAATATAGGGCTCTAAAGTCGTCTATCTTAGACGGGTCCTTTTCTGCGGCAAGTGCCAGGTCTCTAGCTTCTTGTAGATCAGCATGATGTTTCCGCATCTTGCGACGATAAGCCTGGGCTGTCTCTTCAACAAGTTCGGGATCCATAATGGATATAATCACAAATCAGTAAAGTATATAAATAATATGGAGAGAAGAATGTTCGTTGAAAACGTAGAGTTGAGTAGCAAATGAAGAGTCGACTCAGTAAGTAGAATAAAAGAGTGATGAGTGAATTAAATAAAGTTTATTCACAAAGTTTTCAAAAAATAGTACAGAGTTTGTGGTATATAACACAAAAATAAATTATAAATAACGAAAACAAACGATATTAATAACAATAACATTCAACAATAATGAATAAATTTTCTAATTGAAATCTGGGTGACTAGAACAGTCAAAACAGGGTCGATATTTATAAGAGGCACAGAAAGTGCTAGATGTTGAATATTGTTCAACAATAATGGGTGAGAAGGCCACCAGCCTCTCTTTTTACTGTGGATACCACTAGATATAAAATGATTAGACAAAGTAAATTGCAAATAAGTACAGCTATATAAGTTATAAAAGAATAACTTAAGCGTGGATACCACCTGGGAACTAAAGATAAACAGTTTAGAGATGCTATAGCAAGGGAGTGTACAACAGGCAAAAAAGATAAATAAATTAGTAGAAGTTGTGGATACCACTTGGGACCTGTGTAAATCTTGTACACTAGAAATAGCTGTACCAGGATTGATTGTAGATGTGGATACCACCTGAAAATCAAATAAGTTATTTTGAAATGGGCGTAAAACAAGTACGAAGTGACTGGGAATCAATCCTGAGTATTGTAACAGCAAAGGTATTGTACATAGGTACACTAGATAAGTAAGGTATATACTCACCAAACTTACACAGAGTTGATGAAGTAGCTTTCCGGGTGCTATTACAATAGTTTGTCTAATAAACTGAGTAGAACTGCGAGTTGAGGTATAAAAGTGCATAAAAATATCAATATAAAGACGCAACAGAGCAATATAAAAGTATCTGGATAATGCTTTGCCACCTGCCGTCTAAAACAACAAGAATGCTGAAAAATAAAAGAAATATATAAACTGAACTTGCTAAGCAAGATCCGGCTCGAAGGACCATAAATGTTAGGACTTCATGAAGGTAAACTTGACTGTTAAGTACCTTAGCATGTGACCTAAAGCCAGAGACACAGGAAGTGTAAATAAAACAGAAATGCTGGTTAATAATATGAGGGTTTATTATAAGAAATAAATAAATGAATAAAGATATGGTTAGAAAAGTAAGTAATAAGCATATATTTAAGTAATAAGCATAAATAAGTACGTGCTTTAAGATCAGAAGCTACAGTATCTAAAATATACGAATCTAAGGTGATAATGGCTCGGAAAATTAATAATAATGGTAATAAATATATTAAGTTAAACAAAAGGGACAAGAAAAGCATAAATTAAGCATAAAGCACAGGCAAGAACTTGATTAGTTGAAAAAGTAATCAGGTTAAAGTAGGAACTAGCACTAATGGTCATAAATCTAATTTAAACTAATAAATATAAATGAAAGCATAACATGAAAGACGTACTGGCAAATAAATAATATAAAAGCATAACAAAATGGTAAGAACAAGCAAGAAATAAGTCCGTACTTCGTTTAAATACTGGCGTCACTCTTACGCGATATATGTCAATTGATAATATAAAAGAAAATAAAATATACTAGAAATAGACGAATATATAATTAGAAAATTATGAGTAGCTTCTACGAATAATATGGCAATTAACTTTAGAAGTTGTATACAGCTACTATTGGTTGGCGTACATAATTCTTGAGTGGCGATATTTGAACGAAGTACTGAATGAAATAAATATTAAACTAATTAAGACTAAGGGTTAATAATTAAGCATAATTGATGATAGAAGAGAAGTAGCGATCCAATTAAGGTTTTAATGACTAGATAAAAGCATAATTACGGTCTGACCATGGCAAGCATTAAGCCTGGAAGCATGCAGGTATCAGCGTCCAGCGAATCAGGAAAATATAAAATAAAGTCCAAATAATGGAAAAGTCTGGATTCCAGAAGAAACAAGATTTATAAGTTCGTAAAAATAGTGCACTTTTATAAGAAAAATATAAGTTATTAATTAATAAATTAAATAAGTTAATATCAGGAAACCTTTTCACTGCACAGTTCTAAAAGCTACTCAAAAGTTTGTTAAAAAGTCGTTATAATTTAAATTTAAATGGCTGAAGCGCTTTGCTGAATGTGCTGCGGCATATTATCACTTTGATGCAATTTGCTGGATGAGTTGGATAAAAGATGACAATTAGATGCGTTAGTGGTGAGTTTTGGAACAGCGGCGGCTTTGGAAGGTTGCTCACTGTTATCCTTGTTAAATAACCTTATTGTTTACATGTAAGGGCTCTCGTGGTGCTTCATCTCATAAAATAAATAATTAAGTGGTATTTATTGTGAAAATGGCCGTAATTATGAAGAATAAATCCTTAAGAGACGGATGTGAAGGAGTGATAACTTACAAACTAAGTGTTAGTAAAAATCTTACATCTAAAGTGCCTAAGTTGTCACCTGTGCAAATACGTGCATTCAGGGCAATATAATCTTAAAATTAACAACCTAAACACGTAAGTAATAAGAAAATAAAAGGGTAAATAAACAGATAAATAAATAGGAAATAATATAAACAGAGTATAAATATATGTGCAAATAGATAAATAATCTGCCTGTGTCTGAACATATAT
>JACMZG010001914.1:26053261-26059171 GCA_018340805.1 Microvelia longipes | reverse complement strand
ACTTGTAGGTTGTATCCGGGGGCTTTCCACTTAAGACGTTCCTGTAAATTAGTTAAGTACTCGGTGCGCCAACGCTTCCAGAAGTGTTGATGCATCCTTTCCACTAACTCCCAACGGGTCAGTCTATTTTCGCTTATATCTAGTAGTGAGGGTTGCGGGATAGCAGTCAGCTGTCTACCTATAAGAAAATGACCAGGGCTCAGAATACCTAGGTCATTGGCGTCACTAGAAAGAGGGCATAAGGGTCGAGAATTGAGCAGAGCTTCAATTTCGATTAATAATGTAGAGAGTTCCTCATATGTGAAAATAGCTCCCCCGTAAACAGAACGCATCAACCGTTTAACTGATTTTCACACCTGCCTCCCAAACACCTCCAAATGAAGGAGCATAAGGAGGGTTGAAAGTCCAGGTGATCTGCTTCTCTGTTGAAAACATCATGATCTCGTCCTTTGTAGAGTGTTGGCTAAGCCAAATATAGAGTTCGCGAAGATGGTGGGCCGCTCCAACGAAGTTGGTCCCATTATCTGAGAACACATGTTCTGGTTTACCTCGGCGTCCAATGAAGCGGTTGAAGGCTGCCAAGAATGATGTGGTACTAAGCGAGGTAACTAATTCTAAATGTAAAGCTTTAGTGCTAAGGCACACAAAAATGCAGAGATAAGCCTTATACGTCTGGGCTTTTCTGCGTAGAGATTCTCTAACGGTGAAGGGTCCTGCAAAGTCAACTCCAACATGAAGGAAAGCGAAGCCATCTTTCAAACGCGCAGCTGGAAGATTACCCATTATGGGTTGACAAGGAGGAGAGTCAAATCTTTTACAAGTAACGCACTCTTTAGAAAATGCTCGAATGGCATTGCGAGCTCCAGGAATCCAATACTTAGATCTAATTATAGCTAGTAATAAAGATGAGCCTGGATGAAGATGTGTCTTGTGATAATACCTAATGACAAGATTGGTGAAATGAGTCTTGGCCGGTAATAAAATGGGGTGCTTAGTGTGCCATGACACGTCAGCATTTTTCAAGCGACCGCCTACCAACAGAATACCCGACTCATCAATAAACGGATTTAAACTCTGAAGAGTTTTGGGTATTAATTCTGGGGTAGGAGGTTTCCCTTTAAAGAAGTAGTAACCTTGTATCCATCTTATAATGGTTGTAGCTGCTCGTCGAATTTCTGATACACTAATAAAACCTTTCCTTAATTTCTTAGTTCGAATAAAGTCGGCATACCTTAATACGTAAGCTACACTTCTGAAAAGCACGTTTAAGTTCGAGAAGCGAGAGATCCAACTGATCAGAGGTGGTTCGTCTGAAAGGCCTACCATAGCATAACGACCTTTTCGCAGAGGTTTCAATTCAGGGATGGGCGTTATCGGGCTGAACGCGTAAAGGCCATTCCTTAGGATCCTTCAATGCCCACTCTGGGCCATGGAACCACAATTTATTCCCTTTAAGTTCTACAGCAGAGATGCCGCGAGAACCCAAGTCACTAGGATTGTCAGATGAAGATACGTGGTGCCATTTGCCTGTAGTGGTCAAACTGCGAATCTGAACAACGCGGTTTGCAACAAAGGTTTTGAGCCGATGGTATGGTGTATGAAGCCAGGAAAGTACTACCATACTATCAGAAAAGAATGTAAATCCGGTTGTGAGGGAAGTTTTTTAACATACAGCTCAAGGCTTTCCCATAGTCGAGCAGCTAAAAGAGCAGCGCAGAGTTCAAGGCGTGGAATGGTGTTAAACTTGACAGGGGCTAGCTTGGTTTTTGCTAAAATCAAGTCCATCTGAGTTCCTGCTTCAGAAATTGAGCGCAAATAGGCAGCAGCGCAGTAAGCCTTTTCAGAAGCGTCAGCAAATATAAGTATAGAAGTAGAGCAGCAAACGGGAATGTGCCAGCGCGGTATCTCAATCTCCCCTAAAATCGGCAAGTCTTCGAGAAAAGAGTTCCATCTATTCTTCATTTCTGGAGGGAATTCATCGTCCCAACTTAACTGTTCTTTCCAAGCATCCTGGATTAAAATTTTAGCTATGACCACAGTGGGTCCTAAATAGCCTAGAGGATCGAATATTTTGGCTACCGCGCTTAAAACTGCACGTTTACTGGAAGAGCCAAGGGGTGGTGAGATTTATAGTAGAAAACGTCAGATTTCGGATTCCACTGCATCCCTAAAATCTTTATTGAATTTCTTCTGTAGAAGACTCCAAGGAAGCTCCTTCATCGGGCGGACGAGGTCCATCGGGGTCAGCATTGTGACACGCTTCTAAGATAGCTGGATGATTTGAAGCCCACTTACTGAGGGCAAAACCGCCCTTGCGCATTAATTCAATGAGTTGGTGAAGTAAGTCGAGTTGTAGGAAGATCAGAGGCTCCTGTCGCCACATCATCTATATAAGTATCCTCGGTGAGTGCGGCAGCAGCGAGAGGGTAAGCACTTCCTTCATCAGTAACGAGTTGTTTAAGGGTTCGTAAGGCTAAATACGGGGCTGGAGCCTGGCCATAAGAAACTGTGTTCAGCTCGTACTCCTCCATAGCTTCAGAAGTATCAAACCGCCACAATATATGCTGATATGCGCGGTCTTCCGGGTGTATCCATATCTGGCGAAACATTTCACGGCATCAGCAGTAAAAACGTAAGGGTGTATCCTAAAACTCAGTAAAATGATTGTTAAATTCGGCTGTAGTTTAGGTCCTACTATAACAAATCATTAAGAGAGCCTGAAGCAGTGCGTGCAGCTGCATCGAAAACAACTCGAAGCTTTATATCATCATCGGGAAGATGCTTCACTACGCAGTGATGAGGTATCAAGAATTTTCCAGGTTGTTTAGCGGGTTCCATATGACCAAGAGTATAATATTCTAACATGAACTCATGGTATTTGTCCTTGATCAACGATTCTTAGAAAGCTTATTCTCTAAATGTTCTTGTCGGCAGAGCCATGCCACGAGAATTGGCAATATACGGGTTGTCAGTTCGGAAAGGAAGTCTCACAACATATCTTCCGTCTGGCATGCGGGTAGTTGTGGTTCGGTACAATTCCTCACATTGAGCTTCCTCGGGGTTCTGTACTTTAACCGATGGAGGTTCTTCAATATCCCAGAAACGTCGCAATTCCTCATGTAAAGGGTCCACAGGGGACGGAGTCATGGTAAGTAAGGTTCGCATATGGCAAGCTGAAGCAAATTCTCTTACACCTCCAAGAACAATATATCCAAACAGGGTACCAACTAATCGAGGTAAAGATTTAGATATGGTAATAATATCACCAGTGAGTACGTCAGCGTACAGGTCACAGGCGATAAGCAAATCAACGGGTCTCGTAACCCAAAACTCAGGATCGGCCAACGGGTAACGCAAATAGTCCTTCCAGAGTTCGGGTGGAGAATCAAATCCAGGTAAAGAAGGGGTTACTGTTTCCATCACAGTAACATTAGTCGAAAGTCGAGGGTTACTTGAGTCGATAGGTGTCAAAATACAATGGGTACGACCTTTTGCTACACTTATAGGGGTCTCTCCAATTCCTAAAATCTTAGTATGAGATCGTATAATTTTTAATCCAAGACGTTCAGCGAGGGAAACGCTCATACAAGTGAAGTCACTGCAAGAATCAAACACTACTCTAACTTGATGAGGCGTCCCTTGTCGGTCTAGAATATTACATATAGCTGTCCCAAACATGATCTCGCGTTGAGAAGAAGCGTTAGTATTAAAGGCAATGCCTGAAGGGTTGCTATTAGAAGAGTTTTTTGAAGTATCATCCTTTGGAGTAGATGGAACAGTGCCTTGATGAAGCAAGGAGTGATGTTTACCCCGGCAATATTTACACCGAAAAGTAGATTTACATCTATCAATCGTATGGCTTAAAGCTAAACAGTTTCGGCATCCTTTAAACGTCTTGAAAAGTCGTGTACGGTCAGTAGCTGTCATTGAAGCAAACTTGTAGCAATTATTTAATGAATGAGGCTCTTTACAAGCAAAACAAGGAGCTAAAGAGGACTTCAAGTCACGACTATTATTATTATTATTTATTATAATGATAAGATGAGGCTTGTCGAGTAACAAGTGTTGACTTGGGAGTAGCACTAGATGGTCTGAAGTGATGTCGAGCTCCATTAGAATTACAGTCACGGTTTTTGTAATCTTTAGCGTTGGTGGTATGAGCCAGTCCTACAGCTAACTCGGCTGCATTACACTTAGATCGCAGAAACGAGATTAATTGTTCAAAGGTGGGAAAATCATCATCATTTCCCGCTCAAACTCCTCCCGGGTACCAGTATCCAAAACGCGCCTAGCTAGATGAAATAGTAGAAATTCAGAGCTATCCGGAATTTCTAGTAACTTGTATGCAGCTACAGTTTCTGATAGTTGAGCGACAGTTTTGCTGAGCTGTTCAGGAGATGGTTTCGAATGCAATTGTTTAAGGTCAAAGAGTTTATCTAAATATGACGTTGCTATTAAACGTTTATTATCATAGGCGTCCAACAATGCCTTCCAAGCGATCTCGAAGTTATTATTGCACACAGGAACGTGGGCAATAACAGCTAAAGCTTTTCCTTCTAAGGATCGTATTAAGAATTGTAATTTATCAATGTCCTGTAAACCAGGTCGATCTTTGACCATACTGGTGAACGTATCTTTCCACATGGGCCATCTAATACGGTTGCCGTTGAATTTCGGGACTTCCAGGGTGGAAGTTTAAGTCCAGAATGAGCTCACATCGAGTGATTAAGATGACTTAACTCCTGCACCTTCTCTGCCTTATCAATCTGAGTAATGCGTTTATGACACTCAACATAATACTGTCTTACTTCAGTTCTTTGTAATCTATCTGCATTGGTAGCAACAGAATTTTTATCCGCGTCAATTAAATCACAGAGTTCATCGTAGTGATTTTCATAAGCATTGTAAGCTGTAGAAACAGTGGAGTATAGGGCTCTAAAGTCGTCTATCTTAGACGGGTCCTTTTCTGCGGCAAGTGCCAGGTCTCTGGCTTCTTGTAGATCAGCATGATGTTTCCGCATCTTGCGACGATAAGCCTGGGCTGTCTCTTCAACGAGTTCGGGATCCATAATGGATATAATCACAAATCAGTAAAGTATATAAATAATATGGAGAGAAGAATGTTCGTTGAAAACGTAGAGTTGAGTAGCAAATGAAGAGTCGACTCAGTAAGTAGAATAAAAAGAGTGATGAGTGAATTAAATAAAGTTTATTCACAAAGTTTTCAAAAAATAGTTCAGAGTTTGTGGTATATAACACAAAAATAAATTATAAATAACGAAAGCAAACGATATTAATAACAATAACATTCAACAATAATGAATAAATTTTCTAATCGAAATCTGGGTGACTAGAAAAGTCAAAATAGGGTCGATATTTATAAGAGGCACAGAAAGTGCTAGATGTTGAATATTGTTCAACAATAATGGGTGAGAAGGCCACCAGCCTCTCTTTTTACTGTGGATACCACTTGATATAAAATGATTAGACAAAGTAAATTGCAAATAAGTACAGCTATATAAGTTATAAAAGAATGACTTAAGTGTGGATACCACCTGGGAACTGAAGATAAACAGTTTAGAAATGCTATAACAAGGGAGTGTACAACAGGCAAAAAAATAAATAAATTAGTAGAAGTTGTGGATACCACTTGGGACCTGTGTAAATCTTGTACACTAGAAATAGCTGTACCAGGATTGATTGTAGATGTGGATACCACCTGAAAATCAAAAAGTTATTTTGAAATGGGCGTAAAACAAGTACGAAGTGACTGGGAATCAATCCTGAGTATTGTAACAGCAAAGGTATTGTACATAGGTACACTAGATAAGTAAGGTATATATACTCACCAAACTTACCACAGAGTTGATGAAGTAGCTTTCCGGGTGCTATTACAATAGTTTGTCTAAT
>JACMZG010001914.1:26025761-26048261 GCA_018340805.1 Microvelia longipes | reverse complement strand
GCCATCATGCATGGCAAGCAAAACATATATCATTTGATACTACCGAGTTTTGCAAAACATGAAT
Source organism: Microvelia longipes (assembly GCA_018340805.1). Classification (NCBI taxonomy): domain Eukaryota; kingdom Metazoa; phylum Arthropoda; class Insecta; order Hemiptera; family Veliidae; genus Microvelia; species Microvelia longipes. The sequence continues at coordinate 26,048,197 of JACMZG010001914.1, read as the reverse complement.
AGTTGACACAATATAATTGTGTGAGACACCTAGGAAATGTAACAAGCAAAATGCAATGCTACATCTGGGAACTGTTCCATCATTCGACATTCGTCATAATTGATGGCTCGACATAATGTCATGTCCCACTCTGTTTCGTTACGTCTAACTCATCAGGGCGCCGACAGAGCCTGAACTCACTCTGACCTTCAATTAATTCCGAAGAATATAATGTGAAGTACTTACCAGAGACGAGCGGTGCTCTCTTACCGCCATCATGCATGGCAAGCAAAACATATATCATTTGATACTACCGAGTTTTGCAAAACATGAATAGTTGACACAATATAATTGTGTGAGACACCTAGGAAATGTAACAAGCAAAATGCAATGCTACATCTGGGAACTGTTCCATCATTCGACATTCGTCATAATTGATGGCTCGACATAATGTCATGTCCCACTCTGTTTCGTTACGTCTAACTCATCAGGGCGCCGACAGAGCCTGAACTCACTCTGACCTTCAATTAATTCCGAAGAATATAATGTGAAGTACTTACCAGAGACGAGCGGTGCTCTCTTACCGCCATCATGCATGGCAAGCAAAACATATATCATTTGATACTACCGAGTTTTGCAAAACATGAATAGTTGACACAATATAATGTGTGAGACACCTAGGAAATGTAACAAGCAAAATGCAATGCTACATCTGGGAACTGTTCCATCATTCGACATGATGGCAACTATTCATGTTTTGCAAAACTCGGTAGTATCAAATGATATATGTTTTGCTTGCCATGCATGATGGCGGTAAGAGAGCACCGCTCGTCTCTGGTAAGTACTTCACATTATATTCTTCGGAATTAATTGAAGGTCAGAGTGAGTTCAGGCTCTGTCGGGCCCTGATGAGTTAGACGTAACGAAACAGAGTGGGACATGACATTATGTCGAGCCATCAATTATGACGAATGTCGAATGATGGAACAGTTCCCAGATGTAGCATTGCATTTTGCTTGTTACATTTCCTAGGTGTCTCACACAATTATATTGTGTCAACTATTCATGTTTTGCAAAACTCGGTAGTATCAAATGATATATGTTTTGCTTGCCATGCATGATGGCGGTAAGAGAGCACCGCTCGTCTCTGGTAAGTACTTCACATTATATTCTTCGGAATTAATTGAAGGTCAGAGTGAGTTCAGGCTCTGTCGGCGCCCTGATGAGTTAGACGTAACGAAACAGAGTGGGACATGACATTATGTCGAGCCATCAATTATGACGAATGTCGAATGATGGAACAGTTCCCAGATGTAGCATTGCATTTTGCTTGTTACATTTCCTAGGTGTCTCACACAATTATATTGTTCAACTATTCATGTTTTGCAAACTCGGTAGTATCAAATGATATATGTTTTGCTTGCCATGCATGATGGCGGTAAGAGAGCACCGCTCGTCTCTGGTAAGTACTTCACATTATATTCTTCGGAATTAATTGAAGGTCAGAGTGAGTTCAGGCTCTGTCGGCGCCCTGATGAGTTAGACGTAACGAAACAGAGTGGGACATGACATTATGTCGAGCCATCAATTATGACGAATGTCGAATGATGGAACAGTTCCCAGATGTAGCATTGCATTTTGCTTGTTACATTTCCTAGTGTGTCTGACACAATTATATTGTGTCAACTATTCATGTTTTGCAAAACTCGGTAGTATCAAATGATATATGTTTTGCTTGCCATGCATGATGGCGGTAAGAGAGCACCGCTCGTCTCTGGTAAGTACTTCACATTATATTCTTCGGAATTAATTGAAGGTCAGAGTGAGTTCAGGCTCTGTCGGCGCCCTGATGAGTTAGACGTAACGAAACAGAGTGGGACATGACATTATGTCGAGCCATCAATTATGACGAATGTCGAATGATGGAACAGTTCCCAGATGTAGCATTGCATTTTGCTTGTTACATTTCCTAGGTGTCTCACACAATTATATTGTGTCAACTATTCATGTTTTGCAAAACTCGGTAGTATCAAATGATATATGTTTTGCTTGCATGCATGATGGCGGTAAGAGAGCACCGCTCGTCTCTGGTAAGTACTTCACATTATATTCTTCGGAATTAATTGAAGGTCAGAGTGAGTTCAGGCTCTGTCGGCGCCCTGATGAGTTAGACGTAACGAAACAGAGTGGGACATGACATTATGTCGAGCCATCAATTATGACGAATGTCGAATGATGGAACAGTTCCCAGATGTAGCATTGCATTTTGCTTGTTACATTTCCTAGGTGTCTCACACAATTATATTGTGCCAACTATTCATGTGTTGCAAAACTCGGTAGTATCAAATGATATATGTTTTGCTTGCCATGCATGATGGCGGTAAGAGAGCACCGCTCGTCTGGTAAGTACTTCACATCATATTCTTCGGAATTGATTGAAGGTCAGAGTGAGTTCAGGCTCTGTCGGCGCCCTGATGAGTTAGACGTAACGAAACAGAGTGGGACATGACATTATGTCGAGCCATCAAGTATGACGAATGTCGAATGATGGAACAGTTCCCAGATGTAGCATTGCATTTTGCTTGTTACATTTCCTAGGTGTCTACACAATTATATTGTGTCAACTATTCATGTTTTGCAAAACTCGGTAGTATCAAATGATATATGTTTTGCTTGCCATGCATGATGGCGGTAAGAGAGCACCGCTCGTCTCTGGTAAGTACTTCACATTATATTCTTCGGAATTAATTGAAGGTCAGAGTGAGTTCAGGCTCTGTCGGCGCCCTGATGAGTTAAACGTAACGAAACAGAGTGGGACATGACATTATGTCGAGCCATCAATTATGACGAATGTCGAATGATGGAACAGTTCCCAGATGTAGCATTGCATTTTGCTTGTTACATTTCCTAGGTGTCTCACACAATTATATTGTGTCAACTATTCATGTTTTGCAAACTCGGTAGTATCAAATGATATATGTTTTGCTTGCCATGCATGATGGCGGTAAGAGAGCACCGCTCGTCTCTGGTAAGTACTTCACATTATATTCTTCGGAATTAATTGAAGGTCAGAGTGAGTTCAGGCTCTGTCGGCGCCCTGATGAGTTAGACGTAACGAAACAGAGTGGGACATGACATTATGTCGAGCCATCAATATGACGAATGTCGAATGATGGAACAGTTCCTAGATGTAGCATTGCATTTTGCTTGTTACATTTCCTAGGTGTCTCACACAATTATATTGTGTCAACTATTCATGTTTTGCAAAACTCGGTAGTATCAAATGATATATGTTTTGCTTGCCATGCATGATGGCGGTAGGAGAGCACCGCTCGTCTCTGGTAAGTACTTCACATTATATTCTTCGGAATTAATTGAAGGTCAGAGTGAGTTCAGGCTCTGTCGGCGCCCTGATGAGTTAGACGTAACGAAACAGAGTGGACATGACATTATGTCGAGCCATCAATTATGACGAATGTCGAATGATGGAACAGTTCCCAGATGTAGCATTGCATTTTGCTTGTTACATTTCCTAGGTGTCTCACACAATTATATTGTGTCTATTATTATATATATTAAGTATTACATAAATCAAAATATATAAATTTATTATATACTTTGGTTTATATTCCAAAGAATCAAAATTATATAAAATAAATATAATATTATGTAAACTACAATAATTAATCATGCACAATAAAGAATGTGGAGTAGAGAAGAATTTAATCGTTCCATGTCCTGGGTAGTATTATGTTTTGGTACTATTATAAAAAAAAATAATTTTAGACCAGATCCACCTAAAAACTTATTATTTTATTTGTTTTTCTGGCTAAACCTCATCATTATACTATGCCCTTCGTGTTTAGTTTTTTCATTTTATTGTAAAATTTTGACAATTGATAAAGTTTGTAATAAAGTAACATCAAGTATGTAAAAAAATAAAATAAATTATGTGGCATGTTTGAAGAACAGATGTAGTAGAACAGATGTTTGAGAACAGATGTAGTAATGAGAGAGATAGACTACGTAGTAAACATGCCACATAATTTATTTTACATATTTACATACTTGATGTTACTTTATTACAAACTTTCTCAATTGTCAAAATTTTACAATAAAATGATAAACTAAACAAAATTGATTGTAAATAATTACACAGACTGCATATAGATAGTCAGCATAACTTGAATAACAAATTTTGATTGAAAAATGAAAAACAAAACAAACCATAACATTACATGACAAACACTAAACATTTAGGGTGGGAATGCTAATTTATCAGCTAAAAACTCATTAACATTAAAGTAGGCTTTCTCAAGCAACAATGTTTTATCTTTTTTTAAAGTTTTGGATGGAAGTTCAACTATTGAAGCGGGTAATTTATTAAAGTACCTTATTCTATTAAAATTTGGGGACTGATGTGATTTGTTGAGCCTTAAAAGGGAATATTGATGTTGCAATATATCTAGCGCTATAATCTTAGAATAATAATATATATAGAATGTGCACTACTGGTCACTGCCATAATGCTGCCCTAACAATACACAATGTTCTGATAAAAAATTTGGCAATAAATCCGGTTGGAATTATTTTGTTAAAATTATTAATTAATGATTGATTATTCATAAAATACTAGTATAAATATCGTTGCATTAGAATATTTTAAGCATCGTAAATTGTAGTTTGACATTTTTAATTAAAATTATATTAAATGTAGTCCTCGTCAACTAAATGTAGATTCTTGCATACCGCTATCCTTTTGCCATCTAAGACCGATTTTATTAAATACTCAACAAGTGTTTTAAGTTATTATACTTGTTCTTTACGATCTTTCTTCATTAATGGATATTTATGACACATATTTAAAATAATGTTTTGTTGTTAGGGTGGTACTCCTACTTATGACCACCAGTCAAACGGCTTTCGTATTATCAGTAGAATTACATTGTGTTTACGGTCCTATGCTCCTTCTATATTAGTATTATTCTAAGGCTATAATTGTGGTACTTAATATAATTGAACTCCCCCTCATCATACTTTGCTTTGACGAATAACATCAATGAAAAAATGTAGGCTGAATGAAAAGTTAAAATTTTATTTTCAATAAAATATTGTTTGCACTTAGAGTCATGTTTAGCATTATTTATGATACGGATAGCTTTTTTGCAAAATAAAAATACTGTTGGCTACGGGGGCTGCTCCCTATTCTTTAATTCAATAGAGCATAAGTGAATGAAAATGCGCATTCATATCATATTGGTAGATATAATCTATTGGTCCATCTCATTTTGAAATAATTCAAGTCAAAATAAAAATATATATTTCATTTCTACAAAACAATGTATCTAGAAATTGGTTTTTAAGTTTTGATAACAACTGAGTTAATGGCCCAAATCCCCCATATTAAATTCTACGATACTTAATAAACATTTAGTTCGAAATGATTCTTCAAGAAACCCAAAAGTTAATGGACCATAAATTTTAAAGAACAGCCGAAAAATCAAATTATTATAATATTTTAATGTGCGTTGCGAAAACACAAATTTAATAATGCATTAAATCGATATTCCCATGAAAACAAATAGCTGGGATGCAAGTAGTTCTAAAACTCAAAAAAATAGGAATTTCGTACTAAAAAGTAGATTTTTTTTAATAATGAGTATAGGACTCTTTTTTTAAAAAAAAATATTTTTTAAAAAAATACGTTTTAAAGTAAATCACCTCTATGAGACATAGTCCGAGAGCCAGGCCTAAAAAATGTGACTCCTTTTGTATTACTTCAAACCAAATTTTTCTGAAAATTTACCTTCAATTTTGAAGGAAAAGCATAGATTGCCTATCCAATGTGGAGCCCTTTATATGAATGCGCTCGCTCAAAATGTTGTAGAATCGCATAAATTTCAGTTTTATGAAACAATTGGTTCCCTGAAGGTCGTGTGCAAAACATGAAGAGAACATGTTTTAAACCTGATAAAATTTCTATAAAACGAGTGTTTTTGCCAATATTGGAAAGTAATGCCATTTGTTAAACGGCCAGAAAAATGCACAAAAAGCCAATATTTTTTTCAAGCTGACTGCATAATTAATCCATTTTTGGTGTTCTGAAAGCACCATATTCCATATGAGTACACTAAATCATACATAATTCGATGTATTTAAATTAACACAATTCATTAGGTTTTACTTGGAGCTTTAATGTTAACTTCACTGGTGTATACGGACACAGCTTAAAGCAAAATACATCAGAATAATGTTAAAACAACTTTTAGTGGTGCACAATTAATTTTGATAAGGAGCTTATAAATCTAAACCTTGTGTCATAGCCTAATGTACCTTCGAGACAAACTACATATTTCCTCCTAAATATTTCATTCATCAATTCATAACAAGATTTAATTTAAATGAAGCTATAGCGTTCAAAGTTTAATTAAAAGTAACAAATAAACATTAAGAATTACCTTAAGATCACGAGTTTAAAGAATCGATTAATTTAGACGTCTTACCTCATTATATCAAACGTCACAAACGATATTCTTTGGAATAAATTCCTAAAAACATTTCTAGACATTTTTAAAGCTCTAAAGATGTTTTTGTTGCTATTCTAAGAATTTTCTAGGGTTTTATACAATAAGATAAAAAATCCTGAAGTTAAAGCTGAAGTGTTAACTTAATTTACTACGGATTTATAAAATCCTTTGAAATTCTAATTTATATTTCCAATTTATCTCTTAGCTTTGTTAAGTTTTCTTTACAAAGTATGGTAGGATTTTTTTTATAAATCGAGATGTTAAATCCCCATCAAACACACTAGTGTATAATAAGGCAAACATGTTTGTAAGTGAAATAAGGCAAGTCTAGCGTAAAAAGAATTTGGATCTTATTTTACGGCTTATAAGCCATAGACATTTCCATGGCATCCTAATAAGCAAGCCAAATAGGCCTTGATGATTTCACTAAGGGACTTCTGGAGTACGAACCGTAAGGTATTATGCTATCTAAGGGTGGCACTGCGAAATCGCTAACAGAAAAATAATATTATATCCTTCTGCGTGCACTACGTACTAGCCAAGTTAAAAAGTGAAATCATTATGTCCTTTTATGCATGATTATTAAACTACAAGGCAGACACACTACAGTATTATAATGAATCTACTATGAGGCTCCTAAATGTTGCCTATACCCAGTTTCATTTAGGGCAAGGGATATTTAACGAGTACCTGACAACGCACAGGCTCGAGACCACCGGCTTAACTTAGGTCCCTTCTGAAGGACGTGGTACGCAGAATGTTTATGCCTCTCATAAAAATCCAAGAGGCCCGTGCTGGGATTGAACCCATGACTAAATAAACTTGGAAGTATAAAGTCCATTCATTCTGTGTATTGGCTGCGTACCTTAACCACTACACCGCGGGTGACTCTTCCTACAAACGTAATTAAGGGTCACCCTAATTAGGGGTGACACCTTAATTAGGGGGGACCCTAATTAAGGGTCGAATAAATAATTCAACAAATAAACCTAAATTTCAAGTCCAAAAAAGCACATAAAGGATGAAAGTAAAATTTTATATACTAAGTAAAATAAAAAGGGAAAGAAACACTAAGTAACAACTTTATTATCCGAAGGGTTTAAAATTTAACTCTGAGAAATTGGGAAAATCACAGTTAAAAATAATAAAACATTTTATAAGACAAAAAAACTTTATCGCTTAGTTTTATTTATTATTTTGGACATATTCCTCCTCAAAAGGTTTAATAAAACATTTTATGTAATAAAATTATTTGAAAACTTGATAGAGAAACGTGGAGTCACGAACACTACATTTCTATTTTAACGTCATTCTTAACTCTAAACGTTAAATCAATTTTAATCTCATAACTAACAACGTTTTAAAATTTTTAAATGGGGTTTAATAGTTATTTATTTGCTAAATGAAAAGCTATTTTTTGACGTCAATTAAAGTAATCAATTTTAAATGGTATATAAAGTGATTTAAAATTAACTAGCTTTTTAGGAAATTTATTTCTATGATTAAATTACAATTTCCTTTTAGAATTAAACCAGAGTAATATTTAAATTTTAAAATTAAATTTGAAAACCTCAACTTCACTTATAACTCGATTAGAAATTTTATAAAAATATGATTATGAACACAATTTTTATCAAAAAGTATAGTTATTGCAACAGAACCTTCGAAGAACAGAACCTTTATCAACTTACCAACAACAGAACCTTTTATCAACTTTATCAACTTCATCACCACTCACCATCACCACTTCAAAACACCACAAAATTCAAATCAAATTTAAGCACCAAATACAATAGAAGTCCTCATATTTAGTTACGGACATTAAATTCGAAATAAACAACAACAACAACAGAACCTTCGAGCTTTGTTCCTAAAAATAAAAATCGGGTACGAGATACCTCGGAACTTTCCCTCATCACATCGGATTCGCTACGCTCATCATTCCAACTTCGGGCTCGCTTCGCTATCCTCAGAATATACAAGTCATTAAATTTACACTGCAACACGTCTAAGGACTCGCTTCGCTCGTCCTCACATAGCATATACTTATGTTTTATTTCCAGCGGTCAAAACAAAACAAAATTAGTGTATTTATTTATTAAGTAATAGTTATTTATGCCATAAGGCAGAGAAGTGTATCTTGTGTCACTAATGTCACGGCAATTAGATTTACCGACGAGCGAAGCGAGTCGGGAAAAATTGCCAAGACATAAAGACATTTTCAGCCGGATGGCATACACTATTTTTTTATGGTTGCAGTCATTAAATAAACTGCGCTATATACTTAATTGAAAAAAAAATTAGTCTACGAACAAAAACAGAAACAAAATGAACGTTTTTAAAGAAACCTCATGAAGGTTTTACACAGATTGTTTTTTTGAACACGCTACATTACAGTAATGGCGGCAATATGTGAATTACTTTTACGTCCTAGGAGTTTTTTTACATTCATTATTGTCTTCGGAGGTGAAAAGTACTAAATAACCTCCTATAAGGCGCGGTCGAATATCCACGGTCATCTAGATTCTTCTAGACAATGGATCACCAACAACCTTTTTTTTATCATTGATTCTTATGGAAAATTTTCGAGGTGCGTTAATTTTTTCAAAATTTTCAGTGATTAGCCAGATTTGTGATAAATGAAGCCTATTTCCGTAATTTCAAAGAGTATTTACATTCACTCAACGATTTATTTTTAATCTAACTTGGTACATACATAACTACTGTTAGACGTCAATGTTATCTACCTGATTTGTGTTCAAATTTTGAATGTATTAATGAAATTTAGCACAAATAGTTATTATTTGCAGTCAACAACACCACGTACGTATGTATGTACGTTCGTATGTACGTATGTATGTATGTACGTACTTAAGTATGTATGTACATACGTACGTATGTACGTACGTACATACATACATGTAAACATATGTATATGTCTATATGTATGTACATGTGTACACACATGTACGTACGTACATACATACATACATACGTACGTACACACGCACATACGTACGTATGTATGTATGACGTACGTGCATGTATGTATATATGAACACATGTACATACATATACACATGTACAAATGTACACATATACATATGTATACATGTATGTATGTTCGTACGTTCATACGTACATTCGTACTTACGTACGTATGTATTTATGTACGTACGAACATGTATGTACACATGTACATACATATACACATATACATATGTACATATATACATATGTATACATGTATGTATGTACATACATACGTACATACTTACGTACGTACATACATACGTACGTACATACGTAAATACTTTCATGCATACATACGAATTTCCTCTTTGTTGTGGTGTTGTTGACTGCAAATAATAACAATTTGTGCTAATTTTCATTAATACATTCAATATTTAAACACAAATCAGGTAGATAACATTGACGTCTAACAGTAGTTATTTATGTACCAAGTTAGATTAAAAATAAATCGTTGAGTGAATGTAAATACTCTTTGAAATTACCCTAAATAGCGTGCAGATTACGGAAATAGGCTTCATTTATCACAAATCTGGCTAATCACTGAAAATTTTGAAAAAATTATCCCATAAGAACAAATGATAAAAAAAAGTTTGTTGGTGTTCCAATGTCCAGAGGAATCTAAAAGACCGTGGATATTCGACCGCGCCATATAACAATAATGATTGGCTTCTCATCCTAAAAACGGTCCAATAAAGTGTTCAATTACGTACTACCTCAAAAAAGGGTATATTCTTGTACTATATTTCAACTTTTTACAATTTTTAAAAAACGCATACAAGTCATTCCACTTGAACTTTCATAAAACTTGAACTAATGCTGATAATGACAGAATTTAGCACGTATGTTAGTCGTATACAAGGCTACATGCGTGCCATATCTCAATCTGATGCATTTTGAGTCATATTTGCGGGTTAATAACGTCATAAAAATAAATTGCGGATAGCACAAGTAAACCTATAGACTGATTTTTGTAGGAAGTTACAACTCTCTAGCATAAATACACTAGGCGATGATAACACACACATACAGACAGACAACTTTGTAAAAACCACTTAGAAGACCTTAAAAACACATAAATCGGATAATTCCGGTGATTTTGACCGTCCTAAATAAGAGAAACAAGGCCCTTTTGGGCAACAAAAATATAACCCTGAATTTTACCAATTTTTAAAAAAATTGCTGACTCAGCAAACTGGGTTCACGACGTCCCAGACTTCGGTCCCGCTATACGAGCCACATCATTAGCGAAATTTTTCAAAATAAAATATTTGAAAAATCAGTTATATCTACACTTCGGTGCATAATCGATCATTTATCAAATAAAAGACAGTTGATGATTTATGAAATAAAAGATATGTTCCTTACGTATGGCTACGTATCAGATATGATTATCTCATCTTTCCATTATTACCTTGATAAAAAACAAATGTAGATCACTGTATAGACAACCTTGTTCACTAAAGATCACTATATATTCTTTTTGCAGGGAACGGACAACCTGAAGATATTGGATATGGATTTCAAAAATCATTAGTTCCTAACTCACTAGGAGTATTCGATTCAGGACCGTTACCTCAGTCAGAATTAGGTGCTTATGGAGATGGTTTGGATAGCGATGCTCTTCAGAAACTCATTCTCGATTATCTACAGGAGGAAGAGGAAGCCCAGAGGTATCTATCATGCTTAAAGACTGACGAATATTACATGAAATTGAAACATCTAACATACACGTATTGTACATTCCATCAACACATAAAATGACACATTATAAATATGCGAAAGACACCTAGGAAATGTAACAAGTAAAAAGCAATGTTACATCTGGGAACTATTGTCTAAAAATGGTGTCTCTCGCACATTTATATTGTGTCAAATATTCATGTTTTGCAAAACACGGTAGTATCAAATGATATATGTTTTGCTTGCCATGCATGATGGCGGTAAGAGAGCACCGCTCGCCTCTGGTAAATACTTCACATTATTATATTCTCGGAATTAATAGAAGCTCAGAGTGAGTTCAGGCTCTGTCGGCGCCCTGACGAGTTAGACGTAACTAAACAGAGTGGGGCATGACATTATATCGATCCATCAGTGATGACGAATGTCGAATGATGGTAGTTCACAGATGTAGCATTGCTTTTTGCTTGTTACATTTCCTAGGGGTATACCGCACAATCCGTTCGATTTCGGCACCGGAGGTCCGGGGTTCGCAGCCCGGGCTATGCTCTAAGATTTTATGAATAGTATTTGTATTAAAAATATTTCGCTAACTTTAATTAATTCTTAGAGTGTAGAAGATGCAACCCACCTGAGGTGGTTCCCGCAGGGTGAAACCCTGATGGGCCGAAAGGCCCTAAAACGGGCATTTTTATACCGCACAATTATATTGTGTCAAATATTCATATTTGGCAAAACACGGTCTATCAAATGATAAACACATCATATGTTTACTCTATGAATGGTATTCTGACTAAAAGACGATTTCATGTTTACAGCCAAGCCATCAAGCAAAATTGATGCTTGAAAGAGTGAGAGGAAGCTTGATCAAGCTTAATCGCCTCATCGCAACTTCTTAACCCAAGATGATAAAAGCATTTTGGTTATAGTGATTCAAGATAGTTCACTAAATTAATTCTGAGTCTTTTAAGAGATACACACAGTACCTCTTAAAAGAACCGCTACGCAGTCCGGCCTTCACAAGGACGGACTGCTTAGCGATTCCCCAATGTCCCATTGTTTATAGTTGTATCATCTAGTTTACTGTATTGTAATTTTTACATTCTTTAAAACTATTTCCTCTCCACGGACCACTGTTTGAGAAAACCAAGTGAAAACCTTGCTTGTCCTATAGGGGCTATTAGTTTATAAAATTCGAAAGTTATTAGTTTATAATACCCTTTCATAACATATAGTAAACAATATATCTCGATATGAGCAAACTTGTAATAAAATATTTGTATTCTTTTTACTTTTCCTCATTTCTACCGTAGGAAAAGTATTGTGTTAGCAACAAATTTTAAAATCAGGAAGTCAACGGAATTATCCGTTTCAGGTGTTTATAAGGCCTCCTGAGTGTGTTTCGCAAAGTTGTCTGTCTGCATGTGTGTGTAATATCATTTTAGCTCCCATTGTATTTATGCTAAAGAGTTGAAACTTTTTACAAAAATCAGTCTACCGTTGTAGTTTCAATTCAGAAAAAAATTATAAAGTCATTAACCCGAGATAATGACTCAGCAAAAATGTCAAAAAATCATAAAACGCGAAAAAATAATGTTATCCGATTTGACACACATGTAGCCATGAATAAGACCTGCATTTGAGCTAAGTTTCATCTCATTATCAGCATTAGTTCAATTTTTATCAGAAGACTTGCACACGTTTTTTAAAAAATTGTAAAAACAATCGGGTACGGGGTACCTCAGAACATTTCCTCATCACATTGGACTCGCTACACTCGCCCTCTCTACTTCGAAGTCGACTCGCTCGTTCATAAAATATTCAATTCTCCAAATGTATACTGCAACACGTCTTCGGACTCGCTTTGCTCGTCCTCATATAGTTAATACATCCCTTTCATTTTTAGCGGTCATCCATACAGCACTGACCGCGCCCAATACTGCTTAACTTTTATAATCCAACATACCCATAGATATACTAGTCGTATTAAAACGAAACTTTTTTCACTTATTTATTTCGTAAAGGTATATAAATAAATAAATAACCATTTATTTGCAGTATAAAATACATTAATTAGATTTTTAGTTTTTTCATTCTACCAACATGCAAAGTCAGCGATAAGCTGTGGTACCCTCTTTCCAGGGTTTGGGATGCTACATCCTGCGTTTGTTTTTTTTAATATTCTTTCTCTATAAATTTCCTTTCTCATTAATATTATATTTTCTAATTTTAATTTCATGACGTAAACGTATCAAATTTAAATAACAAATTAAAAATATAAATAACAAAAGAGACATGCTTTTAAATACATTATATAAACTAGTGGTATTACTAAGACTTATAATTATTCTAATAAAGTTAATAATTGTTTAACATAAATAATAAAATAAAATAAAATCTTAAAATTATAATTATTGAACAAGTTAAAATATTAACAAACTGAAATGGTTCCTCAGCCTAATTGAAATAATTTAATAATAATAATTTATATATACTTAAAGATTTTAGGAATAACTTCTAATGTACATATATATATACACCCACATACATACATATACATATATCTATATACATACAGACATACATATATACATACACACACACACACATACATATACACATACATACATAATACCTACACACATCAACATACATACAATACATACATATAGATACACATACATTTTACATACACATGCACACATTTACATACATATACACAAATACACAAACACATACCTATACATACATTACACCTTTATATATATTTTAATAACTGATTTGGACATTTATTTATTTTATTTATTATTTTTGTTCTTTTATTTTTATTTTTGAACATCTAAAAATTATCTACTATATTCATAAAACTAAATTGCATGCAAATTTTAAATTAATTTATTTTGATATTTAATATTATATTACAATTAAAATTTTGTGTTGCAAATATTAATAAATAATATGTTAATATAATAATTGTGTATTTATATCTAAATACCTGTTTTAGATATAAATAATTAATAATTAAGAAATAGATAAAATAATAATTATTAAAAATTAATTAAAAGATTATAAATAATTTAATAACAAGAAACATACAAACATTACAATAGACATCATTAAACACACTATCTTAACTAAAACCATAGTAGCTATAATTTAATATTATGAAAATTAGTATTACTATTACAACCAAACATTTTTTATACACCTGTGTCATTCTTGCCCATTCCCTCCTGTCCCTTGCTACTCTTTGCCATGTCTCCTGCCCACAAATCCTTTTCATTTCCTCATCCCAACTTATTTTAGGTCTACCTCTGGCTCTCTTCAACTCTCTAGGATACCATTGTATCAGCTTTTTACTCCACCTTTCCTCATCAGTCCTCACTATGTGGCCAGCCCATCCCCATTTCCTATCACTCACTATCCCAACAATATCTTCTAGTCCTGTTTGCTTCCTGACCCAGTCATTCCTCTTTCTATCCCTTCTGCTAATCTTTAACAAGCTCCTTTCCATACTTCTCTGTGCAACCTTAAGTTTTTGAATAGAGCCACTGCTCATAGTCCATGTCTCAGCTCCATAAATAATTACTGGCAAAATACATGTATTCCATAATTTTTTCTTCCAAGTCATATCAATGTCGGATCTAAAAACATGATTATACTTATTAAAGATAGCTTAGCCTAAGCTTATTCTCCTTCGAATAAAGGTATATACTTGTACCAAATTTCAACTCGATAGCATTATTTATCTATTTTTTACGATTTTTAAAAAACGTACACACGTTATTCCATAAAAATTGAACTAATGCTGATAATGAGATGACACTTAGCTCATAAGCTAATCTTATACATGGCTACATGCGAGCAAAATTTCAATGGGATCGCAATATTTTTCCGCGTTTTATGATTTTTTGAAATTTTGCTGAGTCATTATTGCGGGTTAATGACGTCATAAAAAATATTTTATTATTAGCACAATGACTAGTATATTCTGAGGACGAGCAAAGTGAGTCCGAATCTGGGAGGATGAGCGTAGTGAATCTTTAGGTATCAGAAAGTATTTACGATGATGTTCTTTGACATAGATGTTTGTTAACAATATTATTTATTCTCGTGGTTTTGGTGCAAAATCTATGATATATGTCTGAAATTAGTATCAAATGTCTTAAGATTCAATAAATTAGCCTGTCAGTTTTCAAAATAAGCCTGTTACCGTATAATCTGATATAACATTTCAAAGTTACCAACAGTATTATCAATATTACCACATTTAGGTGATTTTAACCGAAAAAATAATGGTAAATTTGATCTCTCAAGAGTCACTTTACTAGATGTAGAGACCACTTTCGAAAATCACCATATTTTATCCATAGGTTTAGAGAATTATTAATGTTACATCTGAAGTGTTCCGGCTATTTTACTTTTTATACTCATAGCAACATGTTTGTTTAGATATTCCAGGTATCCGGGAGTAAAGCGATCGGTATTTCGAGAAAATTCAGCCTATCCAGTAGCTCTCCAAGCTCTGTGGAAAGAGCAACAAGATCAGGAAGACGGTGGCTCCGCATTTAGAGAAAGGAATTTAGTTCCGCAATGGGCATTAATGAATGCACATGCATTGGTACGAAACTATGGGGGCTTAAACGAACAACAAGCAGCGCAAGAAGACGCATTAAATATTCTCAATTCCCTTTATGAGAATTACAGGTAATGTATATATATATATATATATATATATATATATATATATATATATATATATATATATATATATATATATATATATATATATATATAAGTTATCCACCCAAATACTGTGGATATAAGCATAAGCTGACTCATCAATATAAAGTAGTATAAAAGCCTAGACAGGAAGCGGCCACCTTCAGTCTAATTCTATAGTTACGTTTAGCTCCTTCTCTACGAAGTAAAAGTTATTATTATTAGTTTCTAATTGTGATTATATTATTTGTGTTAATTAAATAAATCATTTTTTAAAAACTTAATTTGTTAAACTTGATAGTTAACTGGCGCAGTCGGCAGGATTAAGTTAGCGGAATTTGACAATCCCGGTTTGTTTTAACAATTAACTAACTTGAACCAAAAAATTTTTTTAAAAGTGCTTGGATGATCGCGGCTGATAGACGGAATATGCTGGCAGTAACGGTCACCTTCTGTAAGTACTTTACCACTCAAATTTGTTCATTAAAGCGAGCAGTTCTCGTTTTATGAGAGTTTGACGAAAGGAATAGTGACATTCCACACATTTTTATAATTTTTTTTTTAAAAAAAAAACATCAAATTTCTAATATTTTAAATAAAATTTAACTAATCTTTTTTAAAAATTAAATAAGTAAAATATACACACTCTAAATTTTTTTAAATAAAGTTAAATATTTAAAACCTCTTAAAAAAAGGATATATTGTGTACTCACAATTTTTTTTTAAAATAATTAATTTCATATTACTTTCTTTATTTTATTTAAAGTTTTTATAATGGCAACCTTAAAGAAGGAATATTTAGAGATGGTGCCTGAATTTAGTGGCGAGGCACACTTACTACCTCGATTCTGGAAATATGTGAAAAATTAGTTAATAAGTTTTATGACAAAGACGAAACGGACAATTTCCAAAATGAATATCTTATGTACGGGATATACTCTAAAGTAAAAGGACCCGCCGCGGAAGTAATTAGTACTTCGCGAGTAAAAACCTGGGATGACTTAAAAACCGCACTACTTCACAGTTACAGTGACCGACGAGACGGGTATACCCTTGCAATAGAAATGTCGTGTATGAGACAGTACCAGACAGAAACCTTTCGACTTCTACACACGGGTACAGAAACTGTTAAACTTACAAATTCCCTACTGGAAGAATACTTGTGCTATCGCCGCCGAAGCAGAAATAATTTGCGAATATACGCGTAATTTAGCATTACGAGTGTTCCTTAAAGGTCTTAAAGAACCAATAGGTAGTCTCATGAGGACCAAGAACCCACCGGACCTGAACACTGCACTGAACATGTTGACAAATGACTTCCAGTTTCATTTAGAACAACAAAAACAAAACATACAAACGAGACAACCATTCAACCCTCCCCCAGGACTCAACAAAGACCATATACACAAAATAGGCAACCAGTAACAACTAACCAAACTTTTCGTACCAAACCTAACCCTGTGGCGCCTAATCAAAACCAATATGCTTTCGCTCGACCCGGTCCCAGCACATCTAACAATATTCCTAAACCATATGTGCCTACTCCGATGTCGATTTCGACGCGGAATACAGTGGCTAAAACTAACACTTTTAGATCAAATGATCAGATGTATAACATGGAAGACATTAGTTCAGCAATAGACACAGTTAACGCGGTAAATACTGACAATTTAACTGAAACTCAAGACACAACATGTGAACTACAGACGGACACACAAACCTATTACCCTGATGAATTGTCAGAGTATTTTTTAGAGAATCTGGCCTCGGACGAAAATTTGAGCTCATGAGTTTATATAACACCGAGAGTTCACTTCCGTACATCATTACAAAAGACAACCTTAAAATTTTGATCGACACAGGAAGTTCCAAATCTTTTATTATTCCTGACATAGCCCAGAAATTTTTCCCTCAATCAATACATACTGATCCATGTCAGATTGCATCTGCCCATGGTTGCTCAATTCAACAATTTAGTACCTTGGTGCCAGGTGATAAATTTTATCAGACTCGACCGATGACACTCAAATTTCATTTGTTTAAATTCCATACATATTTTGACGGACTTTTAGGACTTGATAATCTAAGACTTTTACAAGCTACAATTAATCTAACAGAAAACCAACTAAAAACATTAGGTGGTCCAATACCAATACAGTACCGTACCACGAATAGTAATAGTACTCATACTACCGCCATTAGTTCTCAAAATAAAACCTATACAAAAATACATAAAATACAAAAACTCAACAAAAACAAACAAAAACCGAGACACAGACTAAACCAACAAAACAAAGAAAATCAGAAAAGACCACAGTAATACAACCTCAATCCGAACAAGTTTTCAAAATTCAGGTACAAATATCAAGAACGGTACAGCATTAATGCCTAATGTACAGATTAATCTATTAGAAATTCCAGAAGGAATACTCAAAGTGTCTAATAACATGGCTTATTGTGTAATACGAAACCAAACAGATGACTCGCAAATCATTCCTAACCTGACCCCCTTTTCACTGCAATCTTTCTCTGATTTTACGGAATTAGAACCAAACGTACATTTTTTTGATAATAAAAAAACTACATTTGACATTTCGAAAATTAGAACAAATCATATGAACTCTGAAGAGAAACGTGAAATAGAAAAATTAGTCAACGAATTTTCGGATATTTTCCATACAGGAGACCAACCTTTATCCTTTACAAATAAAATCAAACATAACATTACTACGACAGACGAAATCCCTGTATACACTAAGACTTACAGATATCCTGTTATTCATAAAAAAGAAGTACAATCCCAAATAGAAGACATGTTACGGCAAAACATTATAAGACCATCTCACTCTCCCTGGAACTCACCTTTATGGATAGTTCCAAAGAAATTAGATGCTTCTGGCAAACAAAAATGGAGAATTGTTTTTGATTACCGTAAGCTTAACGAAAAAACAGTGGACTGCCCCTTCCCAATTCCATGCATAACAGACTTACTAGACCAACTAGGCAACTGTCATACTTTTCAACAATAGATTTAGCTTCCGGATTCCACCAGATTGAACTAGATGAGAGTAGTATTCCCAAAACTGCATTTAGTACGGAAAATGGTCATTTTGAATTTGTACGAATGCCCTTTGGCCTTCGAAATAGTCCGCGTACCTTTCAACGTGTAATGAATGACATGCTTAGAGGAGTGCCATGTGCAGTATATTTAGACGACATCATTGTGTTCAGCACCAATTTAGCACAACACTTATTACGGTTAAGACAAGTTTTTGAAAGACTTAGACAGGCTAACTTTAAAATTCAACTTGACAAGACAGAGTTTTTAAAGAATTCCGTTGAATACCTAGGACATGTAGTTTCACCGGAAGGAATCAAACCAAACCCTGCTAAAATTCAAGCCATTCAAAATTACCCCCTCCCAAAGACACAAAAAGAGATTAAAGGCTTTGTGGGCCTTCTCTCATATTACAGAAGATTTTTAAAGGACCTAGCACGACTAACAAAACCGATGACAAAGTACCTTAAGAAAAACACAAAGTTAGATTTAAATGATCCTGAATATGTGCAAAGTTTTCATACGTGTAAAAATTTACTCATTAACGAACCAATCCTACAATACCCTGATTTTTCTAAACCTTTCATCCTCACTACCGACGCTTCAAACGTAGCACTAGGAGCTGTGCTAAGTCAAATTAAAAACGGTAATGATCTACCAGTAGCTTATGCTAGTAGAACTTTAAACACCGCTGAGGCAAATCTCAACGATTGAACGGGAACTATTAGCAATTGTCTGGAGTGTAAAATTTTTTAGACCTTACCTCTATGGGCGGAAATTTAAAATTTTCTCAGACCATAAGCCTTTACAGTGGTTATTTAATCTCAAAGAACCCAACTCTAAACTTATGCGGTGGAGACTCAAGTTAGAGGAATATGACTTTGAAATAATTTACAAAAAAGGCTCACATAATCTTAATGCTGACGCTCTCTCCAGAGTAGAGATAAACGTAACAGAAGATGACGATAAATTTCTAAGTGACTTAGTTAGAGACAATTTATTTCCACCGATGACTGACCAGACACCTGGACCGTCAAACTTAGCTCAGGACATCACTGACACTATCCGAACTATCAGTACTCCCCAACCATCGACCTCACACAACGATAATATAGAAACTGAATCACTTTTTGTACACCCGGATAACGACCCACAGAACATAAATGATGACGACGATGACGATCACACAGTACACTCGAACGCAATAGGGAACACATCAATTACCATCCCAATACTTGATGCTCCATCAATCATGGTACTAATCAAGTACTAATTTCGCTAGTGGATCATAGCCCTGCTGCGGTAAAAATCGATAAGCTATTTGACACTAAGACTAGGATGCACGTTCAATTTTCAAAGAACCAATTCGAACAAGACGTAATTAAATTTATACAAACGTATATTGTTCCAAAGAACAGGTATTGTCTATACTTTGAAAACGATGTATACGAACGTTTCTGTGAAATTGTAATGAGAAATTTTACTCACTCACAAATTGAGTTTGTTAAATATACTCAGAAACTTGTCGATGTGACCAATCAGAACAGTATTATCGAGATAATAGAGAACTACCACTTAGGAAAAACTAATCATAGAGGCGTAGACGAAACAGACAATAAAATTAAACGTACTTACTATTGGCCTAATCAAAGGAAATCTATTCAAACTTATATAAATAAATGTACGGTGTGTCAAGCATCAAAATATGATAGACATCCTCTTAGGTTAGAATTTAACATAACACCGACCGCCACACGTCCTTTTGAAATTCTACACATCGATACCCTAACTCTAGAAAAAGATAAATTCCTGACAATCGTAGACTCATTTTCAAAATACGCTCAAGCGTATCGCTTAAATGCTGCGCAAGGTATAGAAGTAGTTAATAAACTTATAAATTTCTTCACCCACCACAATATTCCAAAACAAATAGTCGCTGATAACGGTCTCGAAATAAGTAATAGCCTTGTTAAAGAATTACTTGATCTGCACAAAATAAATTTACACCTGATCAGTTCACAACATCCGGAATCCAACGGTGTAGCCGAGAGATTTCATTCAACTCTAGTAGAGCATATCAGGTTACTTAATAATAGAGAAGAATTCAAACAAGAGCCTATTGACATTAAAGTGAAATATGCAGTGTTGGCATATAATAACTCACTACACTCTGTTACAAAATTAACACCATTTGAAATAATATCCGGTCATATAGAATCGAACCCTCAACTAGACATTGACTTAGAAAAACAGCTGACGAACGACTACATCATTAAACACAGAGACAAAACAAAACTACTTTATACACAAATTAATGACAAAATTGCAAGCACTAAAGAAAAAGTAATTAACAAAGCCAATGAAACCAGAGAAACACTTCCGGAAATACCCAAGCAAGTTTTTGTCGCTAACAAACAAAAACAACAAAAGACAAATAACAGATATAAACCCGAAACTATCACGACAATAAACAAAGACAAGAAAACTGCGACTATACAGCCTCAACACTACAATACCAGACAGAATATCCATTTGTCAGGAAAGAAACTTATAAATTTCCTGTTACAGATCCATCTGCTCAATCGGACAAGGGACAGAGTTCAAAGAACTGACTAATAATCTTGGAATACTGCCCATAAAATTAGGACCAGCAAGACTTGAGACTTCACAACACACGTTGGTGCATTACTACAGACTGAATCCTCTACAATCTCAGTTAACACACCTTACGACCCAATACTTTAAAATTATGGATAGTATTAAACTAACAAACTCTAACTTAACCGAACTTTCGAACTACTTTAAACTAATCGACTATACTAGAAATTTAATTAGTGATAAGATTAATAATATAGGATTAAGAATGTCTACGCATAGAGCAAAGCGTGGACTAATAAATGGATTAGGTAGCATAGTTAAATTAATTTCAGGGAATTTAGATAGTAACGATGGGGAAAGGTATGATACAATTATAAATCACATTGAAACTAACGAACACAGAATCGAGAGCCAAATAGCCCAACAATATTCAATTAATAAAGAATTAATCGTAGCCTTTAATAACAGTAAAAAGATATTCAATTTAATACTTTAGAAGTAAAATCTAAATTCCTTCAATTAAGTAATAGTGTAAAACAAGGTGCCACTGAAATAGAAATTCTAAATAAAAAAGACTTATTAAATCAAATACAAATAATTTATAACGAAATTTTGAATCTCTTACAAGACATTGAAAACTCAGTAACATTTTGTAAACTTAAAACTCTTCATCCAAGTATAATAACATCTCATGAGTTATATACAGATTTAATGAAAATATCAAAACACAAACTAAATGGAGAGCTGCCCTTCGAAGTAACATATGAAAATATTCTTAACTTTGAATCTGTAATAAAAATTAATTGTAAGTTAAATCCTGAACAGATTACATTTTACCTAGA
>JACMZG010001914.1:25911068-26023180 GCA_018340805.1 Microvelia longipes | reverse complement strand
TGCAACAAAAAAACCTTAAATATCCAGGTAAAATAACCAGAAAACACTTAGTTTACAAAAAATAGTAGTTTATGTCGTAAAAATTGAAGAATTAGTACTACTCCAAGAGCCAGGCGTAAAAAATGTGACTTATTTTGTACTAATTCAAACCAAATTATTCTGAAAATGTACCTTAAATTATGAAGGAAAAGCATAGTCTGCCTATCCAGAGTAGAGCCTTTCATATGATTGCGCATGCTCAAAATTTTATAATATCGCACTAATTCCAGTTTTCTTGCAATAGGTGGATCCCTGTAGGTCGTGGGCAAAATATAAACAGAACATTGTAAAAGCTGATGAAATTTCCTATAAAACGAGTGTTCTTTCGTCAAAATCGGATAAATACAACTTAAGTTATACCATTTGTAAAATAGTCAAAAAAATTCTCAAAAAGTCAATATTTTTTCAAAGAAATTCGCTGTCTTTGCATAAATTAACCATTTATTTAGTGTTTTTGAAAGATCCATAACTTTGGGTGTAGTCATCTGATTTTGATGATTAAACACTCAGCTTAAACACTCAGCTGATGAAATTTTATCAGCTTTAAAAAATTTTCTCTTCATGCACACGACCTACAGGAAGCCACTTATTGCAAGAAAAATGGAATTAAAGCGATTTTATAAAATTTTGAGCATGCGCAACTATATGAAAGGCTCCACTCTGGATAGACAGACTTTGCTTTTCCTTCATAATTTAAGGTATATTTTCAGGAAAATTTGGTTTGAAGTAGTACATAATGAGTCACATTTTTTCAGGTTCGGCTCTTGGACTATACGAAATGTAGTAGTTTTTAGGGGGTCCCGGGAGCAATTTTACAACTTATATTGTAAAAGTAAAAAAATAGATTTTTTTTCTTTTGTGTGTGTTACTTCAACAAATTTAATATATATATATATATATATATATATATATATAATATATATATATTATATATATATATATTATATATATATATATATATATATATATGTATATATATTTCAAGGGGTCCGGGAAGTAGTTCAAAATATTATAGGGGTTCCAATTATAAAAAAGGTTGGGAACCACTGTAGTAGAGAGTAAAGAATACCTTAAGTACTGCAAATAGTATCCACATTAACACACGTCTGAGTGACTGTGTGGTTACAGTGTTGGACTCCGGATCAAGTGTATGTGTATGAGTCTTGGCGGAAGCGATTAGTCATTAAGTTTTTGTTCGGTTTTGTAAAATAATGTTACGAGGACGTTAAGTAACTAAATAATTCTGGTGCGGAGGACCGCAGCCCGGCGAATTTTTCTTCGAAATGCGTGCTTTTTTGCTCATCCTTTTTTCCTTGAGTTTTCTGTATATATTTAATAATCTAAGCAGCAGCTACATAACTTATTTTTTCGAATCATTCGATGAAAATGTACCAAAACGTAGCTTCAAGTAAGTGTATAATGCTGTGGTGTATAATGTATAATCTATAGGATAAATTTGCACATTTCCTTTGAAAAATTCGAAAAATAAAAGAATAAGTCGCGACTCTACTGCTCAGGTTGTTAAAAAAATACCGAAAACCTAGCTTGCGGACCTACGTGTCAGATTTTTTATTTATTTTGAAGATAATCACAACTACAGCGAATCCTATATCTAGTGATACAGCATCACTAAAGAAACTAACTAGGAAGAACAAATTTAGTGAAATGGGCTACAAAACTTGTCTGTTCTTTGTTTCAGAGGTACAAGAGCAGTAGAGCACGTTATCCTCGCCACTGAAGCTATTATTAATGGAAGAATTAGCAGCCATGATGAATTATCTGGTAAGCTCTTTTTATTTCTCTTTAGAAGGATGTGCTCTGTTAATCTTCATAAGATTGAGCTACCTATAAATGTTTCGTATTGGTTTTCGTTTACAGTCAAGACAAGACATGTTGTAATAATTTGATCAGTAAATAATGCTGATTAGTCTAATGTCTTCAATATGAGACAAAATTTTTACTCTTCATTATAACAAATTACGACGATAAATGCATTCTGCAGGTTTTAAATACGGCTTATTATAAATTTGGTGTGATTCTGATAAATTTGGTTTCATCTCTGATTATTGTCTAAAATAAATATGTATTTGACATATGTGCTCGTACTGGTTAAAGTAAGTCGATTTCGTATCAATCCACTTGACGGTCCAACAATGCCACCGCCTTGTTTACATATCATTATCAGCTCTTGAGCGTGAGATATATTATCCTTCAGTCATGCTCGGTTTCGAACAAGCTTTCGATGTATTGCACCTGGGATTGTAGCTGAAACTCAAGAGCGTCCTTTCGTTAACTTATTTTCTAATTCCTAGTTTTCCTATATAAAAAATCAATTGCCGATATTGATTTTTAATTGGTAATTGGTTAAAAATCAATAATTGATTTTATAGATTACGTAATTTTTTTGGATTATCAATTAAGTAGGATATACCAATGTGAATAAGTCTTTTAGACAAAGGAATATCAATATTTCTTATTAATGTTAATAAATATATTAGATGAAGAAACCCCTATTAAGTATTGTATATTGTATTGATTATGTCACTAACTTATCAAACAACACTGGCCAATAAATTATTACCATTTTAATTTAGGTTGTATGGTGATCGTAATTTTAATTTTGTCTGTCGGTCAACAGAGGAAGGGCGACATGGATCCAATATTCAAATTCAAAAATCCTTTTATTTATTTTGTAGTACATTTTTTAGCTATTATACAATATATATATATAAATTTTCTTAATACTAACATTCAATAGAGCACATCACCACAAGGCTAAGCCTGAGAGTGGAGGAGCATTAAAATTATCAAAATATAGTAAAATATAAATTATTAAACAATAAAATTTTTTTTTAAAATTGACTGAACAGTCTATAGTAAATTATCATAAATATCACATTTATAACTAGTAAGTTAAAACAAGTCTTAAAATATATATATCACTTTAGTTGTATAAAAATACACATCTTTATTTTTATTTTTATTGAACATTGAAAGTTTTTTTTAATTTTATTTAGGCTCTATAATGTGACCTAGCTGATTTAGCTCCTGTTGAGAGTAAGAGATTAGCCAACTATGTATACTTTTTTAAAAACTTAGTTATTTTTTTTTTACATCAATGGGAATTTATTAAGCAAAACAGTCCTATAAAAGTTATGTGATGTTGACCAATACTTTATTACAATAAGGAACATTATATTAGAGCTATTTCTCAGGTTATATGAAGTATTTACAGGATTAGTTGTACATAGTTGGTGTTTAGAAAGATATAAAATACTACATTTATAATAAAGTGCTTTAATGCTTAACAGACCTACTGTTTGGTACAAGTCTTCAGTAGAAATTGAATGGGAAGTTTGAAAATAATTTTAAGAAGCTTTTATGTGATATAATTAAAGGATTTAAGTGGGTTGGAGAGGCTCCTCCCCACCCAATAATACCATACATTAAGATTGATTGCACAGTGAATAATATACTATTTTCATTTGGTTTATATTGACATATTTTTAACTTAGATAGTAAAAATGTTAAGTATCTTATTTTATCTGTTAAGAATTTTACATGTTGAGACCAGTTTAATTGAAAATCAATATGGATTCCTAAAAATTTAGTTGAAAGTACTCTTTTAAGAGGAAGAGATTTACTACCATCTGATTCTACAGTATTTAGAGTTAAGGATTGAGGGGGTAGAGAACTCCTTGATGAGTAAAGCAAATATACACAGTTTTAGAAAGATTTAAGTGAAGTAAATTTTGGTTTAACATGAATAGATAATATTTAAAAATTTTTGGTATTCCTGAAAATTTTTCCATGAATTACCAGAAACAATAATGTTGTATCATCGGCAAATGATAGAATTTCAATATCGGGATTTAGAATTAATAGGCCATTTATATAAACAAGAAAAAGCAGAGGGCCTAATACTGTGCCTTGAGGCACTCCATTATTTACTGTTAAGTAAGAGCTAAATTGATCACCTATTTTTTGTTTTCTGTTTTCGACAATTAAGATAACTTTTTATCAGAGCTACTAGTAAGGGATCTAAACCAGAATCGTGAAGTTTTTTAACAAGTATGGAATGATTAACAGTGCAAAGGCTTTTCGCAAATCTAGAAATACACAAAGTGCTTTTTTATTGTTATCTACATAATTATATAATTTGCTGGTTAGTTTCAAAGATTGCATCATCTGTTCCTTTTCCTTCTCTAAAGCCAAATTGATTGTTGGAAAAGAAATTTATGGAATTGAGGTAATTTAAAATTCTATTATTTATACATTTTTCTAGTTTCGTTATTAAAAGATAAAAACGTGGCACAAATAACCAACAGCTTTTTCCTCAATTCTTCCACTTTCCTCCTTCCAATTAAACCTTTTTATTGGATTGATTGGATTCTGAGGTGAAAAAAAAAATCTTTCTCTTGAAATTTTTATTAGTCTTTTTTCAGTCTACCATATTCAATTGTGTGTATGAATACTTTGTTATTTATTTCTGATATCCAAAAAAAAATCTGAAAATCCAATATAAGCTATTTACGTTAGGGTTTTAATCTTCTATTTAACACAATTTACATTCATAATTTGTTTTTAATTTTTATCATTTATACCGTAGGTACTCAAGAAAAGTGATTTCTTTGCACTAAAAAAAATCCAAAATCGGGATAACAACATAATTTTCTGTCCTGTGCTTTTAAGCCCTTCGGACTGTTTTTTCCCTAATTTTCTCTATAAGTGCTTGTGTGTGTGCATGCGTGAGTATATGTGTGTGTCTTTAATCATTATAGCTCCTAAGGTTTTTGTGCTCTAGCACTAACACAAGTTTTGTCAAAACTTGGCTCAAAAAAGTGATTTCTTTGCACTAAAAAATTCAAAATCGGGATTACAAAGAATTTTCTGTCTTGTGTTTTTAAGCCCTTCGAACTGTTATTTTCTTCCCTAATTTTCTCTTTAAGTGCTTGTGTGTGTGTATATGTGTACGTCTTTAATCATTATAGCTTAATGGTGTTTGTGCTACAGTTAAAACGTGGACAAAAATCAATATTTAGTTAATTAAAGAGATCTTATTTACCGCAATCTAAAGAATCAGCTACCATCAATACTTGCTGTTGGATATGAATATCTAACAGGATACTTGCTGTTAGTACATGCTGACGGTAGCTGATTCTACAATTTAGTTAATGTTGAGATAAATTTGAAATTTGGCAAGAATGTACGCATATATAAAAACCGATAATGGACCAAGTTTAGAAAATTACCGAGTTAAATTCGGTAAAAGAATACACCTTAACGAAATAAATAATTATACTAAATTTCGTTTCAATACAACAAGTAAATTCATGATTTTTCCGTGAATCAAAAAATTTAAACTGCATCGGGCGTGGTCAGTGCCTATATATGACCGCTTGGAATGAAACGAATGTATTTACTATCTGAGGACGAGCGAAGCGAGACCGAAGACGTTTTGCAGTAAATTTAGCGACTTGTGTATTCTGAAGACGAGCGAAGCCAGTCTGAAGATGGGAGCATTAGCGTAGCGAACTCGATGTAATAAGAAAAAGTTCCAAGGTATCCCGTACGCGATTTTTTTTGGTGTTACTCCTCCCTCTTGTGTTACTCCTTGATTACGATCTGCCTCATAAGCGTAATGTAGTTAGACTAGTAATGCATGGCATCAAGAACTCACGTCAAAAGAATACATCAAATAAAATTATTTATTTAAAGCAAGCGAAGATATTCTATCGAAACATTCGGACGCTATACTATTTTAAAGTATAAAGTCAAAAAGGCTCGCTTCGCTCGCTACAATACGTATATTTATCATAATACATAGTAAAAATGGCTCGCTTCGCTCGCTAGATTGCTATATATACAATAATACATAGTAAAAAAAGCTCGCTTCGCTCACTAGAATGCTTATCTTTAAAATAATACATAGTAAAACAGGCTCGCTTCGCTCGCTAGAATGCTTATATTTATAATAATACAAAGTAAAAGAAGGCTCGCTTCGCTCGCTAGAATGCGTATATTTATAATAATACATAAAAAAAGGCTCGCTTCGCTCGCTAGATTGCTATATATACAATAATACATAGTAAAAAAGGCTCGCTTCGCTCACTAGAATGCTTATCTTTAAAATAATACATAGTAAAACAGGCTCGCTTCGCTCGCTAGAATGCTTATAATAATTATTTCTTTATTTTTATTTTATTAAAATCTTTATCTTTATTTTATTAATTATTTCTTTATTTTTAGGCATAAGAATGCTTATGCCTAATTTTCTCTTTAAGTGCTTGTGTGTGTGTATATGTGTACGTCTTTAATCATTATAGCTTAATGGTGTTTGTGCTACAGTTAAAACGTGGACAAAAATCAATATTTAGTTAATTAAAGAGATCTTATTTACCGCAATCTAAAGAATCAGCTACCATCAATACTTGCTGTTGGATATGAATATCTAACAGGATACTTGCTGTTAGTACATGCTGACGGTAGCTGATTCTACAATTTAGTTAATGTTGAGATAAATTGAAATTGCAAGAATGTACGCATATATAAAAACCGATAATGGACCAAGTTTAGAAAAATTACCGAGTTAAATTCGGTAAAAGAATACACCTTAACGAAATAAATAATTATACTAAATTTCGTTTCAATACAACAAGTAAATTCATGATTTTTCCGTGAATCAAAAAATTTAAACTGCATCGGGCGTGGTCAGTGCCTATATATGACCGCTTGGAATGAAACGAATGTATTTACTATCTGAGGACGAGCCGAAGCGAGACCGAAGACGTTTTGCAGTAAATTTAGCGACTTGTGTATTCTGAAGACGAGCGAAGCCAGTCTGAAGATGGGGAGCATTAGCGTAGCGAACTCGATGTAATAAGAAAAGTTCCAAGGTATCCCGTTAGCCATCTTCCAAGGTAAAGTTAAGTTTCCAATAAAGTTCCAAGGTATAGTTCCGGAGCCATCTTCTGTCTTTTCTGAAGATTATAATAAAAATAGTCTTAAGCAAATGAACCCTCTAGCACCTAGGTTTTATGGTGCTTTAAAAATTCATAAAATGGAGAGCCTATAAGACCTATTGTTTCATTTTTTCATCGCCTAGAAAAAAATAAAATTATTATAGATTATTTTGAAAGTAACTAATTTTAAAGCAATAGACTCTATTAATAATACATTAGAATTCACCGAAACGCTGCAGTCTGTTCAGTTACCAGATAAGTTTTGGATGGTTTCTTTTTGATGTGGTTGATCTCTTTACCGCGTTCCTACTGAAAAATGTATTATACTATTAAGGCTATCCTTGAGCGACACAGTAGTGATAGGATCTTTAATGTTGTTGAACTTTAGAACTTATAGAGCTTTGCCTATCTCAAAACTATTTCTGTTATAACGGCAAGTTCTATGAAGGTAAAGCTGGTTTTAGCCATGGGCGCCCCATTATCCGCATTAGCTGCCAACATTTTTATGCACTTTTTCTATCGCGAGTTTGTGGGCTGATGCTATGAATCCATTCAAGAAATACATTCATTTTTGGAAGAGGTACGTGGACGATGTTTCTGTATCTGGACTGGTTCCAGAAACAAACTTTTACTTTTCTTAGACTATTTAAACAAACATATTAAGTCTATCAAAATTCACTCATGAATTAGAACAAGAAGATCGTCTTAATTTTTTAGACTTAAGTATAATTAAGAAAAACAAAAGTTTGCGCTATGAAGTCTATAGAAAACCTACAGCTACCTNGAGCGACACAGTAGTGATAGGATCTTTAATGTTGAACTTTTAGAACTTATAGAGCTTTGCCTATCTCAAAACTATTTCTGTTATAACGGCAAGTTCTATGAAGGTAAAGCTGGTTTAGCCATGGGCGCCCCATTATCCGCATTAGCTGCCAACATTTTTATGCACTTTTTCTATCGCGAGTTTGTGGCTGATGCTATGAATCCATTCAAGAAATACATTCATTTTTGGAAGAGGTACGTGGACGATGTTTTCTGTATCTGGACTGGTTCCAGAAACAAACTTTTACTTTTCTTAGACTATTTAAACAAACATATTAAGTCTATCAAATTCACTCATGAATTAGAACAAGAAGATCGTCTTAATTTTTTAGACTTAAGTATAATTAAGAAAAACAAAAGTTTGCGCTATGAAGTCTATAGAAAACCTACAGCTACAGACAACATTATTCCATCGGATTCCTACCACCCATGGAGTCATAAAATGGCTGCGTTTCACGCCTTGACACACCGCCTTCTAACTCTCAACCTTGACCCAGAAGCTTACAACAAGGAGCTGTCTATAATAAAATTTATAGCTAATAACAACGGCTACGACGCATCCCTTGTTGATAAACTTATAACAAAGAAGAGGCAACGTCTTATTCTTAAATCTATGGGAGAAGAGCAGGCACTAGATGATAAGAGATGGTGTTCCGTTCCATACATTGGCCCCTTATCCCAGAAAGTAGCTTCCGTCTTACAAAATAATAATTTTAACGTGAGTTTTAGTACATGTAGCACGCTTCGCAATCATTTGTAGGGTTAAGGACCCTGTTCCTAATAAATCAAAGAGTGGTGTTTACATGGTTCAATGCGGTGTTTGTAAGTCGGAGTACTTAGGTCAGACAGGTAGGAGCATAAGTACCCGTATTTCGGAGCATTTAAGAATACAGGTAGCAGGTTCTATGACCATATTAATGCTGAAGATCATATGAACGGTCCGCATCAGGTTGGGTTCCTTCATTTTGCAAATAAAGGGCGTAAGCTAGACTTCTTGGAGAAATTAGAGATTCTAAGGAGTCAGGAAGCAGTGGGAGAACTTAACTTGAACGTCAGAGGGGAAAGATCACCCTTCTACTAGCTCTCCTGAAGGTACCGCCCCGCCTCCAACCAGTCTATCACGACTCACCGACATCGTTGAGTCGAAAAAGAAGAGGAAGAATATTACTAATTCTATTTAGTTTTTACGTTTATAATGTCTTCTTTTAGCTGTTTTCTTATAATTATTCCTGGTAATTTCATTTGTTTTATTTATTTATTTAATTTTTATTGTCTTTACTGTATTTTGACTTGATTTTTATACATTTTTAACTGTTTTAATTATTTGTTATTTTTACTTATTTGTACAGGCACTGATGATGGCCTCATGTAGGTTGAAAGCGCTTTGAATAAATTAATAATTTTGTGGAGAGACTCTTTTCTTCGTTCCTTTCATTATGAACAACTCCACTAGTGCTCATTCAAAATCATAGGTTTTCTAATGTTCTATGACTCTTTGTGTAGAACTCCATGATAATTAAAGATAAATGAAAAGACTTTAGTTCCACAAATAATTTTTAAATAATTTGTAATGTACATATATTTCGGTTTTTACACCATCATCAGACTTAACCTTCATAACCTAACCTTACCAAAAAAAACCAAAGCTTTTTCCAAACTCTGTATTTTGTGCAACGAGATTGTAATTTTTAATCTTTTTGTGTTTATTATGTAGTTTTTGTTTTATTTTATTTGTCTGATGATGGTGTGAAAACCGAAATATATATTCCAATTTATACTTTTCCTCACCTTCTTATACAGAAGGTATATAGAGGAAAAGTATTGGATTCGCCCAAAATATTTTAACCCGAGATTTCACTTGAATTATCCATTTTAGGTATTTTTAGGACCATCTGAACCGATTTCAGCTTGATGTCTGTGTGTGTGTGTGTGTCTGTGTTACGCATAACTCCCACTTTGTTTATGCTAGATAGTTGAAACTTAGTATAAAAATCAGTCTTTGGGTCTTGTTGGGCTACCCGGAATATCAAAATTTTATGTCACCATTAACCCTATTTGCGTAGTCAGCAAAAATTTAAAAAAATCTTTAAAAAATCGAAAAATGACCCGATGAACTTGAAATTTGGCTGGAATATACATCTCAATATGACAAACAAATCTCTTAAATTTCGTTTTGATATTGGCCGCCATTTTGAAATTATTTACTTTTGAAATTAAAAATTTTGACGCTTAATAATACCAAAAGTATACACGTGTTTTTGACATATAACACGTCGTTGGAACCGCAAAAAATAGGAACAAATATAAAAAACTCCGATCTTAATTTACTAATTAGTTAAAAAGTTATAAGCGAACTTAATTATTAATTAGTTTTGTTAAACGTAAAAGCTTGCTTACGTTTGTTAAGGTTACAAATTTCCGCCAAAAATTCAAATAAATTTAAAAAAACGAGTAAAAATCGGAACTTTTTTTTATTTAAGATTATGCAAAGTTTAACGTTCTTGTATGCTTTTTTATACAAATTAAATTATTATTTGTTAAAAATAATCTAAAAAAATATGCTTAAATACTGAAGTGATATCAAGCCGCCATTATTTACTTCGTAAAATGTGTTTTCGTTAAACAATGACAGTGTTGCCTGGATTTCAACAAAAGTTATGTTGGCAGTACTGTATAGCTGCATGACTGAAAACCCTAGGCCAATTGTTAACCATCCTATTCTGAAGAGGAGCGAAGCGAGTCTGAAAAGTGAGGAAAAGTTCCGAGGAACCCCGTACCCGATTTTTTTAAAAATTATTTGTGGAACCAAAATCTTTTTATTTATCTTTACTATAATGTAATATAATATTATTGGTTTTTATTGGATCATAAAAGTTAAGCAGCATTGAGGTGGATCAGTGCCTGGATGGGTGACTGCTGAGAATAAAACGATTAAATTTACTGTCTGAGGACAAGTAAAGTGAGTCTGAAGACGTACTTGTGAAAAAGCTCGGAGGTACCTCCTACCCATTTTTTCTTTTCCGGATCAAAGGCAGTCCAAAGTCTCCCGGATACCCCAATTTCAACCAAAGACTTCGTCATTGAATATTTTTAGAGCGGGAAGTCATTACCCTATTTCTAAAGGAATGCTTGAAATTTTACTCCCAGAATTCCTAACTTTTCATTATATTTTGTTTTCTATGTAGGAACTCTTCTAGGTAGGAGAATATAGGAAACAATATATTTTCTTATAGAGAAAAAAGGTCTTTTTCATAGTGCTGAGAATTAAAAGGGCTCCTGAATTATTCTGGTTGAAAAATTTTTGTTTTTTAATGTTTTGATTCCGACGGGAATCCGTTCATTTGTGCTTAATCCCCTTACAGGTAGGTTGTTATTTGTGTTTCCTTTGTGTCGCGGGTTGAAGATTTAGAGCCCCAGGTTTTGGGCCTGAGTTGAACCATTCTAGTGTTTTGTTAAACAAGGATTAACAGAAAGAAAGGATTTACATATTTTAATTTTTTACCTATATTTTCCTCTTAGATTTTTAAAAGAGTTATCCAAAAACTAGATTTTGTTTTAAAACAATTCTGGCACTGAGGTCCGCATATCAGACGGATTTCCTTAAAATTGCGTGCTCTTATTATAACACACGTAACTCAATAAGTCCAGATATTTAAAAAAAACGCTTATTTATCTTATCTGCTAAAGAAATGTATCAGTTGTCAACATTTTTATTGGCACTAATTTAAAGTTACTGGCTTTAGTAACTGCTTTCAATTAAAAGATTATAGAATACTTCCTTTAATAAATCCAGACAAAGTAAGTGACAAATCATATAACAGAAGCACAGATGTAAGCATTTCAATATAGAATAACTTTTATGTTAATATTAACTATATTATATATATATATATATATAAATATATATAATATATATATATATATATATATATATATATATATATATATATATATATATATATATATATATATATATATATATATATATATATATATATATATATATATATATATATATATATATATATAGTATAAGTTATCCACCCAAATACTGTGGATATAAGCATAAGCTGACTCATCATATAAAGTAGTATAAAAGCCTAGACAGGAAGCGGCCACCTTCAGTCTAATTCTATAGTTACGTTTAGCTCCTTCTCTACGAAGTAAAAGTTATTATTATTAGTTTCTAATTGTGATTATATTATTTGTGTTAATTAAATAAATCATTTTTTAAAAACTTAATTTGTTAAACTTGATAGTTAACTGGCGCAGTCGGCAGGATTAAGTTAGCGGAATTTGACAATCCCGGTTTGTTTTAACAATTAACTAACTTGAACCAAAAATTTTTTTAAAAGTGCTTGGATGATCGCGGCTGATAGACGGAATATGCTGGCAGTAACGGTCACCTTTCTGTAAGTACTTTACCACTCAAATTTGTTCATTAAAGCGAGCAGTTCTCGTTTTATGAGAGTTTGACGAAAGGAATAGTGACATTCCACACATTTTTATAATTTTTCTTTTTACAAAAAAAACATAAACCAAATTTCTAATATTTTAAATAAAATTTAACTAATCTTTTTAAAGAATTAAATAAGTAAAATATACACACTCAATTTTTTAAATAAAGTTAAATATTTAAAACCTCTTAAAAAAAGGATATATTGTGTACTCACAATTTTATTAAAATAATTAATTTCATATTACTTTCTTTATTTTATTTAAAGTTTTATAATGGCAACCTTAAAGAAGGAATATTTAGAGATGGTGCCTGAATTTAGTGGCGAGGCACACTTACTACCTCGATTTCTGGAAATATGTGAAAAATTAGTTAATAAGTTTTATGACAAAGACGAAACGGACAATTTCCAAAATGAATATCTTATGTACGGGATATACTCTAAAGTAAAAGGACCCGCCGCGGAAGTAATTAGTACTTCGCGAGTAAAAACCTGGGAAGACTTAAAAACCGCACTACTTCACAGTTACAGTGACCGACGAGACGGGTATACCCTTGCAATAGAAATGTCGTGTATGAGACAGTACCAGACAGAAACACCTTTCGACTTCTACACACGAGTACAGAAACTGTTAAACTTACAAATTCCCTACTGGAAGAATACTTGTGCTATCGCCGCCGAAGCAGAAATAATTTGCGAATATACGCGTAATTTAGCATTACGAGTGTTCCTTAAAGGTCTTAAAGAACCAATAGGTAGTCTCATGAGGACCAAGAACCCACCGGACCTGAACACTGCACTGAACATGTTGACAAATGACTTCCAGTTTCATTTAGAACAGCAAAAACAAAACATACAAACAAACAACCATTCAACCCTCCCCCAGGACTCAACAAAGACCATATACACAAAATAGGCAACCAGTAACAACTAACCAAACTTTTCGTACCAAACCTAACCCTGTGACGCCTAATCAAAACCAATATGCTTTCGCTCGACCCGGTCCCAGCACATCTAACAATATTCCTAAACCATATGTGCCTACTCCGATGTCGATTTCGACGCGGAATACAGTGGCTAAAACTAACACTTTTAGATCAAATGATCAGATGTATAACATGGAAGACATTAGTTCAGCAATAGACACAGTTAACGCGGTAAATACTGACAATTTAACTGAAACTCAAGACACAACATGTGAACTACAGACGGACACACAAACCTATTACCCTGATGAATTGTCAGAGTATTTTTTAGAGAATCTGGCCTCGGACGAAAATTTGAGCTCATGAGTTTATATAACACCGAGAGTTCACTTCCGTACATCATTACAAAAGACAACCTTAAAATTTTGATCGATACAGGAAGTTCCAAATCTTTTATTATTCCTGACATAGCCCAGAAATTTTTCCCTCAATCAATACATACTGATCCATGTCAGATTGCATCTGCCCATGGTTGCTCAATTCAACAATTTAGTACCTTGGTGCCAGGTGATAAATTTTATCAGACTCGACCGATGACACTCAAAATTTCATTTGTTTAAATTCCATACATATTTTGACGGACTTTTAGGACTTGATAATCTAAGACTTTTACAAGCTACAATTAATCTAACAGAAAACCAACTAAAAACATTAGGTGGTCCAATACCAATACAGTACCGTACCACGAATAATAATAGTACTCATACTACCGCCATTAGTTCTCAAATAAAACCTATAAAAAATACATAAAAATACAAAAACTCAACAAAAACAAACAAAAACCGAGACACAGACTAAACCAACAAAACAAAGAAAATCAGAAAAGACCACAGTAATACAACCTCAATCCGAACAAGTTTTCAAAATTCAGGTACAAAATATCAAGAACGGTACAGCATTAATGCCTAATGTACAGATTAATCTATTAGAAATTCCAGAAGGAATACTCAAAGTGTCTAATAACATGGCTTATTGTGTAATACGAAACCAAACAGATGACTCGCAAATCATTCCTAACCTGACCCCTTTTCACTGCAATTTCTCTGATTTTACGGAATTAGAACCAAACGTACATTTTTTTGATAATAAAAAAGCTACATTTGACATTTCGAAAATTAGAACAAATCATATGAACTCTGAAGAGAAACGTGAAATAGAAAAATTAGTCAACGAATTTTCGGATATTTTCCATACAGGAGACCAACCTTTATCCTTTACAAATAAAATCAAACATAACATTACTACGACAGACGAAATCCCTGTATACACTAAGACTTACAGATATCCTGTTATTCATAAAAAAGAAGTACAATCCCAAATAGAAGACATGTTACGGCAAAACATTATAAGACCATCTCACTCTCCCTGGAACTCACCTTTATGGATAGTTCCAAAGAAATTAGATGCTTCTGGTAAACAAAAATGGAGAATTGTTTTTGATTACCGTAAGCTTAACGAAAAAACAGTGGACTGCCCCTTCCCAATTCCATGTATAACAGACTTACTAGACCAACTAGGCAACTGTCAATACTTTTCAACAATATTTAGCTTCCGGATTCCACCAGATTGAACTAGATGAGAGTAGTATTCCTAAAACTGCATTTAGCACGGAAAATGGTCATTTTGAATTTGTACGAATGCCCTTTGGCCTTCGAAATAGTCCGCGTACCTTTCAACGTGTAATGAATGACATGCTTAGAGGAGTGCCATGTGCAGTATATTTAGACGACATCATTGTGTTCAGCACCAATTTAGCACAACACTTATTACGGTTAAGACAAGTTTTTGAAAGACTTAGACAGGCTAACTTTAAAATTCAACTTGACAAGACAGAGTTTTTAAAGAATTCCGTTGAATACCTAGGACATGTAGTTTCACCGGAAGGAATCAAACCAAACCCTGCTAAAATTCAAGCCATTCAAAATTACCCCCCCCCAAAGACACAAAAGAGATTAAGGCTTTGTGGGCCTTCTCTCATATTACAGAAGATTTTTAAAGGACCTAGCACGACTAACAAAACCGATGACAAAGTACCTTAAGAAAAACACAAAGTTAGATTTAAATGATCCTGAATATGTGCAAAGTTTTCATACGTGTAAAAATTTACTCATTAACGAACCAATCCTACAATACCCTGATTTTTCTAAACCTTTCATCCTCACTACCGACGCTTCAAACGTAGCACTAGGAGCTGTGCTAAGTCAAATTAAAAACGGTAATGATCTACCAGTAGCTTATGCTAGTAGAACTTTAAACACCGCTGAGGCAAATCTCTCAACGATTGAACGGGAACTATTAGCAATTGTCTGGAGTGTAAAATTTTTTAGACCTTACCTCTATGGGCGGAAATTTAAAATTTTCTCAGACCATAAGCCTTTACAGTGGTTATTTAATCTCAAAGAACCCAACTCTAAACTTATGCGGTGGAGACTCAAGTTAGAGGAATATGACTTTGAAATAATTTACAAAAAAGGCTCACATAATCTTAATGCTGACGCTCTCTCAGAGTAGAGATAAACGTAACAGAAGATGACGATAAATTTCTAAGTGACTTAGTTAGAGACAATTTATTTCCACCGATGACTGACCAGACACCTGGACCGTCAAACTTAGCTCAGGACATCACTGACACTATCCGAACTATCAGTACTCCCCAACCATCAACCTCACACAACGATAATATAGAAACTGAATCACTTTTTGTACACCCGGATAACGACCCACAGAACATAAATGATGACGACGATGACGATCACACAGTACACTCGAACGCAATAGGGAACACATCAATTACCATCCCAATACTTGATGCTCCAATCAATCATGGTACTAATCAAGTACTAATTTCGCTAGTGGATCATAGCCCTGCTGCGGTAAAAATCGATAAGCTATTTGACACTAAGACTAGGATGCACGTTCAATTTTCAAAGAACCAATTCGAACAAGACGTAATTAAATTTATACAAACGTATATTGTTCCAAAGAACAGGTATTGTCTATACTTTGAAAACGATGTATACGAACGTTTCTGTGAAATTGTAATGAGAAATTTTACTCACTCACAAATTGAGTTTGTTAAATATACTCAGAAACTTGTCGATGTGACCAATCAGAACAGTATTATCGAGATAATAGAGAACTACCACTTAGGAAAAACTAATCATAGAGGCGTAGACGAAACAGACAATAAAATTAAACGTACTTACTATTGGCCTAATCAAAGGAAATCTATTCAAACTTATATAAATAAATGTACGGTGTGTCAAGCATCAAAATATGATAGACATCCTCTTAGGTTAGAATTTAACATAACACCGACCGCCACACGTCCTTTTGAAATTCTACACATCGATACCCTAACTCTAGAAAAAGATAAATTCCTGACAATCGTAGACTCATTTTTAAATACGCTCAAGCGTATCGCTAAATGCTGCACAAGGTATAGAAGTAGTTAATAAACTTATAAATTTCTTCACCCACCACAATCCAAAACAAATAGTCGCTGATAACGGTCTCAATAAGTAATAGCCTTGTTAAAGAATTACTTGATCTGCACAAAATAAATTTACACCTGATCAGTTCACAACATCCGGAATCCAACGGTGTAGCCGAGAGATTTCATTCAACTCTAGTAGAGCATATCAGGTTACTTAATAATAGAGAAGAATTCAAACAAGAGCCTATTGACATTAAAGTGAAATATGCAGTGTTGGCATATAATAACTCACTACACTCTGTTACAAATTAACACCATTTGAAATAATATCCGGTCATATAGAATCGAACCCTCAACTAGACATTGACTTAGAAAAACAGCTGACGAACGACTATATCATTAAACACAGACAAAACAAAACTACTTTATACACAAATTAATGACAAAATTGCAAGCACGAAAGAAAAAGTAATTAACAAAGCCAATGAAACCAGAGAAACACTTCCGGAAATACCCAAGCAAGTTTTTGTCGCTAACAAACAAAAACAACAAAAGACAAATAACAGATATAAACCCGAAACTATCACGACAATAAACAAAGACAAGAAAACTGCGACTATACAGCCTCAACACTACAATACCAGACAGAATATCCATTTGTCTAACATTAAACGACCCAGGAAAGAAACTTATAAATTTCCTGTTACAGATCCATCTGCTCAATCGGACAAGGGACAGAGTTCAAAGAACTGACTATAATCTTGGAATACTGCCCATAAAATTAGGACCAGCAAGACTTGAGACTTCACAACACACGTTGGTGCATTACTACAGACTGAATCCTCTACAATCTCAGTTAACACACCTTACGACCCAATACTTTAAAATTATGGATAGTATTAAACTAACAAACTCTAACTTAACCGAACTTTCGAACTACTTTAAACTAATCGACTATACTAGAAATTTAATTAGTGATAAGATTAATAAATAGGATTAAGAATGTCTACGCATAGAGCAAAGCGTGGACTAATAAATGGATTAGGTAGCATAGTTAAATTAATTTCAGGGAATTTAGATAGTAACGATGGGGAAAGGTATGATACAATTATAAATCACATTGAAACTAACGAACACAGAATCGAGAGCCAAATAGCCCAACAATATTCAATTAATAAAGAATTAATCGTAGCCTTTAATAACAGTATAAAAGATATTCAATTTAATACTTTAGAAGTAAAATCTAAATTCCTTCAATTAAGTAATAGTGTAAAACAAGGTGCCACTGAAATAGAAATTCTAAATAAAAAAGACTTATTAAATCAAATACAAATAATTTATAACGAAATTTTGAATCTTACAAGACATTGAAAACTCAGTAACATTTTGTAAACTTAAAACTCTTCATCCAAGTATAATAACATCTCATGAGTTATATACAGATTTAATGAAAATATCAAAACACAAACTAAATGGAGAGCTGCCCTTCGAAGTAACATATGAAAATATTCTTAACTTTGAATCTGTAATAAAAATTAATTGTAAGTTAAATCCTGAACAGATTACATTTTACCTAGATATACCCCTTAACTCTAAAATAAAGTATGAACTTTACCATTTACTACCCATACCTACCAAACATAAAAACAATTATGTCACTATAATTCCTGAGTCAAAATACTTTTAAAACGATAAAAGAGCCTTTGAATGGTATATGTGCTAAACAAGGGGTGTACCAATGCTCACAAGACTTGATCGCAGCCAACGAAGCTACTTGCGAAAAAAAACATCATCCTGAAGGAAAAATCTGAGCACTGTCGATACATAAATCTCAATATTATGAACAATGATTCAATACATCTCAGAAATTAATCAATATTTAGCAATATTCATTAAACCGGACGAATTACAAATAAAGGGTACAAAAAAAAACTAATCCCTACAAGGTATATTTTTAATTCCTGAAACCAATACAAAGATATTCTACAAGAAAACTCAACTTATCTATAAATTAAAATCTTTTGCTCAACCACACATCCTTCCAGAAATAGAATTAACGCTGACAGCAGCACAAAGACCTAATATCATCACGTTAGATCTTAAATCTTTAGCTCTAAGAGACTTAACTCTTCTGCCAGCTTATCCAGTAGAAGACACAACATATACTCATCATATCACCAGCATTTTGACAGGACTCTCGGTCATCCTGATCATCCTGGTAATAATCATTATCATCCATCGAAGGAAAATCTTCAACCTGTTCAACCAACTTCAACCAACTCCACAACCTGCAGAAAGGACAACTCGCCTACAAGACTTATCCTACCCGGGATGCTTCATTCTAAGGATGGAGGAGTTATCCACCCAAATACTGTGGATATAAGCATAAGCTGACTCATCAATATAAAGTAGTATAAAAGCCTAGACAGGAAGCGGCCACCTTCAGTCTAATTCTATAGTTACGTTTAGCTCCTTCTCTACGAAGTAAAAGTTATTATTATTAGTTTCTAATTGTGATTATATTATTTGTGTTAATTAAATAAATAATTTTTTAAAAACTTAA
The DNA here is from genome assembly GCA_018340805.1 of Microvelia longipes. NCBI lineage: Eukaryota > Metazoa > Arthropoda > Insecta > Hemiptera > Veliidae > Microvelia > Microvelia longipes. Next base: position 26,003,915 of record JACMZG010001914.1, on the reverse strand, counting down.
TTTGTTAAACTTGATAGTTATATATATATATATATATATATATATAATATATATATATATATATATATATATATTATATATATATATATCTAAGTTAGTTTAAAATACAGCCTGATTATTTTATCTGAAAGACAAACAATCTTTATTAGTGAAAACAACATGTACAATATTAACATAAGTAATAATAACGACAAATAGAACTTAGTACTAATATTAAAAACATACCACAAAATTAATTCAGGCTAATAATCTCTTCTAGACTGATTCAACAATAAAACGAAAATAAAAATGAATTAAAAATAAACTGTCACTTCCTAAATCATAACAACAGCTGAGTGAAAACAAAAAGACCATCCTGTCTTTACACCTCCCTCCTCAAGTCACTTTATTAGGAGAGTAAAGTGACAATTTGTTGCTGTGAAAAAAATTAGATTCCTTTTTCTTTTCCCACTATCTACTTCATAGAACAGCGAAGAAATTTTCTTTAAAATTTGAACGGCCCAATTCTCACTTTATCCATTTTTCCTCTATTAAGCTTACTTCCATTCTCATATAAACGAGGTCACCTACTTGAATTCGTACTCTTTTCTATTCTTGTCTACTCTTGCCTTGTTTAATTCAAAACTTTTCATTGAATTCTTGTAAGCTTCTTTGCGGTCTTCAACTAAGTCTCTACGAGGTAAATCATCTGGTGTTATGTCTGATGTTTTCCATATAGTAGATACTCAGGTTCAAATTTAGTTGAACTGTGTATAGTTCGATTATACTCTTTGACACAATCATCTGCAACCGTAGACCAAGCTCTCTTATCTCCACTGTTAATCTTACATCTAATTCTATTCACAAGAGTTTGGTTCAGTCTTTCATTAAGCCCATTAGATTGAGGACAATCAACGCAAGTAAAAACTAATTGAATTTTCATTTGTGTAAGATACTTTTTAAGTTCCAATGAATTTATGCCAGAGTATTGATCGGCCAAAATAATTTTGATGTTATTTTCTTAGCAATAGGGTTTATTAAATTATAAAATCCGATGAACATTGCCTTTTTGTTGTAGAAATCCAAGCATATCGACTGAAATGATCTACCAATATATGCATGAACTTCTTTGGTGATCTATTACCAGCAAATCCGCCAACTGTGTCGATTGACATTATTTCGAATGGTTCAGTAGCTGGGCCCAATTTTGACATTAATCCAATGATCCGGCTTCTTCTAGTTTTATTCTCTACGCAAACTATACAACTTTTACAAAATTTTCAATAATTGAATCAAAATTTGAAATAGTAAAAAGGCCTTATTTTATCTTTCATCTTGTTAACTCCAATATGTCCATAATGCTCGTGTACCTTCTTTATTATTTTTTAAACCAAACTGCTCGGAAACAAAAATTCTAGACTTGTCATTCAATTTTTATAGGTTATTCCACCACGTCTTTCAGTCTTCTTTGCCGCATTCAGTTGAGATATATTATTATTTTGATCCTCGATTATCGCAGGTTTTTCGATTAAATTAACCACTTCCACCACATCTTCATTTTCAAAATATTCTAGAACTGGATATCTTGAGAGTAAATCTGCCATAATATTCTCCTTTCCTTTTTTGTATATAATTTTAAAATTAAATTGAGACAAGTAATGAACCAAGTCACCTAAAATTTCATCTGTTCGACATTTTGTTTTTAAATTTTCCAAAGGTTTGTGATCACTGCATACGGTAAACTCTCGACCGATCAGGTAATACTGCCAATACTTTATAGAGTCTTTAATGGCTTTACATTCAAGATGAATTATATCCATTTTCTTTCTTTTTCCGAAAGTTTTCTTGAAAATATGCTACAGAGTGAAGGATACCATCAGATTGGGGTTGCTTTAGAGTAGCCCCAATACCTTTATAACTGGCATCAGTTTCAATGAAAACTTCTTTATCTTGGTCATAGATAGCTAAAATAGGACGAGAACATAGATATTCTTTTATTAAATTGAAACTGTTTTCGCAATCTTGTGACCAATGAAATTCGACATTTTTCCTAAGAAGTCTGTGCAAAGGTTCAAACTTTTGAGCACTATTTTCTATGTATTTTAAGTAAAAATTAATGGACCCTAAAACACTTCTGACACCGGATTTATCTGTTGGTCTTTTTAAATTTTTTATAGCTACTAGATTCTCATGCGCCGGCGAAACTTTATTCTCTTCAATGATGTGACCGAGATACTTAACAGAGTTAGCAGCGAATTTACACTTAATTAATTTTAATTTAAATCCTTCTTCCGTGATAGCTTGCAAAAATCTTTCTATGTGTCTAATATGCTCTTCCCATGAACGTGAAAAAATTAAAATGTCGTCTATATAGTTAATGCAAAAATCATCTAGATTATTCCTTCTTATTATATTTGATAGAATTCGCTGAAATATCGCTGGCGCGTTCTTAAATCCAAATGGTAATACTTTAAACATGAATTTTCCAAATTTTGTTATAAATGAAGTCTTTTCTCTATCTTTAAGTTTCAACACTATGCACCAAAACGCTGAGTTTATGTCTAAAACCGTAAAATATTTACATTGAGATACCTGTCAATGACATCATTAATAGTTGGAAATGGGTAACATTCGGGAACAACTAATTTATTTAAACGTCGGAAGTCAATGCATAATCTAGTCCTACGACCATCATCTTTCTTATAAGCAAGCGTTACAGGCGAAGCATAAGCTGAATCGGATTCTTCAATTAAATCTGCTTCCAGTAATTTCTTAACCTGAGTTTTAATCTCTACTTCGTCAGGAATGGAACACTTGTAAGGTCTTGCAGTAATATATTCATCTCTAATTAGTTTTATTTCAGCTTCTTTGGATACAACTTTTCCTACATCATATTTATTTTTAGCAAATATATGCTTATATTTTTCAATCAAATCTAAAATTTCTTTCTTTCTATTTTCTTCTTTAATGTGATCTAATTTAGCTTCAAATTCATCAACATTAATGTATTCATTAAAATTTACATTACTATTTTCATCTAATTCATCTTCTTCTTTTGTAACATATTCATCTGTGTTAAAATTCTTAGCATTAGACATCTTGTCTCTCTCTTCTATTGTAATTATCTTCTCTTCATGATTTCTCTGTAGGATATTTAAATGTTCATCTTGAATCAATTTAAACTTCTTTATAGCGTCTAGGCCGAGTAATAAGTCGTAAGAAAATTATTATTTTTAACTACATATGTGTCTAAATTATTAGTTATATGACCAATTTTTATTTTATATTTGCCCGGGCCGAACTAAAATTGAATCCATTGATAGTTTTAAATGCATTTTTATTATTTACTAAACTAGATTTTAAAATATCGACTACTCTTTCATTAATTAAACTAACATTCGAGCCACTGTCGTATACCGCTTTTACTTTCAATTTTTCATCTATAATGACATTCAATCTTATCAATGCATTCAATTTTGCCGGGCTTATTCGTTTAAAGATTTCTTGTCAATGTTAATATTCATCATTTCAGCTTCTTCCCGCGATGTATTTTCATTATCATAAACATTTATTTCGTTCTTAGAAGCCTCAAGACCTTTGTTTCTGCATACACTAGTAGGGTGGTAACGATTTTTCCATCCTAGTCCTTCACAAATATAACAAGGTTTTTTAATATTATCACCAACAGTCTTCTTAATATTATTATTTGAACTTGATTTTATAGCCGAGCCTTTGTTTACATATTTAACGTCATTTGACAATTTTGGTTTTGAAAACAAATCATCTAGTTTTCGTAATTCTGTAAACAATTTTTCAACACTTGTTATTTCCTCTCGATCTAATCTACTTTGTATTTCTAGCGGCAAACCAACCACAATCATGTTTAGTCTTGAGATTACCGTTGCATCTTTTTCAATTTCTAAGCATAAACTTTCTTTTGCTAGAACATAATCGACTAATGAACCGCCTAAATATTTATAGTTGTATGCGGATCGAATCTTACTCCAGCCCTTATCGATAAAAACTTTTAAAAATGAATTTTTCCACTCTGACCAGTTAATCAAACCTATTTTTTCAAATTAGCTTCGTACCAATCTTTAGGCGATCCAGATACAAAGAAACGGAGTATTTCTATCATGTTGGTAGTAGCGTGAAAGACTTTATGTCTTCTACACTCACTTTCAAATCTATTAAGCCAATCTTCAGCATTTTGTTTTTATTAAATTTGTCCAGAATAATTTTTTTTCGATTTCATGTAGTTTTACTTCCTCATTTTGATTTAATTTAGATTCTAATTCTTTTATTCGTTTCAGTAAAAAAAAATCATCTTCTGATTTGTTTATGACAAGCGTCCCCATGGCAACCTTTGACTCTTCAAGTGGAATATTTAAATCAAATTGTCATCGGTGTCAAAATACTCCTTCCTCAACTCATCATCTATTTTGATTCCAATTTTCCGATAGCCATTAATAGGTTTAATGGCTGCAATGGCGCTTTGTATGGTTTTTTTGAGGACAAAACTCGGTGTACCTTTAAATCTTGATACTCTAAAGGCAGGTTATACCATAACTGTTTATCTTCGGATAAACCAGCCAATTCAAAGTCATTCTCACTACGTTTAACAATATGAATAAAAAGTTTACCTTTCCCTCCATTTTCCGAAGGTGAACCCATCTTGATCGTCTCTAAACTTGGAATTTAATTTCTAAGTTAGTTTAAAATACAGCCTGATTTATTTTATCTGAAAGACAAACAATCTTTATTAGTGAAAACAACATGTACAATATTAACATAAGTAATAATAACGACAAATAGAACTTAGTACTAATATTAAACATACCTGAAAGACAAAATTAAATTCCAGGCTAATAATCTCTTCTAGACTGATTCAACAATAAAACGAAAATAAAAATGAATTAAAATAAACTGTCACTTCCTAAATCATAACAAACAGCTGAGTGAAAACAAAAGACCATCCTGTCTTTACATATTATATATATATATATATATTATATATATATATATATATATTATATATATATATATATATATATATATATATATATATATATAATATATAATATATATATATATATATATATATATACAGGGTGTTTCATATAAAGTGTCCACCAGAAAAGGAGGTGATAGTACTCCTCAAAAGGAAACAAAAAATGTCTTATAATATGAACCCCGATCTCCAACCGTTTTCCCACAAGGTCAAATTCAATATTTTTAAAAAAATATTTGACCTCATATCATAAAATTGTTAATAGGGATTTAACTATTCAAGCTAGAAAGACGAAATTGATATCATTAGAAAGCTGAGTAAATTTTCTAAAGGAACAAACTACTAACTATGTCAAATATTTTGGAACTACTGCCCAAAATTTGCATGAAACATGATTTTTTTAAAAAAATGAATTTTATGGAATTTTTGTAGTAGGGCATTAGAGGAAGTAAGAGATGAGCAAAAGTTCAGCCAAGAACAGAAAAAACTTCTCTTATGATTGCCCTTTAAGAAAAGTTAAATAGTTTTATACATTCAATAGTCAAAATTTTAAGCCATTCTTCCTAGAAGTTGGAAAAACTGATTTTTTTTGGAATTTTTGCATATGTCTACAATGTTAATTACATGGTACATAAAAATAATTTAAAAATCTCTAAAGCAAGGGAAAAGAGTGGTTTTAGAGAAAAATGTGTAAGAATAAAAATAGGTTTATTTTACCTTCTAGAGTCTAAAAATCGTATTATTAAATTATTTTCGAAAATAAAATATTTAGTTGAAATAACACATTATTTTCACTTTTATACGACAAAAATGATCAGTTTTTGCAACTTCTAGCAACAATAGCTTACATTTTTGACTATTGAATGTATAAAATATTTACATTTTCTTAAAGGGCAGTCATAAGAAAAGTTTTTTCCGTTCTTGGCTGAACTTTTGCTCATCTCTTACTTCCTCTAATGCCCCTACAAAAATTCCATAAAATACATTTTTAAAAAAAATCATGTTTCATGCAGAATTTTGGGCAGTAGTTCCAAAATATTTGACATAGTTAGTAGTTTGTCTTTTAGGAAATTTACTCAGCTTTCTAATGAGACGAATTTCGCCTTTCTAGCTTGAATAGTTAAATCCCTATTAACAATTTTATGATGTGAGGTCAAATATTTTTTTAAAATATTGAATTTGACCTTGTGGGAAAACGGTTGGAGATCGGGTTCATATTATAGGACATTTTTTGTTCCTTTTGAGGAGTACTATCACCTCCTTTTCTGGTGGACACTTTATATGAAACACCCTGATATATATATATATATATATATATATATATATATATATATATATAATATATATATATATATATATATATATATATATATATATATATATATATATATATATATATATATATATATATATATGTGTGTGGTGTGTGTGTGTGTGTGTGTGTGTGTGTACACATGTTTATTTTTGTATAAAGGATATTAAACAGCTCCTTTGAAATGGCTAAGAGTTCTGTTGTATTATTAAGCAAGATTTTAAGTTATATCAAAGTAATTTAAGATTTTTACACACAAAGAAATTTGTGTATTCATAAGAGAAACTTAAAAAGTCCGCAAGGTCAGATTTGATATTAGTGTAAGTTAATAGGATAGAAAAGGTAAAATATTGTCAATATCAGGCCACATTTACTATGTACATAAATCATATAAAAATATAATATTTAAAAAAGTAAAGATTCGCGGCAAAAAGCTATTACGTCACTTGGGTAATACAGTTGATAGGTTCATTTCAAATCTCAAAGGTCATTTGTAAAACTAACAAATGCACAAAACCCAATTTTAGTTATACCAGATTTTATAGTTATGCAGGTTATTTTTAAGCCTGCAATGCTCACAATTGACACATAAACCCAGGTTTTTATATTTTTTATTTTGTTTAACTAGTAAGTTTACGGGATCTAAAATGCTTAGGCAAAGCCATTCAGACATCAGTGAAAAATATTCAGTTTTCATTGACTGTTGTTTACCCTACGTTTCGTTCAAATTATACAATTATTTCTTAGAATTTCATTAATAGTTATTATTTTATTAATCTGCACTATCTTGTAAAAAAATCGCTTACATAATTGCTAGTTTTAAATTATTTTTATTCAAATTAAGTACCTACATATATCATCTTATAGTTGGGATGTGTGTATCCGATTTTGGGCAGTTTACAGCATTAATATTTCCAAAACAAGAGCTCTATTGATGCCTTTTTTTATTAAAGTTAATACATAATAATAAAAGAATAATTATTTCTTAATGGTAACACGAAAATTACCACTATTTCGTTTTATAAATTAAAAACAGCATAAATATAATTATAAGATTGTTAAAATATTATGATTAAAAAGTTATAATACTCGTACATCGATTATTGTTATCATATGTGATAAGAATGATTTCCCGCCAGAACTTAATTATACTAATAAAAGTGTGAAGTGGTTTTGCAATAGAATAAAACAGCTAGGAGTCTTCAAATAAACGGTTCCTTAAGCAACAAAATATAACCCACGACTAGTTCTAAATAAATCCGCTGTGGTGCGATACCAGTCCTGCCTTGAACAACATGCCCCATCAACAACAGTAAACTTTAAAAATTAAATAAAATTAATTGGAACACTTTAAAAAAAAATGCTAGAGCTATTATTCATTAAATGTAGTAACAATATATTTGGCAAACATGCATCTTCCTCATTAGTGACCCAACAAAAACCGTAGATATACTACTCATATTAAAATGAATGGTAGTATCTATTTATTACATAGAGCAACACCCTACCAAATTTCAACTCAATTAAATTACTTTTAGATTATTCAGAACATAAAAACGAATATATATATATATATATATATATATATATATATATATATATATATATTAGTAGTCATATAGAAGACCAAATAGGTGACATAACTCAATTTGTTTATAGTAATGAAAAAGGCGGAGACGATGACGATGGAAAAAGTCCATACGAATACGCCTATCCAGGAGGAGACGAAGAGAAGAAGAAAAGGCAATACGGCAGTAGTTATTCTAATGGATATGATTTCTTTAATTCTCCATTCCAATGGACAAAAAGAATTCCAAATGATTATACACGAGATGAAGATGTAGGGAAGTTACTTCTAGCTCCAAGATATCGATATGACAGAGTTAATAGCGACGAAGCTGCGTTCGATGACAGGTAATTTTGAAATTTTAGATAATTATCAATGTTAATCTAGTCATATGGTACTGTGACTAGTATGACAGTCTCAAACGTTAGTGCCGTATGGTCATAGCAAGAGGAAGAGAATAGACATTTCTTCTTCAGCGACATAATTTTCGTTCTCTCTTGCATTCTAGAACACTGTTTATCTTCCAGGAACGTTTCTTCCCTCACAAAGGAGAAACTTGACTTAAAAAAGGTTAAGTTCTTTAAAATTTAGTCTTTTCATAATTTTTAATTTTTTTTTTTGTTTCTGAGTGTAGTATTTGGAACCTTTAAAGGTCAATATATTAAACGCTATACCGCATTGATAATAGACCGGAAGACCAGACGAGATTTTTTACTTTTGACTCAAGATGTTAGAAATTTATAAAGTGATTCAATTAAATGTAAACAGACCAAACGCATTCAGAAGTTATAACCTGACGTTATAGGCATATAGGCGATCAATATTGAAAATTTACTATTTCGGACTATAACGTAACAAGTAAACAAATTTAATTCATTCATAAACAAAAGGTCATAAGCCTCTTTGCCTATGGCCGACGCCGCGTCACATGGTTGTTTTACTTTATCATTTCGTCATATAAATAGCATACTGCCACGATATAAGCGAATGTATTGGTAAAAAAACGTGATTTGTTTACATTATGTCAATGACATAAGGTTTGTTTGACATATATATGTCAATCAATAAAACCAGAACTCATACAAATAATATAATGAAACTTCGTATTTTTGTGAAACAATTGCAGTATATGTGTAAAACATTTCAGCCCAATCTAAATACTAAATAAGAAGATTTGTAATTTTTTGAAATGTTTGTGGGGCCATTTTTTTGGGTTAAGATACGTTACACATACTTCATAAACAATAGGATTCGGGACATTAACAAAGTGATTTTTGTACCATGTTTCATTTCGATCCGAGAAAGCGTTTGTATCATATTTTAGCGAATTTCCTTTGGAAATTCCTAATAGGATAGGCGTCATGGCGGAATTGGAACCTCGGACCACGACACAAATCCGTTTCAGAGGTCCCTAATGACGAAAAAATAAGTTTCGCGAGACTTTATATATATATATATATTATATATATATATATATATATATATATATATATATATATATATATATATATATATATATATATATATGTGTGTATTTCTAGACACTTTCTTGTAAACACTCTATCTTTCGAACGGATTAATATTTTTTAACCAAACTTGGTACAAAAATCAACCTTCGGGAGGACACGAACCCTATTGAAAACCAGGTTTTGGTGACGTCATTAACCCGGTTTGCTGAGTTAGCGAAATTTTCAAAAAATCGGCAAAATTCAGGGTTAATATTTTTTGCCGCGAAAAAGGTCAATCTTTATGTTTTTGAGACGCTGAATCGAATGAAACCGGTCCGAAGTCCATACGACCACTCTAAGTGACCTAAAAATCGAAAAAAACCATTGTAAATTGCCAAAAACCAAAATTTAGGTCGATAAAAAATAAATTTCGAGTAGGGTGTCGTTTTCTATGTAATTTTGGGCGCTGAATCGAATGAAACCGGTCCGAAGTCGATACGACCACTCTAAGTGGCCAAAAAATAATAGAAAACCAAAATTACGGTCGTTGAAAATTAAATTTCGAGTAGGGTGTCGTTTTCAATGTTTTTTGGGCCTCTGAGTTGAATGCTAGTGGTGCGGAGTCAATACGACCACTCAAACCCAGAGTACCTGGGTTCACATCCTGGAAGGGTCGATAATTTTTTATCGTTTTTTTTTTACTTAATAAAAGTTTACAACTAGAAAATAATACTGGCGCGGTGATCCGCATGTCGGGCGAATTTCCTTTGGATGCGAGCACTCAAAACCAGAGTACCTGGGTTCAAATCCTAGTAGGGACAATATTTTTTTATTGTTTTTTACCTAATATAAGTTTACAACTAGAAAATAATTCTGGCGCGGTGGTCCGCATGTCGGGCGAATTTCCTTTGGATGCGTGTTTCCGTGCTTTTTACATTATATAAGTTACAACTACTAAATAAATAATTCCGGCGCGGTGGTCCGCTGTCGGGCGAATTTCATTTAGAATGCGTGTTTCCGTGCTAAACAACCCATATCTTGCTTATGCAAGAACCATGCCATTGCGTGTTCCGGTTCATGCTGTCAAAACTGCTCGTAACTCATTTTGTCTGTATTTTCCAAAGGAAATGCGCTAAAAACCTTTAAAGATAACTGACTAAGCTTAAAAGATAAGTAACTAAGCTTTAAACTAGTGCAAATAATAGTGCGTACTTTTAATTTTAGAGGCATAGTTTTGTACGACCAACTGGATAATTATGCGCATTTCCTTTGGAAAATACAGACAAAATGAGTTACGAGCAGTGCTTGACAGCATGAACCGGAACCACGCAATGGGCATGGTTCTTGCATAAGCAAGATATGGGTTGTTTAGCACGGAAACACGCATTCTAAATGAAATTCGCCCGACAGCGGACCACCGCGCCGGAATTATTTATTTAGTAGTTGTAAACTTATATAATGTAAAAGCACGGAAACACGCATCCAAAGGAAATTCGCCCGACATGCGGACCACCGCGCCAGAATTATTTAATAACTTCATATGCGTTTGTACCTTGAATATAAAACGATGTAAGTAAAAAATGAATAGGACTAAAAATGTTTGTTTTCTTGAGTGCTACAACGTTTATTTGAAACTTGTTTCGTGGGTTTTAAAAGTAAAATAGTTGTAATAGTTTTAAACTTTTGCTGAGTTAGCATATTGTTTAGCTCTAGAATAAGTCACCTTATTTGTGATCTTTTTACTCTACTCTTTGGTCCTGTAAATCCTATGATTAATGGTTTATTAATCATTTGATTAAGTTTTATTTACTTCTTAGGCAAGTAACTTAGAAGAGAAAAAATTAGGAATATAATAATTATTTTTTAATATTAAAAAAATATTTTACAAGATATTATACAAAATAATTGAACGCTTAAATGTTAATTAACTTCCTCATATTTTGTTAAGGTATAAATTCGATAAGAGATATCCTATTGCAAAACGATCAACAAATCATCAGCATAAACGCAACTCAGGCCAACAAACTGATCCGAAGATTCAACAAGAAATATCTGATATTTTCTCAACACATAAAAATAATTTGACGGAAAAGCCAACAAAAAATCAAAGTACCGCACAACCACCAACTAAGAATGACACGAAAGAAACAAAGAAAGATATGCATAAAGATAAAGGACAAAAAGAATTGAGTACTGGAAATGCATTGGATAAACCAGTCGATGTAAAGAAAAAGTCCATTCGATGGGCCGATTACTTCGGAATGGATCGAAGGAAGAAGAAGTCCGCTGGATATCCAGCTGTTAGCGATGATTGGCTGGTTGATCAGTATATGAAAGCAGCTTACGGTAATAGATATCCACAAATGTATGATAAGCCTAAGAGATATCGAAGTGAAGATATGGATTCGAAATTAAGATCAATGGAAGATTTGATCGTAGATCAAGCCATCAAGTATACCGGATCACACGAAGGAGCGCAAGATCCGAATGAAATGGATCAAGTAAGGGATCAGGTAATATATTTAATACTACATTTATTAAACTTTTAAAGTAGGATTAATGAGAACTAGGGCATGATATGATTTGTTAATAGAAATGTAATATTTATTTATTTTTTATTTATTTTTAATGAGCCCCTAAACGGCATAACCACTTAATACGACACACGGCTAAAATCAGTTGACAGCGCGGAAAATAATGTTAATGAACCAGTACGGTTGGCCTGATTTGACATTACAAATCACTTTGCAATGTTTACATTGCAAAGTGCATGCAAGGTTGGGAACCAAGTAAATAAGTACCACATTGAGGGCGTGGTTTAACATCCAGGAACAACCTTATTGGATTCTTCGCATTATTTTCCCACGCTGTAAACTGATTTTAGCCGTGTGTCGTACTTATAACAGTTTAAATTAGGAGTTTAGATTTGGTTCACCATACATTCTGTCTGATAACCAATCATTACTTCTCAGGTATTTGGCGCCTTTGATATAAGGTCATCTCTTAATATCAGGACTGTTATTAAAAAAGCTATATAATATTTTTTTTACTTTAAGTACAGAACAGTTATAAAGCAAGTTGGTAAATCGTGTGTAAGTACCAACTTATGTTGGTACAAAGGGACAATATGTTGTCGCACTTTTAGCTGTAATCCAATGTTAGCTATTGGCTTTTGACACTAATTTACCAATAATATACTATACTGACACTAATAACAATGAATGATTGAAAAAGTAAAAAAAAATCAAATATATCTTTTTTCATTGACAGGTAATGAGTCAGCTAGCAGCTGCCTATAGTTTAGAAAAGATGAGACGAGCCCTAGGTGAATTCAGAAATAGCATTCAACAACAGACTCTATCAGCAAAAACTCTCGCTAACCAACCATCGCCACATCTTCTAGCAAGACACCCAGAAGGTAAATTTTCATTGGGTATTTATCATGTGGAAAATTTCGGATGTAACAATAGGGAAACATGGTACTAGACTTTAAAAATGGTCTCTACCCTCCAGTAATTTACTCATGCAAGTAAAAATTTACCATTATTTTTGTTAACGATTACCTAAAGATGGTAATTTAGTAACAAACTTCAGTGTTCCGAGAATTTTGATGTCAATATCATCATATTTTAGTAATTTATCACCAAGCTCTCGTTAGACTAACATCATAGATTTTTGAAGAAAATCAATTATTCAAGAAAACGATTTTTTTAAACGAAACTCTCAAGTGTGTGTCTAACAATATATTCGCGAAACATAACTAGAACATACTAACATTAAAATCAAATTTCTAAGGATTTAATGTAGTTTTCTAAAAAAAAGTCAATACGTGGGTATGCTTTAATAGATTTTTTGAAGTTACCAAAAGTTGTAACACAAATACCATTTTTAAATTAATGTGGCCAAAAAATAATGGTAAAGTCGAACTTTCATGCGAATCCGAGATCATTATGTATTTAAATCTCGTAGAAGTTATGATAATTAACTACACAATATAATTGTGCGAGAGACACCTAGGAAATGTAACAAGCAAAATGCAATGCTACATCTGGGTACTGTTCCATCATTCGACATTCGTCATCATTGATGGCTCGACATAATGTCATGTCCCGCTCTGTTTCGTTACGTCTAACTCATCAGGGCGCCGACAGAGCCTGAACTCACTCTGACCTCCAAGAAACGGATTTTGCGCCAATAATATTTTTTGGTCAAGTCACCCTTCTAAATGTGGAGGTTACCGTCCCCCCCCCCTCCTAATTATGTAAATTTATTTTTATTGGCCTAAACAACTTCTTATGGACTGGAACGGACTTTGAGACAGAAAACAAATTATCATAGTTAATATTTTAACAATTTTCAATTTTCATTTATAAAAATTGTAAATATTTCTATGATTTTATTCATGTAATATGTACTAATGTTAATTATGATTATTATTATTATTATTATTCATGAATTTCGTATTAAAATACGTCCAAAAATTAAATACAAAACTTTAAAGAAGTAAAAAAAAACAAGATTTTTGTCTTGAAAAAAAAAAACACAAGCCCCAAAAGTTAAAAACATCTGGAAAAAAATGTCCTATATTTGCTCATTTTGAAGCAACCAACTTTAAATTAGATAATTTTGAAAAGTTTTAAATAGAATAAGTTCAAGTCTGAGTTTCCTGGTAGAAGTAAACAGTAAATATATATTTGCTGTTTAAACTATATGCTTTTAGAAAAAAGCAAATAAACAAACTTAAAAACGCGTGCAGCCTTAATTAGTTTTAATAACTATCGTTAAGTACAAATTAAATTTTAATTAGTTTATTAACATTTGAAAAATAAATCTAAATACAGACAAATTAACTTAAGACATCGTCTGTATTGTTAAATGTGTTGTTTTTCGCATCAACCAATGAAGCGCAATATAATAGCAAATATAATATATCCTGCAAATAAACAAAACTTGAAGATCCCACACAAAAAATAATTATATATTAACAATATAATATATATTGTGAAGATTTAGGTCTTCAAATAGTGAGCGCGTCAGTGTAAATGATAAACCGACGTTTTTCTTCCATATTGGGAGACATCTTCAGGGATGCAAGACATCTTGGACTAGTCCACATAAAATGCTAAACAAAATTAAACTGAAGATGGGACAAGAGGATTGTCCTATTTATAACAGTCTTTGACCTTATCTCTGAGGACGGGTATTGCAGCCATGAGAAGGAATAGTAGGGTTAAAAGGTCGCGAGGTAAGCAGTTTCTGGTGGTCCTATTACTGTGCAATCTCCCATAAGCATCCCGTACAGTTCAAGAGCCAGGCCTAAATTTGATTCATTTAGTACTACTTCAAAACAAATTTCCCTGAAAATATACCTTAAATTATGAAGGAAAAGCATAGTCTCTTTTTAAGTGGAGCCCTTAAAAAAACGCTCGCTCAAAATATTAGGAAATCGCTCAAATTCCAGTTTTCTTGCAATAATTTATTTCCTTGTAAGTCGTGTGCAAAACATGAAGAAAACATTTTTTAAAGCTGATACATTTTCCTATAAAACGAGTGCTTTTTTGTCAAAATCGAATTGCCATAACTAAAGATATGACAATAAACTGCGTAGGCTTTTGCGGTTATTGTCATGAAGGTTTAGGTCTTCCTAAACAGTTCAGTTTTGTAGAGCATTGTGTTTCTATCCATAATGTCCTATACCCGTGAAGATGCCTCCCACAGTGGAAGCGAAACGTCGGATTCTTCATCTACATTAACGCAATCACCACCGAAGACCTAAATCTTCATAAAGATATGACATTAATTAAATAGACAAAAAATTGCACAAAAAGTCAATATTTATTCAAAGAATTCGCAATTAATCATTTTGATTTTTAAAAGAGCCATAACTTTGGTTGTAGTCATCTGATTTTGAATATTTAACACTTGATTTTTAAGACATTTTATCATCTTTAAAAATTGTCCTCTTCGTCTTTTGCACACGACCCACAGGGAACCTCGTTATTTTAGGAAAACTGAAAATTGTGTGATTTTATAAAATGTTTAGCATGCGCAATCATATGAAGGGCTCTACTTTGGACAAGCAGACTATGTTTTTTTTATAATTTAAGGTATATTTTCAAACAAAATTGATTTGAAGTAGTACAAAATGAGTCACATTTTTTCAGGTCCGGCTCTTGGACTAAGGCGGTTCCCCCACGGCACCGAGAAACATTCTCTAGTACCTCGGTTTTCTCAAAATTATAAAGTTAAATAGTATCTCGTGAATGTTTTCACACAGAGAACCGACATTCATCATCAATGATACGTTTAATGTGCTCGACTAACTTTATAGACATGAATCTATCTGTCACTCTGATGTAGACTTTGCCGCAAATATAAGGGATCACAAATATACATCCCTTCTTATGATACATATTGTAATTTGTAATATATTGTATATTAAGACATTTAAAATGTATCGATTTAACATCTTGGTTTACAGCAACTCCAAAGTCAAATGCAGTAATTAAGACTGAAGTTAAACAAAAGCCTGAACCAACAGTACAAGCTAAAGTAGAAAAGAAGAGTAATGAAGACATAAGAGATAATAATATCAATATTAGCCCTTATGAAGATTTTGAAAGAGGTATGTAGTATGTTGAAATTTAAGAAAGTCAATTAGAGAAAATTTTAACATTTTACTTATCACGTCAAGGAGTATCACCACTGGGCAAGGATCTTAAATAAAGGGGATGACGCACTTAGTCGATTTGCCACACAACAAAGTGACCCCATCAAAAACTAAAAATAGAGAGAATTCAACACGAAACACACGTCAAAAACAAACTGCACATGCTTGGTACAAACTGCGCATGCTTACAATTCTTATAACAGCGCAAGTCTTATATTTTAGATGCAAACTTACCTCTCAATGGTTTCCCATTGTTTATTGCTTGAAAAGGTTATAAACACGCTTAAATTATCACTCCAAATTTAAAATGAAGTAAGTACAAATGACTTAACAAGCACCACAAATATAACAATAACGAAGCACAGAAGAAAGCGAATAAGCAAACTCGACAATTGGCTGCATAACCTGCGTTCGGCGCCTTATTTTTCATTATAACCATGGGGAAGGTAAATTTGCTCCTATTTCACTATCTCATACAACTTCTATGGGGTAAGAAAAGTTCCTTAATGTGTCATCCCCTTTATTCAAGATCCTTGCCACTGGGTGATTTCTCCTATTAAATCTGTCAAGATACTGTAACCAGTATGAGCATTATGTCAAATACATTTATTGTAGATAAATGTATAACTTACATTTAATATAAGGATCATATAGATCCCTTCTTATGATACAGATCATAAGAAGGATCATTGTTGTTAATGTTAACTTATATTAATAAAGTTAATAAAAAAGTTTTAGTATTAATGATAGGTATATGTTTGCGAGACCATTGACTTGAATAGTTGAGTAGAAACTAGCGATTCTTTTTTAGATAGACCAACTATGTTTATGCCTTCTCCTAGTGATAGTAGCGATAGAAATTAAGGAGAGGTGATGGATTACAAATCAAGTAGACCACGGACCCTTTTTGATAAATCCTATAGATAATAAGATCGTGATTTACCTTATGAGCCCTTGTGCAACATTTTGCATCAACTCCACAGAAGAGCCTTGTGAATTTACTGCACGTTTCTTCGTCTTAAGGCTGAAACATAAATATATTTTTTATATAAGCTACTAATCTAAAAAGCGAGCATAAAAAACGAGTTGAAAATTTTGGTTGCTCGTTACTCGAAAACTACTTAAAGGATCAAGACTAAAGTAATATATAAACTAAGGAGGGAATCTCCTATACTGACACATGTAGAAAAATTACCCAATCAGCTGATAGCTGGCTCAAAAATAAAAAATAGCTAAAATTAGATAATAACTGCGCAAGCGCGTTTTCGGATTTAGTTTTTTTTATTTAATTTTATTGGGAACCCTGATAACATTAGGTGAGTTTTACATTTTATCGTGTTTTCGTACTTTAATATGTACGTGATAATTTATTGATTTTGTATTACATTCTGTTAAATAATTGTTATAATAATTTAGTTAAAGAAAAAGAGAAACTACAGTAAAGGTAAACCACATGTTTTTATAAAGATTTTGAAGAAAATGCAGACGACAGTGTATTGCCTTAAAATTACGATTGCTTTTATTACATTCCAAAAAATAGGTTAAATTTGTTAAATTACTAATTACAATTAATATTTGAAGGGGAAAAAACAAATATCATTTGCAAAAATGTACTAAGTTAAGTAGTGCACATGAAAAAAAGGGTTTAATTAGCCGCTCGTTTTAAGTCATTTAAACAAACATAGTATTTACAGATTCGGACTTAAACCACTATTGGATGTGGCAAAATGCATTTCTTACACAAATTATTAACATTTTAAACTAAACTGTTCAAATAAATGCAATAAAAACATAAATTTTGAGTACCGTAAATAGTTTGTTTACATTTACTGGGGTAAAACAAAATGGCCGCGTCCATAGGAAAATTTGAGCCAACTTCCTGGTGGACAAAATGTGAACTACATGCTAGGTCTGACAGAAATCTCAAATTTGGTTTGTATATTACTTTAATCTAGACTAATCACATATCAGAAGGAGTCATAAACTATTTCAGATATTGATCAGTGCTAAAATAATAGTAGGGGATTAGTGTAAAAATTATTTTTTTGAGTGCTTACAGCACATTTCGTTTCAATAAGACAAGTATATCTATGGTTTTTGTTGAATTAAAAATTTAAGCGGCATCAAGCGTGGTCAGTGCCTGGATGGGTTACCCTAGGGAATGATACGAATGTATTCACTATCTGAGGACATTTAACGACAGAGGTTGCAGCATACATTTATCGATTTGTATATTGTCAGGACGAGCGAAGCTAGTCTAAAATAGGGAGGATAAGCGTAGCAAATCCGATGTGAAAAGTTCCGAAGTACCCCATATCCGTTTTTTCCATGTTTTTTAAAAGGAAACGCGCATATTTATTTTAGCAAGCTCTTTCATAAATCTGAAAAAAATCGGCAATAGAGCACCTCAGAAATTCTCCTTACCACATCAGATTACATGCGCTCATCCAACTAAATTAATTTATTAAATAAATTAAGAAAAATTATAATAAATACATATGTTTAATTAATAATTTATTTTTATAGCATTTTTCTTCTTTTAATAGATAGTTGGCAACCATAGGTTACCATTCAATTAGATGAGATCTCATTCAAAATTGAATCATTATATACAAACACACGCGCGCACACTACACACTACAACTTGTTGAGAACTTAACTGCAATAAAACTTTTTTTTAAATTTTCAGACGAGGACTGTCCAGTATTAGACACCATGGTTGAACGATGTAGCATTGCTAGCGCAGCGGCACTAGATAAAGATGCTGTATTCTTGCCTCTCTGTGTCTTGCACCAGATCTGTGATCAATGCGTAAGTTTTAGTTTAGGGAGAATGCGAAAAGCGTAGGGATATAGACAATGCGTATTAATAAATTCCTTTTAAAAGATTGATATAAAAGACAAAATATAGCTCTATAGCTCTTAAAAGATAAAAATCATGTATAAAGATTGCACTATTGAGAGGGATAATGTTGATGATGCCCGTTTAGATCTTTGCGGCTCATCAGGATAACCTCTGCGAAAACCACATCTACACTTGATTTGGTGACAAACTATTTTAACAATAATTGAAACTGAGAGCGTAACCTGGGATTCGAACACCAAACCTCCGCGGTGTTAAAGGTCAACAATCTCGATAGAGGCGGCTATTGTGAGACATATAAAGATTAAATGAATGATTGGATTGTCCAATATTAATAAGTAATAAATTTAATGTATAAATTATTTATTCTATTCCTATTATTTATATAACACAGCAAGTAATTTAACTGTGTTTTTGTTTCGTATTGTTACTTTTCTCATTTAACCTTTAGGTATATAGGAAAAGTATTGTGTTTGCAAAAATCTGAAACCGGGAATTCAATTTAATTAACATCAAACCACGCGATACTAGTATTTGGAGTATGCTAGTAATTTATGCAATTGAAGAGGAGTTATGTTAAGTTATGAAAAATCCTTAATACCCCCACTCTTTGAAAAGGGTCATTCCATATTAAATCAACATAGGTAAAACACGTGATATCCCCAATTTTAATGAAATTTGGCTGACAGGTAGGCACCATAGACGAAAGAAAAAATCCAGATTTTTGACTCATTTGGTGCAGCCATATTGTTGCAGTAGGGTGGTGAATTTCCAAAAAAATGTAATTTTTCAGCATTTCTTTGACTACAAAAATGGCTGTATCTAAAATTCTAGATAGGGTTTCATTTTTATTTTGTTGACGTTTGAAAGCTTAAACTTGGCCCCTTTAAATAGATTCTGTATACTTATGGATAATTAGTATAAGTTTTTATTATGAGCAAATATAAAATGAAAAATGCTAATTATCTCAAAAAGCCAAATTTAAAAAAAAAAAGTCTATAAATAGCTTAAAATGTTAGTAAAATGTCCACGAAGTTTGTCCACAAAGACTGACAGGTGCCTACCTGTCAGTCAAAATATATTAAAATCCGTGACTCCAAGTCCAAAAATGTACTTTTTCTGTGTTAATTTTGACATGGAATGACCAAATAAATTGTGAGTTATACTATACCCACAATAATCACCTCTCCCAAGAATATGAGCTAAATCCGCGCCTGATTCCCGTCTCTTTATAAACCAAAGATATCTTCATTTTAAACACGCCATTAGATAGAAGAAATATAGTTCTTTAACTATGTAACTAACTGTCAGGTTGGTCAGTAATGCGTACTTGGACTTAAATTTATCCTTTGTGTCGGAGCTGACTTTATAGCCGGCAGTATTATTATATTGGCAAACTTTCAAATAAATTCTTATCAAATTATCACCTAAGACCTTTAAACATGTTTAACACTTGTTTATACTAATTTCAGGCGAAGGAGAACACTGTGACGTAACATTTATCCGAGAAACAGGCCGATCATGCGGAGGTGATGGGCCATGTCGTCTGACAGCTCGACGAGTTCTTGATGCAGTACGATCGTTACCATCTCAGCCGTTAGCCTGTCATATGCCATGTCTAGCATCTTTCCTAGCAAAGCGCAGATAAATTTAAACAATTTTTTTTTAATCCTTCCATAAAAACTATCATTCAAAGAAATCCTTCCTATCATAATTTTCATTTTATTAACAAATAATTTTAAATAGAACAAAAATAACATAAAATGCAAAAGATCTTGTACGGCAGTTGTCAAGAGGCAAGATAATAAAAATAAAACAAAATTGAAGAGTAATATAATATTGGTAACAAACAAAATAAATAATTTTGTTCCGAAGACATCCTTTCTATTTTAATTAAAATTTAATACTTCGAATTACAAAATTTATGTCACCTAAAATTCCTTTAAAAACTCTGCCTACTTTATCATACCGAAACGGTTTAAAGTAATAAGTCCCATTAAGTAATAAGTTACATGACCATACCAAATTAACAGATTCAGTTCAACTGTCGTATATAAATATTAAAAAAATTGCACCTACATTATTCGTTATCTTATATTTTAATACCCAAACTTGGTGTAAAAAAAGAATTGTCCACTCGTGTAAATTATTACGGTGTTTGGCTGAGGTACTCCCTTTTATTATTGACTTCATTAGAGCTGTAAATGATATTATTTCTTGTCTGAAAACTATTTATTGTTAAACTAGCTAAGGAGCTAAAAAAATCAAAGGGTTCAATTAGTAGTACCGTCCGAAATCGGTGTTCAAACTTTGAGAAATTCGGAATAATATTTAAATTAAAATAATAAACATTTTGCTCTGGAAAAAAATTCAGTGATATAACCCCTTCTAATAATAATAATGCTCGTTTAGAGCCTTACTCATCAGGGATAACCCCTGCGGGAACCACCTCAAGTTGTAGTTGCAGCCGTTACGCTCCAAGTTGACGACAATTTATTTGAATAATAATCTTATAGAAACTGAGAGCGTAACCTGGGATGCGAACCCCCAGACCTCCGTGGTGTCAAAGGTCAGTTTCATAAATGACGCCTTAACGATCTAGACCACGGAGGCGGCTAAACCCTTCTATATCTTATTATTAGAGAAATCGCTCTAATTACTCGATGGGTGCTTAAATTACTAAATCAGTCGCTAATTTAAAAAAATACTCTCATTACTGGTTGTTTTACTTTAAAATAAAAAGAACCGTTCATAAACGCACTATGAATAATTTAAAATCGAACAAAATTCAATTTCTTAACTTCAAATATACAAAAAAAAACAAAGCCAGAATGAAGTCATTGATAAAACAAGTACCAATAATATTTCGTGACATTGGACAATACTAACAACAAAAAATTACCCTATTTTCTGCTTCAACAATACATAAAAAATCACAGATCTTAAACTAAACTTTTAATTTAATTTTAACAAAACTTTAGTTAAAAATATATTTTTATAAGTTTATTTTTTTAAACGAAGTAGCGAAAATAAACAATATTTTATTACGATGAGATTTATTTTGATAAATATATTTTTGTTAATAGTTACAACTTATTTATACTTGTGTTATACTTTATTGATATTTAGGTATTTGCGTTATAAATTTTGTTAAATATTTATTTATCGAGTTAAATATAGTTTAATTATGTTAAAGTGTTAATGATGTTTAAATTTTAAGGCTTTCTTTATATTTGCAGCGACTATTATATACTTATATACGAGTGCTGCGACCACGTTGCATTTGCAGCTATACTTATATACGAGTGCTGCGAACACGTTGTATTTGCAGCGACTGTTATATACTTATATACGAGTGCTGCAACCACATTGTATTTGCAGCGACTGTTATATACTTATATACGAGGCTGCATCACATTGTATTTACGCAGCGACTGTTATATACGAGTGCTGCGACCACGTTGTATTTTGCAGCGACTGTTATATACGAGGTGCTGCGACCACGTTGTATTTGCAGCGACTACGAGTGCTGCGAACCACGTTTGTATTTAGGCGACTGTTATATATATATACGAGTGCTGCGGACACGTTTATTGCCAGCGACTCTTATATACTTATATACGAGAGCTGCGACACGTTGTTATTTGCAGCGCTCTTATGTACTTATATACGGTGCTGCGACGTTGTATTTGCATCGCTGTTATATACTTATATACGAGTGCTGCAACCACATTGTATTTGCAGCGACTGTTATATACTTATATACGAGTGCTGCAATCACATTGTATTTGCAGCGACTGTTATATACGAGTGCTGCGACCACTTTGTATTGCAGCGACTGTTATATCGAGGGCTGCGACCACTTTGGTAATTTGCAGCGACTGTTATATACGAGTATGCGACTGCGACCGACGTTGCGCGTATTAGAGCGGACTGTTATATACTTATATACGAGTGCGCAAACACGTTGTATTGCAGCGACTGTTATTTACTTATATACGAGTGCTGCGACCACGTTGTATTAGCAGCGACTGTTATATACTTTATACGAGTGCTTGCGACCACGTTGATTTGCAGCGACTGTTAGTATACTTATACGATTCTGCGACCACGCTGTATTAGCAGCGACTGTTATATACTTATATATGAGTGCTGCAAACACGTTGTATTTGCAGCGACTGTTATATACTTATATACGAGAGCTGCGACCACGTGTATTTGCTGCGACTGTTATATACTTATATACGAGTGCTGCGACCACGTTGTATTTGCAGCGACTGTTATATACTTATATACGAGTGCTGCGACCACGTTGTATTTGCAGCGACTGTATATACTTATATTACGAGTGCTGCGAACACTTGTATTTGCAGCGACTCTTATATACTTATATACGAGAGCTGCGACCACGTTGTATTTGCTGCGACTCTTATATACTTATATACGAGTGCTGCGACCACGTTGTATTTGATAATTGCAGGAACTTTTTATTTCCATGTGATTAATTTTTTTTATTGACTTAATATTTCCATCACTGAATTTTAAGTTGTATAGTTTCTCTGTTTCTTTGAACTCGTATCATTGTCAAAAAAAAGTGGCCGCTTCAGACGAGCCACCCTGTGTTGCGGTTCGAGTCGCTTAACGATCACTTTTATTCGATTAAACCCCAACAAACATTGTTTGTTGGGGTTTAATCGAAGTTGTTTTAGTGCCAACTAAAAGTTGGCTTTTCCGGCTAAAGAGTTATTCTAATAACCCAATAACTGGTCTTAATTAATTATAAGATAAGATATCATAAATTATAAATAAGATTCAAGAGACACAAAATTTGAAACGTATTATTTCCTTCCCTTCTCCACCAATTTTATTATTTATTTTGATGCCGTCATAATGTAAATGAACCTAGTTATTTAATATAAATATGTTCCGAGAGTCCATCCAAGCTTGATTTTTATGCAAAATTTCGTTTCGATCTAAAAACGACTTCAATAGTTATCTAATTGTGAAAAATTAACTACTAGTTTTTTTAAGTTATAACCTAGCACAAAAAGTAAGAAAACAATAAAAATAATCCCAGATGATGATGACTATGATGATGACACTACAAGGTTTAATTAATCAAAGTAAAAGGGTTAAAAAGTTCCATTTTTATAGTGAAAGTTAAAACATAAATAAATAAATTGTAGTTTATGCTTTGGATTATTTTAAATTTTAAACAATTTATTAAATTTTAGATTTTAAAAATAAGCGCACAGGTTAATTTTTTAATTATTAAAAAAAACATTCTTACATTTCTTACATTTTTTTTTTTTTTTTTTTTTCTTTACATTGTTACATTCTTTAACTGGAGATAATTTCGTTAGGATAATTATATTAAAAAAAATCTTTTAGCATAACCGACATTTCATGAAAATGGTTATAGCATAAATAATTAGGTTACAAGGACTTGTACTCCCTAGTAAAATGTTTCATTCTCTCCAAGTGTATGAGAGGATGAAACTTATTCGGTTCTGCTAATTTTATTATTAATCTCTTCACTGGGCGTCTTTAATCTTGTAAGTAGGGAGAACCAGATTGCAGGTTTAGTATTGCTAGACCGGAGAGAAGCAAATTATTACCGTTTGTACCTCGAAAAAATAGTTAATTATGCACCAAGGGAGTAAAGAATGATATTATTTCCCTGAGCAGTCATTTGGTTCCTAAGCCGTAAGCCAAGGGAACCAAAACATTCACCTCCCGAGGCAAAGCCGAGGGAGTTTTGACTATTAACTCACGAGGCGAAGCCGAGATAGGTAATTGCTAGGAAAAAAATAGTATTTTACTCCCAATGTCCATAAAAGATTTTATCTCCAGACGTTGACGTTTAATTATTAATATATTCTTATTTCCATACAATTTTTTGTATTTTATTATTAAAAAAAAATACAAATAAGGATCTATACCTTATAAATTTGGGGTAGCCGCCTCCGAGAAATTATTACAAATATTGTTCGGTCCCCTGAATAAATTTAGGGGGTACCACTCCCCTAAAAAAATGGATATAATTGGCTCCAACCCCAATAATAGGAATCCTTTTTCTCCCTTGGGATTGAAAAGTGCATCATCATTCATAAATTACAATAAAGATGCATCTTCACAATAAATTTAACATTATACGCCGTCTGGAGATAAATTATATTTATTGTCAAGATTAGGTTTAAAGAGGAGGTAGAATTACGTAGAACTACGTAAAATTTAGGCTTTTTGGCTGACCTAAAACAAGATATAACTTCATCTACCGATGAGCAACGGGTCTCGGTAGCAAGACGACCATAAATTATTATTTGCCATAATAATCTATTATTTTGTTAATTTATTTAACAGCTACATCATAACTTACGATATTACTTATATATTCTGATACGCGCACAATTAAAACTTAAAAATCATTATACTACTTTAACTTCTCAATAAGCGTTTAATCGATATAACCTCGATAAAAAAAAATTATATAACTTATGATTTTGAGGAGTTCCAAAATAACAAATAACACTAAATATTGGATCTATTCATTTATAAAACCATTAATAATTTAAAATGATGTTCCCTTTACTTTTAAGTATTTTTTCTTAAATTTATAATATAATGTTTATATAAATCGATAATAAAACTATATAAACATACGATGGCAAAGCAAATTTTTCAATTATATAGAAGTTCAATTCCCACCAAATAAATTTTAAAATAACCATTTTGAAACAAATTTCTTTCCAACAGCACACATTATAATGAAAATAACTGCAAAATTAATAACTAATATATATAACTAGATATAATAACTAAAAATAAGAAATTAGATATTATTAGTATTCGTAACCATATCATATAATTTTAATTTATTTAAAGACACTGGATAGGACTGAATAACAACTTCTTTAAACGACTATATTTCGCCTGACCCAGGCATACTCATGTCTACAAACCTAAAATACAAATGATATTTTTAATTCATGGTGATTAAAGAATCAAATGGTGAACTAAATACTATGTGGGCCAAAAAGGAAGTAAAAGGAAATAGATTTCTTAACTACAAATCTAACCATCCCCCCAGTCAAAGTCAAATTAAGAACACGGCTCACAACCTTATTAAAAGAGCTATTCACAGATCCTCAATATATTCCAAAAGTTAAAACAGTAGTCTATAAATATCTCCTTGATAATCTACCTCTAAAATGTATTAAACATCTATGGTACAAGACTATGAATCTGCAACCTCGAATAAATCAACAAACACCTCCTAGCAACAACAATAGCAATAGAATTATAGTGTATTAAAGGACTCTCTGAAAAAAATAATTCCACATTCAAAAAACAGGACATGTCAATAAACAAAATTGGGCCAAAATTGTAAACACCTCTAAAAGGTAAAATCAGCAAAGAGGCTATATGGGCTTTGTATACAAAGTTCCCTGCAAGGATTGTCCAGCACAATATGTAGGTAAATCCAGACAAATTTGGAACAACAGGAAGGACTAACATAGTAGTGACATAAGAGCCAAAAAAACAGAGCCAGGAACTCATTGTAGCAACTTAAATCTTGAAAAAAATTAAAATTAAATTCACTTAAAATGTGAAAACAACCACAGAAAAAGATTAATTTTAGAGGCAATACATATTGCTAATGAACCAAATAGTATCAACTTCAAGAAAGACTCTAGAGATATTAATAAGTTATATGGAGCGATACTTCAAGAATTGTAAAATAAACCGGCTGTTATAATAATAAAATAAAAAATAAAATAAAATAAAAAAATTGGCTGTTTTTATAATTAACTCCTAGATTTAAGTTTTAACTATTTAGTCTTGAAAATATTTATTGTTACTATGTTTCCTGTGAGCTTAATATGTGAGAATTGTTATGCCTTATCATAGTTAAGATACTAAAAACCCGCATTACTTATATGTATTAACGTTTTAGCATGATGTAAACTTTTTGCCCCTTCACTTGATCCAGTTTCACATCTACGTATTAATTATTAACATAATGTATACTCTACCAGGTTATAATTATTTTAAGTAAGGTTTTGGTTTCCAAGTAGTTAGCTTGCTTGTTTTATGGTTTTCATTGGTTGTTTTATTTAATCCGGTTGAAAATTAATTTGGTACTATATTCTTATATTATTTATTTATGCACTGGGATTATTACCATTACAGTAAGTTAAATTTCATTTTATTTGTAAATTGGCATACAGAGATTCTGAGATTGGGTATAATTTAGATTCACTGAGATTTTTTTTTTACGTTTAAGATTTATGGGTAGAAGTAGAATTTTTAGACTAAGTTAGATTATCCTAACGTTATTTTAAATTATTTATTCTGTAAGTACCTTATTTATTTATTTTAGCCTCTTATATTTATTTTAATTGTGATGTTATATATAAGTCGTCCATGAATTAATAATATAATTTATTATTAGAAGTAAGAAGTTGTTATTTCAGTCCCATCCAGTGTCTTTAAATAAATTAAAAATTAGATATTCTCACACAAACAAAGGCACACTAAATAAATAGAATAACAAGCATAGAAAACCGCACTATCAATTAAATTTAATCTATTATTATGATCGATTACAGGTGATATCATTATCTGTTGCATAGATATATAAACCTAGAGAGGGAGAATATCCTATCACAATACATTGAGAGGTTTGATACATTATTTATGGCTCTGTATAACCGCACTGTAACCTCCTCCAAGGTTTTAATAAATCAATCATCAAATTTCCGCACACTGCGTTCGTTTTGTATTGCATAATTAATGTAATATTACACGAGGAACTGTAACGTAGTATTTGTTTGCATAATGGTTGTTTTTAGTACACAAAACAACATTCTTCTATACAAACATTCTTTTACATAAGTTAATGCGATTTGATTATATATTAATAATTAAAAGTGTTCGGGTATCTTTTTCCATATTTCAAAATTCAAGAGATTAAAACTCTCTAGTAATTATAACTCTATGACCAGTTGTTGATTAAATGTCTAGTTGATAATTGTGTTGATTTCAATGTTTTAAAATAATTTAATAATATTTCATTGCATAAATATTAAAATGGCAATTAAAATTGTCATACTTATTTTAACGAAATCTAAGTTAAATTTTATTAAGTAATTAAAAAAATAGATGTTAGTGCTAGAGTAGATGTTAGAGTTGATCTTACATTTTTTATTGAAAATTGCTTAAAATAAATACTCACATCTGGACATTCATAAATAAAATACATATAAAACATATATAAAAATACCTTTAGAGACTTTTTTTATTAGAAGGTATGAGGTATTTAATTTTTTCCGGATTTCATCTAAAATGGACACCCCGTCCATGTTGTACATCCCTATGCTCTATTTTTTATATAAATAATAAATTCCCCATTTTTTCTTTAAAAAATTACAGGTATTATTAGTACAGGTAAAATATTAGTTTAAAAAAAATACCATTTTTTTTCTTACCCTTTATGGGACATGCCTGATCACTTGATCGGCGTAGACCTGAAATTTTCTTTTGATAATCAACTGCAAACCACAAGAGAAGTAAATAATAGACTCGTAGTAATAATATCCTCCTTCCACAATTACAATCCAATCACAGTTGAAATTACATTAGCAATTATTATTTAATGTCACTTCAATTAATTTCTACTTGTATTTATAGTTATTTGAAAAGTGTTTAAATTAGAGATATAAACGAAAAATTATATTTCATATAAAAATATGATATATCTCATACAAATCATTGGGTCAAATTAATATTAAGAACGTTTGAGGTCATAAGCGTCAGGCTTAACTATAAAACGTAAAAATAAAAAATAAAAAAATATAGAAATTAAGTTTAAAGTAAATAGTATACTTGTAGTAATAATATCCTTCTTCCACAATTACAATCCAGCCACAGTTGAAATTACATTAGCATATATTATTTAATGTCACTTTAATTATTAATTTCTACTTGTATTTATTAGTTAATGTAAAAAATTAATTTTTTTTTTAAAATAAATTATTATTATTATTATCATTATTATAATGAACGAAAAATTATATTTCATATAAAAATATGATATATCTCATAGAAATCATGGGCACTAATTAACATAAAGAACGTTTGAGGTCATAAGCGTCAGGCTTAACTATAACGCGTAAAAATAAAATTAAGAAATATAGAAATTAATATAGTTTTAAATTAGTTTATAACGTTTCAGAATAAGGTAGATTCTTAGTTATAAGTATAGAGATTTTTAGTTATAAGTAAAATTCGAATAAAAGTTATATAAAACGAAGATAAAAAAATAATAAAGATATAACATGAAGATATAACTAGAAAAAAGAATGATAACTAAACGAAGATAAAAAAGAAAAAACGTTAAATTTCAAATGATTTTCTGTAAAATGGTAAAAGAACAATTAGAGTATTGTCTGTAAGTAACCTATTAGTCATAGGCTAATACGATTATGGATGAACACATACAAGTAAAACGCTAATGTATCTGAGGTTTCAAATACATGGAATACTTTAAAAAAAAGTTTCATTTAATAGTAAATCATCTAATCAAAAAATGGAACTTTTGATGAAAGAACAATAATGAGAGGAAACAAATTAGATTAGAAAGATCATGTAATAGATAGTAGAGTAAAGTAAGAGAGATATGGAACAAAATAAAAACCTGTTTGTGTCGTGTAAGTAAGAGGGATATGGAACTAAATAAATACCTGTTTGGGCCGTGCAAGTAAGAGAGATGTGGAACTAAATAAATACCTGTTTAGCCCGTGTAAGCAAGAGAAATATGGAACTAAATAAATACCTGTTTGGGCCGTGCAAGTAAGAGAGATATGGAACTAGATAAATATCTGTTTGGGCCGTGTAAGTAAGAGAAATATAGAACTAAATCAATACCTGTTTGGGTGCAAGTAAGAGAGCGTGGAACAATACCTGTTTGGGCGTGCAAGTAAGAGAGACGTGGAACTAAATAAATACCTGTTTGGCCGTGCAAGTAAGAGAGATATGGAACTAGAATATCTGTTTGGCCGTGCAAGTAAGAGAGATATGGAACTAGATAAATATCTGTTTTGGCCGTGCAAGTAAGAGAGATATGGAACTAAATAAGTACCTGTTTGGCCCGTGCAAGTAAGAGAGATATGGAACTAAATAAATACCTGTTTGGCCCGTGCAAGTAAGAGAGATTTGGAACTAAATAAATACCTGTTTGGGCCGGTATTTATATATATTTATATACGTATGTTTTTATTATATTTATTTATTCTCTAAACAGATAGTTAGGGAATAATGTTTTTTTTTAATTAAGAGGAGGGGTAATTATAAAAGTAAAATGAGAGAAAGAAGAGTTCAGAAATACTTACATAAATGATAGGCAGAAAAAAGAGAGAAAAAAGTAAATTTTAGATAAGTAATGAGAATTGGTACAGTTAAAATTTCAGCCAAGATAGATAAATAACTGTTTGATGTTAGTTCTGTTGTCACCAAACAGGTCAGGTAAGTTCAATAGAATTTTATATTTGTCATGCTATTTGTTGGTTGTCGTCTAGTTTAGAAGATGCTTGACAGTAAGTAAGTCGTGGGCTCTCGTAAACATAGCTTTAGTCAATCAAATGTGTATAGGTTTTTACCTATAGTGAACAGTTTCTTCGAGCTGGTATTGTCTGTAGTAAATCTCCCTGTCTCCTATAATAGGTTCTAAAATAAAAAAATATTACAATTCTAAATTTAGGTTAAATGGCTCCTATTACAAGTAGCTTTGACCTGCTAGATACTCAATAATAAATAATAGTAGGGACCTGCAAGTATCCTAATAATATTCTACTAGTATAGGGAGGGACTTACATATGTATCTATCTAGAAGATCTCTACTAGATACCCAATACTACATAATAGTAGAGACTTTTACGTGTTATAAAGAAGGTCTATGATTTCAAAAACTTTATGTCATTCACAAATTCGTCCAAATTTAACAGAGAAACTAAACTACACATCATGTGCGTACTATGTTTTTTAAACCTAAATTAATTTATTTACAATAATTGTGTTACTGACTAAATGAAATTAATTCTTAATTTAAACCTTAAAACTATCAAAAAAAAAAAAATTATTTAAAAAATATATCTTTTTAAAATTACATTTCACATTTCCTAATTTCTATTGACATTACACAATAATATTAAGAAACATTATAAGAAATAAAAAAATAAGATAAAATATGAAAGTTAGATGTTCTGAATATTATATAATTTATAATAAAAATTAATTTATGTAATAAATGTTATGAAAATATCAAATGAAAAAATAATACTTTAAATGTGAAAATTGTGCATTCTATACTTAGAGTAAGTATAGAAACCATAATATATAATAACCTTATCTAAATTTTATTTAGATGAGTTTTTCGTGTCACTGTCATTATACTTTATATTATTCCATATAATTTATAAAATGTATTTATTATGAATATATATTTATTTAAAATTAACACTAATAAATACATAACAATTCATTAAAATAAAATGACAATTTAATTGTATTATTATTTGTATAAAATCTGTGATGAAACTTGTCAGTAAAATAAATAAAACTTTATGAAAAATTTTAATTTATGAGATATCTATGGAAAAATATATAAAAATATATAAATGTTTATTTTTTGTTTTTTTATTTAGCGGTTTATTTATTAAAATTGTTTTATCCTGGGAAAGCCACCCGAGGTGTAGCGGGTTACAAAGCTGATGTTGACTGATTTTAACTCTCAACTATCACGAGGTTTTTAATCAGCACAGGGCTCTTGGATTTTTAAAATGGAAGCGACAATACTATAAACCATTTATTTCGATAGTATCATATAGTCAGTGGTCTCGAGCCCGAAAGATGTCAAATACATGCTAAATATCTAAAGATATTTTACTTGGTTAAGCGATATTAACATACCTAATTGACACCAATTCAGTAGTGCCTTTTTTTAAGGTTTGGAAAGATGTTAAAGATTTGTCTACAAAGATGTTAAGAAAATATGGTATAGCAACGTGTTATTAGTTAATCTGAGATTTACCATATTAATAATAACTCTATACTGCATAATATACTTTAAATCAAAGAGATCTACTACTAAATAGAGCATACCTTAATTCAATACATTAAGAGACTTGAAAATCTTCTTGGGGCTCTCAAGGGCCCTGTGTAACCTCATTGAAACCTCATCTAAGAGTGAGATAAGGTTAAAATAAATCAATCGTTGGCGGTTATTCGCACATTGTTTTTGGTTAGTTTTGTACTGTAAGTGGTCTGATACAGAAGTTACTGCAATCTTATAATGTTTACTTGATTATAGTAATAATCGAAGGTGTTCTGGTTACTTTTTCGATGTTTCAAAATTTAACAAATAGGGCTCCTCTAATAATAATAATTCTATGCTTTTAATTATGATATAGCCGTTAGTTAAACAAGAAGCCTTGAGCCTATTTGTGGCACTGATTTATACTTAATAAATATTGTTAAAAGACATGTGATGGTTGTATAGAATAATATAGTAATAAACGTTCAAGAAGTAGATTCATAAGGCTTTGGTTAAAACTAGATGTATAAAATGATATACGACAATGAACGGCAAGTTTAGTATAGCAAGTGGATTGAAAGGGGCAAAGACGCAAGGAATCCAGTTGTGGTCCTGTTTAGTTTGATATCCACAATAATGATTATGCAAAAAGGAATCACGCGATTAAATCCAAGCAAGGTAATCTTGCTGGTGAATGTAAAAGATATGCATGGAAAACACTACTACACATACAGCCAATAAGAAATGTGACTGTATCCTCCCCAAGTTTGATTTAAAAATATTTTTCCGTCCATAATCCGTTTGAGGATTACATACTCTTATTCCCCCCTCACACGAGCCATCTTATTAGCGATTTTTTCAAAGAAAATTTGCTAAAAAGGAGACAACCAATATAATTGAAAAAAAAAATTTGCATTTAGTTAAGTTAAATTCATTAGCTTAGAGTTAATTTAGCAATTTAATTTAGTTAAATTTAATTGCAAAATTACCAATGCAAAGCCTTGAGACTTTGCTTTGCTTTTTTCCTTAAGATGACATTTTACCAACTACAAAATGCAACTACTACAAGCTATTAGCAACATTTTTTTGACCTTAGATGTAGGCGAAAGGGGCCTACAGATTCTGCCCACTTACCTAGTAGGCAGAATCTGAAAAATACAGATTCCAGAATTGTTTGAATTTTTCTCAACTAATACAGAGAAATACAATTAATAAATTATGAGAAATGAGGACACAAAAAATCAGATACGAGGTATATTGGTACATTTATTCACCACATCGGATTCGATACATCATCCCCACTCTCGATATCCCACTACTTGGATTCGATACGCTCATCCTCACTACTTTGGATTCGATACGCTCTCTACTTTGGAATCGATACGCCACTCACCCTCACTACTTTTCGATACCATCCTCACTACTTTGGATTCGATACGCTTATCCTCACTACTTTGGATTCGATACGCTCATCCTCACTACTTTGGACTCGCTTCGATCGTCCTCAAAATATACAAATCACTCAATTTATACTTCAAAACGTATTCGGACTCGTTTCGCACACCATCAGATGTGATGATACATTGGTTTTATCATCACCAATGGAATTAGTTATTCCCAACTATCACCCATCTGATCCCGCCCGATGCTGCTGAACTATTATCCTACAAAACCTAAAGATATACTTGCCGTGCTAATACAAAACTTAATTAATAATGAAAAGGGAAACTTGTAACAAATTACAACTTAAATTGTGTTTGGATTTAAAAAATGTTTTAATAAACGTTTATAATCCACGTTTAATAAAAATTGAAATTACGCTAATAATGGGATAAAAATTGGCACATTTGTTTGCGTGCTAAACTTTTACACGTTTTAATACATCATTTTTACTTTTCCTCATTTATACTGTGTATATATAGGAAAAGTATTGTGTTTGCAAAAAAATCCGAAACCGGGATGAAATCGGAATTATCCGTTTCAGGTGTTTTAAGGCCTCCTAAGTGGTTTTCTCAAAGTTGTCTGTCCGTATGTGTGTGTGTGTGTCTGTCTGTTATCATCATAGCGCCTAGTGTATTTATGCTAGAAAGTTGAAAGTTTACACAAAACCAGTCTACCGCTGTAGTTGTGCTATTCGGAAAATAATTTTCATGACTTCATTAGCCCGCAATAATGACTCCATAAATTTAGCCCGCAACAATGTCGACAAATCATAAAACCCGGAAAAATCTGATGCGACCAGATTGAGATTCGGCACCTATGTGACTATGTACAAGACAAACATATGTGCCAAGTTTCATCTCATTATCAGAATTAAGTCCATTTTTATTGAATGACTAGTGTACGTTTTTTTAAAAAAAAATCGTGAAGAATTGGAAAATAGTTCGATTGAGTTGAAATTTGGTACAAGTGTATACCATTACCTAATAAATAAGTTCACAAAGTTTCGTTTTAATACGACAAGTATATCCATAATTTTTTTTGGATCATAAAAATTAAGGAGCACTGAGCGTGGTCATTGCTGTATGGGTGACCTCTGAGAATGATACGTATGCATTTACTATTTAAAGACAAGCGAAGCGAGTCCGAAGGCATGTTGCATTATAAATTTGGGGAACTGAATTTCTGAGGACGAGCGAAGCGAGTCGAAGTAGGGAGGATGAGCGTAGCAAATGAAATGATGTAATGAGGAAAAGTTCCGAGGTACCCCGTACTCGAATTTTTTGATGTTTCACAAGAGCCAAAAGCCAATAAAGGAATCTGATTTTCTTCATGCTTTGGCAATTACAAACCCCCATATTTCCACATAAGATTGCCTCCCTAAAAATATAACTAACAATCTCATATCTACTCTCTCTGAAGCCTAAACTAATTACAAATCTGGTAAATTTTATTCATTTTTAATAGAACAATACATCAAATGCCTTTTCATAATAAATCAACTTTAATTGTAATCCAGGTGTTAAAGACAAAGAGTGGGGGAAATTATGATAACAGTGATAACGACCATATCATTTTAATTCCGCATTAGGCCATTTAACACTGATAACAACTACAAACACACTAATATTACGCCAGTCCTAAAATTTTTGATAACATTCAAGTACTAATATTTGTAATTTTAAAATACCTTTAGTTTAAAAAGTGTTATATTTCCTACAATGTTTATAGTAAATGTAATGAGTAAATATATGAAACAAAGTGAATTTGGTGAATAAAAATCAAATTGAAAGGTAATTAAATATTATTACGAGTTACCTAATATGAAGGTTTCATAAAAAATAGTCAAGTTATTTTAGGCAGTAAAGTTTTAAGAAGGTTTCTTAAAAATAGTCTCAGTTTTGAAAAAAAGTTAATTATTTACTGAAAACAAACTGAAAGTCCGTTTAAAACTAAGTAAAAATAACAACCAAACACAGACAGTTAAAGCAGCAATAAAACTGACAAATAATACCAATAAAAGGTACAATATTAAAATTACAAAAGTATAAAATTTAAAAATAAAATTTGTAAGTTTAAAAAAGAAAAAAGTCAATCAATTTTTAAATTTTTAACTAAAGCAAGGGATACTTTTTAATAAAAAATTCAGAATGGCTGAAGTTGAAAAAACAAAAAGGAAAAAAATGTGGAAACAAAGAGTAAATCTTTTGAAGAAAGTGAAATAAACATTGATAGTATTTCAACAGGTGATAACATATTATCTCTTGAGACCACTGTAATCAGTGATAATACAACTGTAATAGAAAACAGTCAAACAACTAAGGAAGAAGAGGAGGATGAAGCTGAACATGTAATTCTTGGTAAGTAAAAGTAATAGTAAAATTATAGTAATTGTAAAAGTAAGTATAAAAACATAATAGTGATATAATATATATATATATATATATATATATATATAATATATATATATATATATATTATATAATATATATATATATATATGTATATTATTACTATTATGTTTTATCACTATTTATTATATATATTATATTATATATATATATATATATATATGTAAGTAAGTAGGCGTTTCTAGACCCGCGAACCTGGCCTGCGGGACGAGGTGATAAAAATTCGCTAAGTAATAAAATATAAAATAATACAAAAGAACAATCAATACACAAGGGGCTTCAGAGGGAGGCTCGCGGTGCTGCCACGCCACGCAGCGGCCCCCGGTTATTGGGAAACAAAATAATGTTACTAAATAATGACATTATTTTAAAAATTGTAGGAACATCATAATGGTTGAAATGTAGACCTGGTGGAATGCGTGTAATGTAAATGATATTCAGTATAATGCTAACCAAGTCTCCAACGGTCATATTAACCCTACAGTTTTCAACAGGCCTCAAACTTATTTGTTTCTTAATTCTAATACCTCTGAGTAATACTTGTTTTCAGATGTTTCTAATGTAAGAAGACATACTAGCAGCTCTGTCATTGCAATTCAGCCTCATTCAAAAGGTAATTTTACAAGACCGTTTTACAAGAATTTTACAAAAAATAAGAATTTCAGTAAGCCTTTTTACGAGGACATTAGAAAAGAGAATTTTACAACACCTCATTTTACAGCGCTCATTAAAAGCAACTAACAACTAAATTAATAAGTCGTAAAAAATATTGACCTAGTGTTAATTCAAGAACCTTTCACTAGCCAAAATAAGGTAGCAGGCTTCCCAAATAATTACAACATTTTTCAAAAAGGTCCAAACTGAGTCCGAACTGCTGTATTAGTTGTTCCAAATGTTTATGGAGCTTTTATGTGTACTCAAGCTTCTAATATCGAGTTCTAGTTGAAATGTCTTATGCTTCTTTTATGTCTTATACTGCTAGTATTTATACCTTTTGTGTGTGTGTGTCTATTATCATCGTAGTGTATTCATGCTAGAGTTGAAACATTTTTAACCATGTTGAAACATGGTAAAAAAAATCCGTCTACCGCTGTAATTGTGCTATCCGGAAAATATTTTTTTATGATGTCAAAAACCCACAATAATGATTCAGCAAAAATTTCGAAAAATCATAAAACGAGGAAAAATTATGCGATCGGATAGAGATTTGGCACGCATGTGGTTATGTATAAGATTAACATATGCGCCAAGTTTCATCTCATAAAAAATCAGAATATAATATAATTGAGTTGAAATTTAGTGCAAGTGTTTATAAATATAACATAATAAATACAATAAATAAATACACAAAATTTTGTTTTAATATGATAAGTATACCTATGGTTTTTGTTGGATCATAAAAGTTAAGCAGTATTGAGCGTGGTTAGTGCTGTATGAGTGACCGCTGAGAATGATACGGATGCATTTACGAGCGAAGCGAGTCTGAAAACATGTTGCAGTATAAATTTGGCAAATTATATATTCTGTGGATGAGCGAAGCGAGTCCGAAGTAAGGAGAATGAACCAATTAATATCCTACTATTCAAAAGTAGTAAATAACAGGAATAGTAAATAGTTGCACTTATCTTAATCAAGAGTGAAAAGTTAAATTTAAGAATGAAATTATGTTTTAGATCCAGAAGAGAACAGGATACCAATACCAATAACAGGTAAATCAGAGCATTAGAATTTTCATCATTGCAATATACAAGCAATTAAATGTGAATAATTTTCATTTAGGGAGAAAAGAAAGATCTAGTTATGCGCATTTTCTTTGACAAATTCAGAAAAAATGAGGTACGATCAGTGCTTAATAATTTAATAACTGCTAGGGTTACAAAAGCATAAACCAGAACCTTAAGCAATAAGATTGTTAAGCACGGAAACACGTATGCGGTCCCCCCCGCTAGAATTTTTCTTATTTCTGATGATTTACTTTTAATTTTTTTCATAATATGATTTAATCCAGTCTATTCTAAGGTGTTTAAACTCAATAAAGTCACTATTCATTTAAATGAGTTTTCACGAATTTTTAAATAAAACAAGCCTAACAAAGTGGTTATATTTTTGTTTAAATTGTTACGAGTATTTAAATTAACTGATAACATGAGATAGTTTTCAACAGATTTATTTTGTTCATTGTTATGTAGGGTTAAATTGTGGACAACAAAATTTTTGTGTTACCTTATCTTAATCATAGTTTTTTATATTTTTAAATAAATGCAACCAAGTTATTGGTAAATACCAACTTTAAAAACAAACAAATCTAAGCCTGCTGTGACAAGAGCCTGATGCTATGTTTAAAATTCTGGAATAATCTAAATATTTTTCATGATACATGGACAAATTTTAATGCACCAACATTAAATACACAAATTTAATTTTAACTCATTTATTACAAATTAATAATTAATAAACAAAATAAGAATTTCGATCGTCTCTAATGTTAAATCCTAACTTAATAAAACAAAACTTGATCACCCTATCTTTTTCCAGCCATTGGTATTGTCAACCTTACAACTATCTCTATGAATCGCGGGTTGGTTGTAGAGGCATACAATTTTATACAAAGGCTGGCTAATGCATATTGCTTATAAGTTTAGCGTCATGTTTAAAAACCCCACTTAGAACCTTTCGAAAAAATTTTTTTTTTGTTGAAATACTGTGTATAGAATAAATATGATTAACACCTAATAGTCAGTTAGCAGGTCAGATAACAGGATTAGTCAAATAATACCGATATCAGGATTACAGTTACTATACGATGTTTCGAGAGTAAGGATCCAGCAGTATTATGACTTACACCATTGTAAGTAAAAAATATTCCTTTCTTATAAAATAAACTAATTTTGTTAGATATAACTTAAGAGGAGTTTGTAAAATTGTCGACATAAGCCAAGATAAATATTAGAAGTATTAAATGTAGACAGTCTTTCATCAAATCCAAAGGCTTCAATGCGTCTGTAATATATAAGGCTGTAGTTGTATGTAATATATATTTTCCCACCAAGTCTGGTAGCTCAGTGGTAGAGCACTCGCCTCTCGACCAGGAAGTTCAAATCCAGCCGGGGAGGACCTTAATATGAGGTTATCTCATGTACCTTACTCTGGGGAAGTCTTGAATTCAAGGTCAACCCAGCTGGGGGTTTACGTGGATTCCTTGGCTGCTAATATGCAAAGGCGGGGTTAGTTCCTGTTTCGTCTGAGACAAGTCTGAACCCACGTTTCCGTTGTCTCACGAAAATTCAAAGTTCTGCGAGCTGATGGAGATGAGGGTCGGAAAGATATACTGAGCCTTCCTATGTCCGAAAAATTAGTCAGTCACAGTGAAGGTGGTGACACGATTCACATAAGTGACTAGGAACGTCTCCAAGTAGCACTGCGGAACCTTAAGTTTCAGGTCAGGTCTAAAGACTGACTTTGTATACGCTGATGTCGGGGTTGCTAGAGTTCCCTGTTAAACGGCACTGGACTAACCAGAGCGGTGAGCCTAGCTAGAGCCTAGAAATGCTAGGGGTGCTCATGGGATTGGTGAGACTGGTTAAACGAGGGCGGGGCAAGTGAGACTAATGTGATAAGAAGAGCTAGTAAGACTAGATGAACTAAGCCCACTGTGAACCAGTAGTCGGTGCTAGCCAGACCGGTGAGCCAAGCAAGTCTAGCTGGTATATATGAACTAGGCACGCTGTGAACTAGTTGCGGACACTAGCCAGAGCGAGGAGTTTGGATAGAGTCTGGTTGGGCTATATGAACTAGACACACTGTGAACTAGTCATATGTGCCACCATGTATGGAGGCTGTGCTTCCTAGATGATTGGAGGTGTACAAACTCTGAGGTGGATTAGTTGCAAGGATCTTGAATAAAGGGATCTCGACCGCGGAGGGCGGCTCATGAGTAATTATTCTTTTATAAATGTGATAAATATTCAAAACGTATTTTTTCAGTAACTCGAGAACTTATATCTGAAAATAGATACATAATAAGGAATAATTCTGACGCTGGAGAAGCCTTGTTCGGAGTGTGTGAAACGTCATCAGGGTGGCAAAGAATATTATGCGGAAATAGAAGAAGATTTGATTTAAGTTTAGTAGATCAGAGTCAACAAGAAGCAGTTACTTTTCAAAGAAGATTAGCAACGTCATTGCCACAATGTGGCATAAGATTGCAGGTAAAAATAAAATCATGCTTGCTTTCTTGCTTAAATATCTGGTTCTAGTTCAGTCTTTTGGTTTGTGGTGTCGGAACAGTAACACGTCTACTGGTCTGCCAATTTTCCTGGATTTTCAAAGGAAAGGCGCTTGTTTGTTCAAAATACATTGAAACTGGATCAGGCGTTTGAGGTACACCGTGTATACAAAACATTTGCACACCCATCCACTTATACATACATACAGATAGACTCATACATATTTCTTTATAGCGAAAGAGCCTTGTCTTACACTAACTTATTAGAATTGTCAAATTAACATCAACCTTTTATTGATTGTTTACAGAGAATAGATGCGTACATGCCAGGAGGCGAACACATAGGAAGTGTGGAACAGGAATGGAGTCCAGGTTATCCAAAATATGCAGTAAGGGATGCCAACCGTCAACTATTGTACAAAATCAGAGCCAATAATTGTATCACATGCTCTCAAACTGATTTTGTTTTTTATGTACGTATACAATTACAATTATTAACATTTAAGTTATTACTGTTAACAAAAGACAACGAGTTCGAAGAAACCGTTCAAGTTACTAAAACAATCACAATAATACTAATTTATATAAGAGGCATACTGCCACTATACAAGCGAATTTTCAAATGCATTAGTCAAAAACGAGATTTGTTTACATTATGTTATATGTAAATTAATAAAACCAGAACTTACACTGATAATAAAATGTGACTTCAAAATGATGTTAACTATGCATAGTTGTAGATGTGTAAAATAAAATTGCAGCTCCATCTAAACAGTTTTTGAAGATTTGTGATTTTTCACAATGTTTGCAGAGTCATTATAGAGAGTTAAAGACGTCACAAATATTTCATAAACAGATGAGTTAGGGACATTAACAAGGTTGATTTTTGTACCAAGTGTCATTTAGATCCGAGAAACTGTTCGAAAGTTATCGGGTCCTATAGAAACGTCTAGGAACAACAAATCTCGTGCATACTCGTACATATATACAGATATATATAAACCTAAAAAAGGCTAAAATAGAAAAAGTGTGATAAAAGATAAAGAAGTCTCTCCACAAAAATATATTTTCTATAGCAAAGCGCTTTCAACCTAACAAGAGGTCATCATCAGTGCTAGCCGTTGAATAAAGAAGAGGGTGATAGATGAGTCTTATAGATCAGATATCAAGGATAGACTCTAAAAAAATATATTTTTGTGGAGAGACTTCTTTATCTTTTATTAAGATGAACTCCATTAACGCTCACCTTAGTTCTTCAGTAAAAGTGTGCGTTCCTCTGCGAGAATCGAACTCGTAGCCTTCAGGTTATGAGCTAAAGACGCTGCCTACAGAGCTAAAAAGAGGAATGCAGAGCGGAAGTAAAGTAGTTTCCATGGCAACAAAGCTACTTTTCTCCCGCTAGTTACTTTACTCCACACAGATTCAGACCAGAAGTTAAAGTGTCACTTTTCTCCCTCTACAAGAGAGAGAAAGGTACACTTTTTC
Source organism: Microvelia longipes (assembly GCA_018340805.1). Lineage (NCBI taxonomy): Eukaryota > Metazoa > Arthropoda > Insecta > Hemiptera > Veliidae > Microvelia > Microvelia longipes. The sequence goes on along the minus strand of JACMZG010001914.1, from coordinate 25,962,412 downwards.
TCCCTACTGGAGGTAAAACATTTTTTTTACTCTAGATTATAAACGCAGAAGACACGGAAGTATTATCTCACATATCACATGAATGGGACCGAGATCTAGTTGATTACAATTTATCTATAGTAATGCCACCGACTCAATCTATTAAATCTAAAGCACTTGTGATAGCTGCCGCATTCTTATTTGTAAGTATAATCTCACAATATTTAACCAATCCCAATTATACCACTAATCTTAAATTAATATTTGAAGAGAGTCAAATGAAATGAACAACAAGATTCGCTCTTAATTACAATAATAGTTCAAGAGCCGGAACTGAAAAAATGTGACTCATTTTGTACAACTTCAAACCAAATGTTTCTGAAAATATACCTTAAATTGTGAAGAAAAAACATATTCTGCCTATTCGTATGATTGCGCATGCTCAATTTGTTTTATAAAATTGCACAAATTTCGGTTTTCTTGAAATAAGCGGTTCTCTGTGGGTCGTGTGCAAAACATGAAGAGAACATTTTTTTAAAGTTAATAAAATGTTCTATAAAATGAGTGTTCAATCATCAAAATCGGACGACCACAATCAAAGTTATGGCTCTTTCAAAAACACAAAACAATTGTTAATTTATGCAAAGTTAGCGAATGTCTTTGAAAAAATATTGTTTTTTTTGTGCATTTTTTTGGTCATTTAACAAATGACATAACTTTGGTTGTAGTTATCCGATTTTGACGGAAATCACTCATTTTATAAGCTTTAAAAATGTCCTCTTATGTTTTGCACACGACCAACAGGGAACCACTAGTTGCAAAAAAACTGGATTTTGTCGATTTTTTTTATATTTTGTTGGAGCGCATTCATATGAAGAGCTCCACTCTGGATAAGCAGACAATGATTTCCTTTATAATTTAAGGTATATTTTCAGAAAAATTTGGTTTGAAGTAGTACAAAATGAGTCACATTTTTTAGGCCTGGGTCTTGGACTATAATAAGCAATATTTGATAGTGAGACATCAATAGCACAAGAAAGAAGTTAAACCATATATACTGATCTAAAACAATTACATTCAAAGAGTACATTCGTGCTTAACAAGCTGTTTCTTGTTTAAGTTTCCGGTATCATGTATAACTTGTAGTATTACTGCTTTTTACTGGATTTTTTTTTATGTTTAAAGGAAAGACAGCAAGATTAATATCTTTCCTCCCTTCTACTATGTTTCCTCCCGTGATGCGTACAAGATTTTTTGCTCTAGAAGGGAGGATTTTACTTTTAATATTATTTTATTTACGAATTTGAAGGTTTGCTTAATTTAAATCTTTAACTACTTACCCACTACATCACTAAATACTCATGAAACAATAAAATTGTTATTTACTCAACAGGAAATGAATAAAAAATAAAAAGAAATCACATAAATGAAAAATACAGCGATTGGCTTGCTTAGTCATTCAGATTAACAAATAAACAGTAATGCCAACTTAAATTTTACTTATAGATTAAAGACAACACTGATTTTTTAAAAGAATCTTTTCCAAGCAAAAAAAACATCGATCAAGTCATAGTATTAGAGATATTATTACTAAAGGGTCCTAAACTTAGAATAATACTATATATAGAAGGAGCACAGGGCCGTAAACTCAATGTAATTTCACTGATAACACGAAAAGCCGGTTGACTGGTGCAACTAAGTAATGCTGCCAACCTGACAACAAAACATTATTTTAAATATTTGTCATAAATATCTATTAATGAAGAAAGATCGTAAAGAACAAATATAATAACTTAAAACACCTGCTGAGTATTTAATAAAACTGGTCTTAGATGGCAATAGGGTGGCGGAATACAAGAATCTACATTTAGTTGATGAGGACTACTTATTATATATAATTTTAATAAATACGTTAAACTACAATTTAAAATGCTTTAAATATTGTAATGCACCGATATTTATACTAGTATTTTATGAATAATCAATCATTAATTAATAATAGAACATAATAATTCAGCAACCGGAAGTATTGCCAACTTTTTTTTAGAAGATTGTAAATTGTTAGGGTGGCAGCATTACTTAGTTGCACCAGTGAACCGACTTTCGTGTTATCAGTAGTGCTCCTTCTATATATAGTATTATTCTAAGGTCCTAAAGGTTAAATTTTGAAACATCGACAAAGTATATGTAATTGTGTCAACAATTCATGTTTTGAAAAACTTGGTAGTATCAAATGATATACCCCTGAGAATCCCAATCAGATGTTTTAAACATCTCAATGAATTGAAATAGGGTGCCCCCTCTAGTAATACATTTCTTTGAATTTATCTCAATTTATTTTTGTTATAGGAGTACGCATACTTTTTACCAAGTAAAGAAGGAGGATGGATGAAATCATGCTGTAAATAAATTTTATTATTTACATTACGTGACGTCATAAAAATAAAAATAATTTCATTTCATCGATTAACTGTTTTTTTCATTCCTTTATTATATTAATACAAATTGTTTTGTTTATTAGCTAAAATATCAAACGCCGATACGGCTCATGTATATAAATTAATTGTATTGCGTGTGCAATAATTGTGAATAAAGAACGAGTTAATAGTGTGCATAATGTGAGTGTAAAAAATAAATTAATGATTAGTTGGTACTTCAATAAGTAGTGAACAGAATAAAAAATGTCAATTCATAATAAATTAAAAGGATTTAATAAACAAAAGCTTTTAATGTAAAGCGAAAGAGAAAAGGTAGTACCGAGAAAAAGCAGTAAACAACTTAAACCGAAATACAGGAATATACTTGCTCTAACAGAACAAGACCGGCCGAGTTCATCTCACACCTTACCCTCGTTCCAGGGCAAACTATAGACGATCTTTATAGTTTTATAAAATTAAATTGCAATTTAATTATTTAGCCTATTTTTTAATTAATAGGTTTAATATTATTTATTAGTTATTTTACTTTCAAATATGGTGATATAGGCCCTAGTGAAATGGATTTTATTTCAAAATACTTGTAAACAACCAAAAGCAATTGGCGAAGTATTTTAACTTAGCCGAAAGTCCATAAGTTATCGATTGGTGCCACAAATGGGTACTCAGTTTAACTACATGTTATTATAATAACAGTTAATGTACATATTAATGTCTTAGACATATTATAATAATTAATACATAAATTTTACCTTTAAGGAATCATTTTAATTGGTGCTAGTGATGTCCAATGTCCACTGCGCTTTTTAACACACAAAACTCTCGAAAACTTATTTTACCAAAAAAAAAAATCAAATTCAAATTGAATGACTAACTGAACTTTAAAAACTACCTTCAAATTGAATAATTAACTATGAACTTAAATGTAATTTTAAAATACCAAATCGAGTTAATTATGTTGATGAATACGAAAAAGAAATACGCACTTGAAAAATGAAATTCCAATACAAATATTCAAAACACTCGTCTTTGATTATTTGTCATATTATTATTAATATTATTGATTGTCTTAACACGACCGGATTCTCAATAGCACATTTTTCACAATAATTCGCTAAAAACGGAATAATTTGCACCGAAAATTAAAAACAGTTTTTAATTTAAGTGCCCGTCATTTAATTGCCGATATGAACCGATTTGTTGCAAGATGGATACTGAGACGACACTGACCGCGAAATCCGTCTGTTTCTCTAAATCCAGCCCCCCCCCCTCAATATTTGTACCGCACCCCCTATCTAAACCCTTATACGACATGTAATTTTACTCGAGAATTAAGTAATGTAAAATTATTTTAACAATACGAATTTTTAAATTCATAATAATAAATGTATTATTATAAGCGACACACACTTTTAGGTTATAATATATGATGATAATATATGATTAGGATATAATAATGATAGTTATTATATTCTTAATTAATATTCTATTTTTTTAAAATAATAAGATTTATTTAAACACAAATATAACTACTATGAAGTATTCATTGAGTGCTGAATCAAAGTTAAATCACTTTTTAGGTGAGCACCCCCCACATGTTTTTTTTAAAAAAAGCTTATTAATTTATTTTTCACGATTAAAAAATGAGAGGCCCTTCTGACTCAATTGGCGACTACACGGCGTATACCATGTGGCTGCTTCGGGGCCACAAAGTGTTCTTGTATTGTGCTGCATCGCGGCACTAAGTCCCGTACTGCTACAAAATTAGCGAATTTCCAAATTTTTTTAATCAAATAACGTAATTTATTTACATTAATTCAATTAATGCAAAACATGAATAATTGACACAATATAATTGTGCGAGAGACACCTAGGAAATGTAACAAGCAAAATGCATTGCTACATCTGGGAACTGTTCTATCATTCGACATTTGTCATCATTGATGGCTTGTCATAATGTCATGTCCCACTCTGTTTCGTTACATCTAACTCATCAGGGCGCCGACAGAGCCTGAACTCACTCTGACCTTCAATTAATTCCGAAGAATATAATGTGAAGTACTTACCAGAGACGAGCGGTGCTCTCTTACCGCCATCATGCATGGCAAGCAAAACATATATCATTTGATACTACTGAGTTTTGCAAAACAAGAATAGTTGATGCAATATAATCGTGCAAGAGACACCTAGGAAATGTAACAAGCAAAATGATTACCAAATTGATCAACAAATAGTAATATGTACTTACAGAGTACTGTATACAAATAAAATAGAAAATTAATATTTGTTTATGACATTTTTTATAATTCTTCATAAATGATTTTTTTCAACGGAGACAAATTACGAAATTGCGTAAACACACAGGAAGCTACAATGATGACTGACACACATACAGACCGACAACAACTTTGTTAAAATCACTCAGTTGGTCTAAATAACACCTGAAAGGATAATTCAGGTTTCAAACTTTTTGTGCAAACACAATACTTATCCTTTATATCTACTGTAAAATTGAGAAAAAGTATAAAAAGTTTTTTTTTGAGATTCCGCTTTATCTAGATTTTAATTTCTTTCCACATCTTTTCAATAAAGTGTTGGAGTTTAGTATAACTTCGAGTTTAAAGGATGAATTCTGTAATATGTACTAATCATAATACGAATAGTATAGAAGGATGTAGAATACGGGACATATTCCTGTGTGAATCTTGACATAATTTCTAAAATTCTACCTATAGAGCAGAGAGAAGAATTCTGTTAGCTCTTATATTGTAATGATTAGGTTCAAGTTTCGTTTTTATGTACAGTACATTTGTTTATATTTAATTGCGTCCCAAAACGCTTACCGGTTGACGTTGGTCGAAATAACTTTGGACCTGATCTGAATAAGACCAGATTACATAGCTTGGAACTAGAGGAAAAATCTCTGAATTTCCTTATTTGGGGGGAGGGGTGTATTAGCGAGGAAAAATTAGAGATTGGAGTCATGGAGGGAGAGGTGGTTTATGGAAAGGGGGGACTTAATAATAAATAATATATAAAAATTATATAACAAAAGGGAGTGACTTTAGAGAGTTTAAACACCCTAAAATTAATTAAAATAAATTACTTCAAGACAAAATTTAAAGGTAAATCGTCAAAAATAAGAAACAAATATAGAAACTCATTGCATATTATAAACATTGATCCACCCTTCTGTTATCAATTTCTTATCAGCCATGGTGGCACTGCTACAGACTTTGAATCATAAATATACAGAAAAAATAGCAACACATTTTAACAAAAATGATTAAATAAAGACTATTCAAAGGCACTTTTATTATTATTTTAACAAGAATAAAAATAGTGCAAAAATAAAATTAAACAATTTTTAAGTACAACAATTTATATTTTGTTAAAAAAAATAAATAATACTAAAACTGACAATAAAAAATATTAGTACTATTTAAAAAAACATTTTATAGGTATGTTTTTTAAGCTTAGTCCTCTTCAGAAAAAAATAATTTAATAATAATAAATTTTTTAAACGATGAGGTCCATCAATAGTCAAGACAAGATTATATAGCATATCAATGATTTTATAAGTCAAACTTGTCTCATTCTAATATTCTAGCTTTAGGTTTTAACTTCAACTTGAAAAAAAAAATAGTACAGAAAACATATCATGACAAAAAGTGATTAAAAAAAAACAAATTGTACAAAATTATACTAATTTAGTAGTAAAAAATCGGCTACGTGGTACCTCGAAACTTTTCCTCATCACATCAGACATACTCCCTACTAACTTACCTACTTAAGTACAGCGGTAGACTGATTTTTGTACAAAGTTTAACTCTCTTGCATAAATACACTAGAAGCTATGATGATAACAAACACACACGCATACACAGATAGAAAACTTTGCAAAAACCACTCTCCATGAGGTCTTAAAAAAACCTGAAACGAAAAATTCTGGTGCCATCCCGGTTTCGGATTTTTTGCAAACACAATACTTTTCCTGTATACCTACGGTATTAATAAGGAAAAGTAAAAAAGATTAAAAGAAAATCTTCAGCTTTTCTTTAATTTCTAGTAACAGGCTCCTCCTCAATAACTTCAGGACTTGATTTATCCTCAGAACAGGGAGGCAGAATCAATGGAAAATATCTCCATTGGTATATATAAAAAATTAAAAAAAAAACACTAAAAATTTAACACAAAAAAACACAAAACTACTGGTATTTATCAGCCTCTCTAATGCAGAAATTTGGATTAAATACTACACATGTTGTAATCTAACATGCTTCATTCCTATGTCACTAATGTAATTTTATTTTGAGATCATTGGAGTAAATGTTGTTATGGATTAATAATATTTCAAATACATATTATGTAGACTAAAGTAAATTAGTAAGTTAATATTTAAGGTTAATTAAGTATCGATTAAGATTTAAACACTAAAAAATAGGCAAATAACTAATTAGTTAGGCTAGTTCCTAATAAATTATTTAAAACTAAACAAAATTAACTGAGATTGCCTTTGACAAAAATAATCCATAGACTAACTTAAAAACTGATAATACTGATTAAAAAAATAAAAGTAATAAAATATTGCATTAACGGAAACCATAAAGAAATTCCAATCAAAATATTTCAAAATAAATTCAAAATTTGCACTGTAAATGCCATTTCCCTTCCTAGGGAGTATAAGCGAAGACACAACAAACAAGGTAAGAAGTGAAAATATGACAAAAGAATAAGCAGCATGTCACATAGGAAGACAGAACTCAAATTTTGAGCTGAATTGATTAAATGGGGATTCAAAGCGGAGATATTAACAAAAGTATCGCAACAAAAAAGGACGGAACCTCGGGTCTCCCACAACTACCCTACTTGACAGACTGCTTTATCATTACATTTGTATATTAAATTAATTGCTCTATAAATTTATTAAATACTATCATTAACTATTTCGAAACTAATTTCTTTTACAGCTTCCAAAAAATATTTAAATTATTTTATATTTTGTAAGATCTGTTTGTATAAATTGACTAGTCGCTGATGAAAATAAAAATTTAACAGGGATATATTACTTTGGCAGCCAAAATGTTAGTAATCACCCTCAGCAAGCCTCAGAATTTAACTAATCCCTAAACTTCAGCAGTGAAACCATTCCTTGCAGTATAAACTATAACTATATTTATCGAAAATTAGAAAAAAGATTTTGAAAGCAATAAAAAGAACAAAGTTTACTAAATAAAACAACCAAACAGATCTGAAGCAACACACACTGAAACGAAACACACATTTATTATAATCAGGTACTAAGTTTTCTTTTCAAAAGTAAGATACATTAATTGATTTTATTTTTTCAAAGACAGAAGATAATAAAAACACAAACCCCATGAAAAATAACTCAATATTATGGCATAGGGATTAACCATCTATAAATTTCCCCCATAGGAAATAGTTATTTATGCACCAAGGGAGTAAAGAATGCAATTATTTCCCTGAGCAGTTAGTTGGTTCCTAAGGGGAACCAACTAAAATAACTCCCAGGGAACCAAAGTAAATAACTCCCAAGGGGAAGCCGAGGGATTTAAATAATTCCCAAGGCAAAGCCTAGAGAGATAATTGTGAGGGAAAAATAGCATTTTACTCCAAGTTGCATACAAGATTTTATCTCCAGACGTTGATTTTATTTAAATACGTTTTGTTGTATTTTATTCGATTTTTTTTTTGGTCGGGCCCTCTTTATAAATGTAAGGGGTGCTGAAGAAATAAAAAATACACCGTCTGGAGATAAGGAAATTATCAACCCTATGTTTAATAAGTAAAATCAAACTCATCTAAGACAAAGAATTTTAAAAAAAATTACAAAATAAGTTTTTTAAGTTCCCCCCCCCTATACCCCTTTAAATAAAACTTTACATTTATTAAAACTAATAAACATTTAATTAGCTAAATAGGCATATGGTTGACTACATAAAATATATGAGTTTGCATTTAAATTTAATAAATTAACTATGCTAAGGATTGGCAGTGTATAAAGAGAGGTAGATTCAAATATGATAAGGTTTGCAAGCAATTTCTCTGCCTAGAAACTTTTTTTTACATTTACTTACAACTGAAAGGTAATTACTTAACAGGCACTTAGTTAATCAAATTAAATAAATTATTATGAAAGATGGATCTTAGTTTCACCCTAAAACGCTCATCTACGTCAATTTGACCTACATGTATTTGAAAAGTAAGGGATATCGTCCATACTAATAGTTTTGTATCCCCCCCCCCCTATATTCAATGTAATCCTTTCCTGGTCTGATATCTAAAAAGTAAACAATTAAGTACTTTTTATTCTATTTCTTTTTTTCACAAAATTCTAACACTTGACATATAATGAGTAATAAATTTTTCTTAATCATTTTGTCATATGAGTAATTAGAGGGCTCTAAAAAATCAATTGTCCAAAAAATTGACCATTGGTAAGTTTATAGTCGCTCAACACATATTAATCCACATATTAACTATTATTTTTACATCTTATTTAATTTTAAAAGTTAAACTTTGTCTAAAGGATTCCAATTTCTGATTTTAGTTAGGAGTCTTGATTATTAAAACTGACATGTTTTAATTTAAAATTAATTTAAAACATTAAAAATTACAAAAATACTCTTGTACCAACTGATTAACTATACAGTACTATTACTTTATAATAGTGTACTCTATTGATACTAGTGATTTAAAAATAATGATAATATTGAATTATAATTAAAAAAATATATGTCAGTCATTAGGAATATTTGTTTTAATATGACTGAGATATATAAGAGTAATTTTGTGTGTCTTAATTGGTTAAACATATGTATGCTTTATTCCAATTGAAGTTTATGTTTTGTGCAATTATTTGAATTAGAATTGTTCTTTTTCTTATATTCCATTAATTTTTAGCAAAAAAAAAGTGCATTTCATATTCATTTAAATGCACGTCAAATTGATGTATTATGAGCAATGGAGGGTGTATTTTATAGATGAGTATTCTGGTTAAAAATGATGAAATTGTGAAGTGATGTGATGAGATGAATAATATGAACAGAGAAAGGCAACAAGGTGGACACTCCAAATTGAGAATTATTCAGACAAACAACTTGGATGAAATGGAAATAGTTAAAGAAAGCAGCAGATGTAATACTTAAGAGTCGTTAAGACTTAAGAGACTTCTTAAGAGTTGTTGTTAAGTTTAGAGTTGTTTTTTTTTCATCATTTTATTTTTTTTATCAATTGTCCAACATTGACAAGCAAGAATGTTATTTCTTCTTATGTACCTTCCCACCGTATCTAGCAATAAAAGCTTTAATGTCAAATTTCCTTTTACATCCTTCATAATTCATGAACCGAATTTTACCAAATATAGGTCTTTCAGCCCAACCTTGATCATGTATCCCACATATGGACCACATGCAACCTAAAATATAAAAATTATTAATAGATGAATGAAATCAAAGTATTTATAAAATAAATACATACTACTTTTTGTAAAATCAAATGAGTAAAGCTACCACACACAAATTATATACATAGATCAGGGTAATGCTAAGTGTGGTCTTCGGACCCTTGGGGGTCTGGGGAAAGATTTTTTTGGGGGGAAGTTAGGAACTCGAACATTAAGAGGTCCGCCAAGAACCATTTATTTAAAAAAAGGGCCGCGGGGCTCCAATGTTTGTGTAACCCTGATATAGATACAAAACAAATTGAAGTAGTATATGTTAATATATTTTCACTCTAAGATAAGAGGTGACTCGGTACTTATCAGATTCGCAAAGCTCATCCTTACAACTTTAGACTAATATAAAATTTGTTTTATTTACACTACAACACATCTTTGGACTCACTTTGCTCATTCTCAGATACCAAATACATTAGTTTTATTCCATCCAGGCATTAACCTCACTCGATACTGCTTAACTTTTATGATCCAACTATACACATAGATATACTTGACGCATTAAAACCAAACTTAGAAAACTTAATTATTACAAAAAGGTACAATGGCACCAAATTTCAACTCAATGGAATTATTTCTCATTTAAAAAAAACATACAAATTGTTTGATAATGCTTATAATGATATAAAACTAAGCAAAATGTAGCAACATATGAGATTTGGCACAAGCATGACAAATCTCAAATTGATAAAAACATATTTCTGTGTTTTATAAATTTTCTAAATTTTTGCTGAGAATGAAAAAATAATTTTCCATGTAATGGAAAATTAATTTTATGGAACCTAGATTGATTTTGTTACTTATTAAGTTTCAACTCTTGAGCATTAACACACTTGGAACTACAATAATTAAAAAGATATATTTAAAAATGGGGTACAGGGTACAGAGAACCTCAAAACTATTCAGCACAATATTGGATTTCCTATAATAATTCCTATAATACTATACTTTTCCTTAAAACTTTGGATTCACTTTGCTTGTCCTTAGAATATGGAAATCGCTAAATTTATATAGTAGTAAACTTTCAGACTTACTTCACTCATTTTCAGACATATCTGTTTTATTCCCAACGGTCACCCATCCAGGTACTGACCTCGCTCAATGGAGCTTTACATAAGTGATTCAATAAAACTGTAGATGTACTAACAGTATTGAAATGATACTTAGTATACTTACTTGTTACATCAAGCAATACACTTGATGTAATTTTAACTCAATTAGATTATTTTTCAATTTTCAACAATTGTTTTCAAAACGTATACAAGTCATTGGATAAACATTGAACTAATGCTGATAATGAAATAAAAATTGGCACAGTTGTTGGTCTTCTCATTACTAAATGCGTGTTAAATTTCAAATTATAATCAAAATATTTTTCATCATTTTCATATTTTTAATGTGTTGTAATTAAAGTGATGTAGAAATTCATACAGTAGGGGTGGGGGCGCGGGACACAGTGGTCTAACTCCCCCGAAATAGGCTGCTTTAGATGGACCTGCCCTAAGTTCACCCTTTCTCCGCTAGTGGCAGGTCGGTTCACCTTGTACCCCATATATAAATAATTATTTCTTCAATTCCAAGATTAAAATTATTTAAAAGGGTCTTTAACCAATGTTAAAAATTGTATTAATTATTTTAAAGGTATAATTTTCATAAACGCTTTTATAATAATAAAAACGCTGTGTTAGTTTTAAGTAGACCTGATATCGTGATAACCATGATTTGAAAACAAACATCAAACCGGTATGACAGATATAGATTGATTATTTAAATTATAAATTTAATTTACGTCTTCGTTGTCTCATTATAACACACCTTTCGTAACACACGTTATCCTATTTTCTAAAAAAATTATCTTATAAGCTACTAAAAACGAAAAAAGTCAATGAATAAGATAAAAATCATCTTGTTTACATTTTTATAAACATAAGTAGAAGTATCGATTTAAAACTGATAACAATAGTGATAAGGGCACAAGGTGAAAACTAGCGCTAGGTGCGGTAGTTGATGCAACTAATCCCTGTTTTTTTCGGAACCACCTAAAACCAGGGAGTTAGACCACAGTGTCCCCCCGTCCCGACCCCTACTGTATGAATTTCTACATCACTTTAGTTGTAATCATTATTACAACACAACTAGACCTAAGTTACCAAGTACCAAGTTTTAACTCTCTAGCAGAACTCTATCTCTGGCACTGCGAGTTATGATAACAGACGTACACACACATACACACATAGACAACTTTGTAAAAACTACTCAGGAGGTCTTAAAAACACCTAAAACTGATAATTCAGGAAAAATCCCCGTTTTAGAATTTTAATGCTAACACAATAATTTTTCTATATACCTACGATATAAATTAGGAAAAGTAATAAAATATTTAGTAATAAAACATCAAAACGAATGTCATTAAATAGTAAAGATCCAACAATACGTTTTGATTCTTGCAATTAGTCTTTTCTTCACTTATACCTGCTTATACCATTGGTATAAAGGAATAACGGTTAGCACTTAATATTCAAATTATATGTTTCAGCTGGGTTTAAGACCTCTTGATTAATTTTTACCAAGTATGTCTGTATGTGTGGGTGTATGTGTATTAGCTCCCAGTGTGTACATGTCAGAGAGTTAAATCTTGGTGCATAAATCCATCTTCAGGTATAGTTGTGCTTTTCAGAAAAAAATTGACATCATGAAGGATCATTAATGGCTGTGAAAATTCCAACAATTTTAATGTTCAGATTGATTTGAAATTCTGATGCATGTAGACCTATATAAATACCATCAAATGAGCCAAGTTTCGTCGCATTATCAGCATTAGTTCAATTTTTATGGAGTATCGTCTATATGTTTAATAAAATATTGTTAAAAATTGAATTTATAATTTATAAATATTGTTAAAATATATGTCTTTATAAAATAAATAAATGAATGAAACTGTGGAAGTTTCATATCCTCAGTTTTGTCAGATTACTTGTGTTAAGCAGTGTCAAGTAAGGTCAGTACATGGTTATTTTAGTATTTTTTAACCGTTTAAGAACAAGCGAAGCAAGTTAATACACACTCCAAATTAAATTGGATTATTATCATATTTTGAGGGTGAGATAAGCAAGACTTAAGTGGTGAGTATGAGTGTGTAGTGCTATATTCGTAGTGCTATTCGTGTCCCTACAAGTGTATTGAATCAGAGTTGAATCAATTCTGAGGTACCTCATACCTAAATTTTTATAGAAATTCTTATAAAGCTTAATTATAAAGTAGTTTTCAAGTGAATACTAATAAGTGTAATGCTTTAGACCCAGAGTGACTGCCATCTTATACAGATAATCTCACTGCATTTAAAAAAAGGTTTTACATCATTGAAGAACATAAATGCTTTTAAAATCTATAGATATATACTTAATATATAAATACATACCAACAAAGCCATTGGGATCCCTGCCATCCATGCTATATCTGTCATTTAGATACAAAGCATATTCTAAAGCTTGTTCAGGAGACTCAGTCCACTCTAATATTTTCTTAGCCCAATACATTCTAAGAAATCCATGCATTTTACCCTCTTTAACCAATTGTATCTGAGCTGAGTTCCATAGATCATCATGGGTCAAGCTTTTATCTAACTCATCCCTTGTATAGACATAAGCTCTTTTATCTTTTCTGAAAAATAACAAGTCATCTTTAAGATACATTTGAACCTACATAGAAAACATTCGCTACATAGAAAAATTGTTATATGCCATTAAACAGAAAAACAAAAATATAATTTTGTATATTGGTAAAAGGAATTGTCAATTTGAACAAAGACTAAAATATATTTTATAAAAATGACAAAAATAATAAAAATATATCTAGCTTGTCACAACACTCCCCGCCCGAGAAGTGTTGTTCCTTGACCCTTCCAAAGGATATTCCCTTGTTCAGTCTTCATCTTGACTACGCGGACTTGTCCGTTAACGCCAGAAAACACTTTCACGACTAGTTCGAGCGGCTTAGCTGGGCAATCACATTATTTCATTGACGCTGCTACTGATTTAAACTAAATGGTCGTACTTCGTTGGCCGATCAGGAAACTATTTTCTGTACAACTATTTCAATCTCGCTTAGTACAGTCTTCATGTCCTCCACTATTAATAAGGACCTTCCAAGTGTATGCCGTAAAAGAATTTTCAGTATGCCTAGTAATCGTTTCCACCATCCACCCCACCACGATGCGGTAGGAGGATTAAAACCCCATTTGATCCTCCTGTCTCCACTCTCTCTAGCTTTAAATGCCTTATTTACCCCTGAAAAATTTATCACATCACCTTTAAAAATATTTCCTAGTCTTTCTCGTCTAACCATAATCCTACGTAACCATAGTAAAAACATTTCCATCGAAAATCCTAGAACTGATTCTAAATAAACTATTTTAAAAACTCCACATATAATAAACGTAAACCATGTCATCGCTATTATTATTATGTTAAAATATAAATATTCATAAAACCCGTTACTATTAAATTTAGTTACCTCTAAGTTCCCCCTCTCTTTTCTAATCTCACTATCCATTGAACTCTCATATTTATCATTCATTTCCACACAATCAATTTCACTGGCTATTTGTTTATCATCTACTATTCTTTTAAACTGTTCTTTCGTGACAATGTCTGTCTTTTTTTGAATTTTTGTCTCCCTTTGACCTAAATTTAAGTTTTGTAACTTAGTTAATTTTGACTCTTCATTTAAGGAACTCATAACAGCACTAATTCCACTAAAAGAAAATTTATCCGGAGTTCTCGGAGAACTCTCATTCACACTCTCATTTTTTCTCTCAATTTTTTCGGGGCTATTGGCCGGTAAATCGGGACAGATTAATATTGTATGCCGTTTCCCACACATTGGACATCGCAACATAGATTTACATACTCTCGCACAATGTGATCTACCTAAACACGCATAACAACATTTATTCTTAAAAACTATTTTCTTTTCTCATCAAAAGTCATTTTTTTGAGCAGCAAAACAATCAGAACTTTTATGATTTTTTAAACAAAAGATACAATTTTGAAATATTCTGTTATTGGCTTTATTTTTATAATTTTTTTCCAAACTTACTAAACTTACGGTTGTTGGAACTAACTCAATGTCCTTACTGCTAATCTCTCCCTCACTCAGACCAAACCCAGACATTGCCAATGATATTTTATCATCCGCCTCTACTTCTGATAATAGAAATTTCATTAAATTATCCAACTTATCTGTGGGTTCAGTTTGAACGTTCGATTTAGGTGATCTGTGCCACGCCCTAAGCATTTCTTCTGGAAGACATGACTCTACCAAAGGGGATAACATTGGACCACATTTACGAGCATCTCCCCACATTGTTTCTAATGCTCTTAAATGAGACTTTAATTTATTATAAAGAGACCCTAAATACATTTTTTGATGCCCCAAACAATTTTGAATAACTAATTTCAATAAATCCCTAATAATATTCTATTAACAAATCATCACGGCCAAACCTATCTTCCAATGATTTTATGGCATGTTTGTAATTTTCCCCACTTGGTGGATAACTTTCCACTACCTCCCTAGCTTTAGAGTTAGGCACAGTAGCTAGTAAGAGATATTGAAATTTATCGTCCTCACTCATTATAGGATCATCATGAATTTTTTTGAACTGTCCCCAAAAAAATACCCAATCTTTTAGCTCCCCAGAAAATTTTACGAGTTCTATTTTTGGTAGTTTGCTACTTTTACTATGAACTGGAAGGACCTTAGAAAGAGCAGTTTCCAATCTGGACTGTACCTCATCAGACTGAATACATAAGTTGATGATCGGCGTAACTATGTGTTCCGTTCTTATCTTAATTGATTCATATTTTTCAAAATACTCCCCTGCAGATGTAACTTCATTCACTAAGTCATCGTCAGTAAATGTTTTATGAGGATCATACAACATCATTTCATAGATTCTTTCATCTAACTCTTTAATAGCCGCATACTTATTGTCTACATGTATCAAGGAAGACCTTATCGCCGTAATGTCCTTAGGCTCACTGGACATTAACTGCTCCAGTTTATTGACTACCTTACTAAATCCAATTCTGAAAATTTTTCTAGATCTTTTTAACTCCTCCATTGAATTAAACTAACTTACAAATTGCTTGATAATTTATTAAAACTTCGATTTCCTATTTCTTAAAATTTTTTGAAATCTTTTCTTCTATCTGTTATACGGTCGCCAGATGTCAATTTGAACAAAGACTAAAATATATTTTATAAAAATGACAAAAATAATAAAAATATATCTAGCTTGTCACAACAGGAATAAATATAGTTTAATAATAAATGCTATAATCGTATTATTGTGTAAAAATTGTTTAATTTAATAAAAAGTTACTATAAATAATTAAAAAATTAAATTAACGAAAACAACATACAATGTTGAGACTCTTTTCAAACTATTTTCTCATATAGTAGCCTCGAGACCCTTTATAAACTATTTCATCATATAATAGCCTCGAGACCCTTTATAAACTATTTCATCATATAGTAGCCTCGAAAACCCTTTTTAAACTATTTCATCATATAGTAACCTCGAAACCCTTTATAAAACCACCACTGCTTTCATACAGCTTAACTATTCCATCCTGGATTTTTAAAAATGTTTGAAACAGAACTACTTTTAAGGACAAATCTTTGTTGTTGACTTCTCTTCTGCATCTTTTCTGATAAGGACACCACTTATTGTTTAGTAATTTTTAAGTAAAATTTATAAATCGGGTATGGGGTACCTCGGAACGTTTCCTTATCTTATCAGATTCACTAAGCTCATCCTCCCTATTTTGGACTCTCTAAGGTCATCCTCAGATAGTAAATACATCTGATTCATTCCCAGCGGTTACACATCCAGGCACTGACCAGGCTGGATGCTGCTTAACTTTTATGATCCAACAAAAACCATAAATATACTTGACTTATTGAAACAAAATTTAGAATACATACTTAATAATGCTGATAATGAGATGAAACTTGACACATAAGTTAGTCTTATACATAGCAACATCCGTGCCAAATATCAAATTGATCGTAACATTTTTCTGCATTTTCTGATTTTTCAAAATTTTTGTTGATTCATTTTTGTGGGTCAATGAAGTCATAAAAAATCATTTTCCCAATAAACAACTACACCTATAGACTGATTTTGAACAAATATTCAACTCTCCAGTATAAATACACTGGGAGCTACGATGATAACTGACACACACATACATACAGAAAGACAACTTTGTGAAAACTACTCAGAAGGTCTTAAAAACACCTAAAACAAATAATTCCTGTCATATCCCAGTTTCAGATTTTTTTGCCAACACAATAGTTTTACCTACTGTACTACCTCATATACCTACAGTAAATGAGGAAAGTAAATAAACAAACATTTTTAATTTTGCTTTTACAGCAAAAGCAACATTTTTATCATTTAATTTTATTATTATCTTTAATTTTCGGATAAATTATTTTCGTTATATAGAAACATTTTTAAATAGTCAATTCGAGTGGACATGAAATACATTCAGTGTATATAAATTTGTAATAAGGTACAACTCAAATATTCTTATATGACTTCTCTAATCAGAAATTAATAACCTACCTATGATCATTTAGAGTTTTTTTAGCCCAGTCATAAGCTCCATCTATACTATCATATTTAGGATTATAATAACAAAAATTATCAGCTAACTCTCTCCGAACTATGGCCTCTTCACAAAAACTGTCAACACTCTCTTTGAACTGTGATTTGGACTTCTTTACCACTAAAATACATCTTTGAATACTGATCTGACCTAAAAATAAAGACAACTCATAAAAATAACAAGTAATAACGCTTCAGTGGGACCTCTATGATTCATTCTCATAGACCTCAATGATTCATCCTCTATGATTTCATGGGATCTCTATGACGCTTCAGTGGGACCTCTATGATTCATTCTCATAGACCTCTATGATTCATCTTCTATGATTTCATGGGACCTCTATGATTTCAGTGGGACCTCTATGATTCATCCACTATGATTCCATGGGACCACTATGACGCTTCAGTGGGACCTCTATGATTTCAGTGGGACCTCTATGTTTCATTCTCATAGACCTCTATGATTTCATGGGACCTCTATGACGCTTCAGTGGACCCTCTATGATTTCAGTGGGACCTCTATGATTCATTCTCATAGACCTCTATGATTTATCCTCTATGATTTCATGGGACCTCTATGATTCATTCTCATAGACCTCTATGATTTATCCTCTATGATTTCATGGGACCTCTATGATTTCATTAAGAATCTCTAAAACAAATTTGAAGCTGAAAGACTTTTAATTAACAAAATCATCAATATTACTGTTAGATTAAATATTTTTTAGAAAAGAAATGTACACACACCTAACAAATGCATGTTCTAAAATTATCTAATAACTAAAAATCTTTTAAAACCATTGACCTACAACCACTTTCCCCTGAAACCCTCCCAAATAATTCTGACAGATGTCTAAGAAGACAGTGACCAAGATACCAGCTCAACCCACCATGAAATTAACCCCATATATAAAATATTTACAGCCTTCAACAGCAGAAAAGAATAGAAGCCACTAACAAGCTCCTTGTTAAACGATCTCTTGATGTCAGAGGCTGCAGGTTCCTTGCATAAGTTTATTTAGGAATGCAGCAGCATTCAGCCCCGCCATTCAAGAAGAAAAGTAAAAATACCCTGCTTAGTCAGTAAAAAAAGTCAAAAAGGTTTATGATGGGCAGCTTAAGTAGGTACTTAAGCTGCCAGTGAATATATTATACTGTTATTACCCCTGCAACAAAGTAGGGTTTTTAAGTATCAGTAGCTTAAAAATGGCTATAGGAACATAAATAATATTATAATATGTTTAAAGAGCGTGCCTTGAACAAAAATTAATCATCCAAATCGGCCTCACAGAAGTGGAGAAAAAGAGGTTTGAAAATGGCATTTTTGACAGTCATAGGTGTTTCAAAAAACGCCTATGACCATCTCCACCCAATACGGACATGACTTAGCGGGACAGACTTGGAGCAAAGACTTGGCAGGGAGTATTTTACCACATAAGTGGTTTTTGGTAAGATAACTATTATGTCATATCTATCTATCAAATCTTTATCTAGTTCATAAGCAACTAGCCTATTTTCCATATTTTCTATTTTTTTTAATAATTAATATTATCTATTTCCTCCTAATTATCTTTACAATTATTTTTAAATCCCATCTGAGAGTAATCACTACATTGTTCCTCCATCAAGTCTTTTCAGCCACTTATACTTTTAACACTGATTATTTGTTGCATGACTCAAGTGAAAAAACCAAGAGGCATTTGGCCTCTTGGCTGCTCCTTGCTCTCAGCAGTTACACGGCATTAGCGTTGGGGATCATGAAGCATCATCATATAAGTTAGCCTATGATATAAGTTTTTTATAGTCATATCTTAGGAAGAAAGTTTTTCTCTAAGTTATCTCTAAGGTACTTATGAAAAAGAATAACAGAAAATCTAGTTACTGACCAAAGTGAAACCAAGGTGATAAATTACTTAGGTAATTAAGAGTAGGATCATTTCTTTTAGTTCCAAAAAACTTAAGCCTTTGATTACAAAATTCATACAGTGTCTTCATACCAGCTTTATAGCCAGGTTTGCACCAGCTAACTTCCCCTACTGATGTATCCACTTGTATTGTCTTTTCAGCTTTATCCCAATTTATTTCCTAGAATATTTAAGATTTTTAAACACTGTAAAAAATTTATATAGACAGTGATGCACTTAAGAGCCCAATAAGGAAAAGAAGTTCTTAAATCTTAAGCTATAGTTATAAGAAATCTTCAGTCATGTTATTAAGTTAATGTTTCTTATACCACGTGGAAGAAAGTTAGATGCCTCAACATAAAATCCTTGAAAAATATGAGTAAGATATGGTTTTGGAGCTACGATGATAACAGGAACACACATTTAAACAGACAACTTGGTAAAAACCATTCAGGAGGTCTTAAAAACATCTTAAATATTCAGGTAAAATTTTGGTTATGGATTATTACTGCAAAAAAAATTACTTTTCCTAATAAGGAAAAATAATTAAGTAGGATAGAATATAAACTGACATGTCTAGTTAAATATAACTTTCAAAAGTTGTCTGCCATTATAGATAAGACTCTAATAAATTAAATCCTTAAATGTGGGTCTCAATTAACGGGTCCAAATAGTTTTCTGTGCAGTTATATTTCACTAATAAAAATTATGTATTTACGTTTCACTTAAATGACATACGTAACGTACTAGGACTAGGTGACCGAGAAGTGAAAAAATGCATTTGTGGCCTTAAATAAATCACATAAATATAATAATGACACGAAACAATTGTATAATATTTTTACCTATTTTTTTAACTTCTAGCCAATTAGAATTAAGTAAATAAAAAAGAGCCATACTAGACATGACATCCAGCACATTTTAACTTAATGACCAGTATAGCGGTGAGACTTTCTGAAAGAAGCACACTTGTTTTGGAAATTTTTTAGAACGATTTTTAGGAAGACCTTAAAGAATATGAAAAAATATCATAATGGAGAAAGCTAAACTTATCTGTTTAGCATTAATAATCATAATAAACAAGTCTAAAAATATAAAATTTATTTTATAATCACCTCAGCTTTTAATTTAGATGTATATGGGTGTTTACAAACAGAAGGAAATGTGGTTAGATATTCATCTAATTTGGAATTGATTTTATTCCTAATTGTCCTGGCTCCGTACTCTAATTTATCAGATGCTATCCAACAAGGAACTATATTATGTCCATCGACCTAAAAATAATAATTATTATTAAATTAATTTATACCTTTTTATTATAATTCAAAAGATATTCAGTTTAATTTCAATTTAGTACTAAATGGGGACAAACAACATTAAAATGAAAACATCTCTGGTTGTAAGCTAAAAATAAAAAATAAAAATAATAAGTTTCTTTTCTTTTGAATTAACCACGTTTCAGCCATTTGGGGATACAATGAAAACGTAAAATGAGAAGTACAATCTTTTTATGAAGTTTTCAAATTACACATCCATCTAATGTCCCAAAGGCCAAGACGTAGCTTAAAGTTTTTAGATTTTAAGTTAAAATAGAATACATATAATATTTAGACAAAAAAAGAACAAAGTGTGTATACGAATAAAGACAGCAGTCTATCAACAACATGGTATTTCGCAATTAAAAGTCTGCATCAGCGCCACTTTCGCTGATAAGCAATTGATAATGAAAGGGTAAGCGTTGTTAAAGTCCTTTGGAGTTTTTTTATTTATCTTTTTATGAGAACTATTTCCTTAATTTTTTCCCTTAAGTGCTTTAATTTAATTAATTTTAAGGCAAATGAACTCAGTAGAATCAAAATTTAATTGAAAAACAGGGTTTAAATGGGTTGTCAAGAGTATTTAAATTGAGTGATACGAAGGGGAAAATCTTAATATTTTATTTATTGTTAATTAATTATACTTTTGAATAATTTTAGTTTGCAAAAAATTACCTTTTTATTATACATTAAATTGTTTAAATTAGTTGTAACAGGTATTTAAATAACTGATAACAAGCTGATTTACACCATAATGGTGTTTAAATTTATTAATTGTTAATCAATTTTATTTACTCACTAAAATAATAAAAAACACTCACTAATTTCACTCTTTTTTGTAAAATGTTTGTTTAAATTATCCGTTTGGGTTTTATTATCTCTGGGTTAAATTGGAAAAATCCAAGTCTGTAGTGATAAGAGCCTGATTCTATACTTAAAATCCGGGAATAATTGAAGCATTTATCTATAAAATATTGATATTTTTAGCACCAAAAATAATTAACTAAATAATTAGTTAATTAGCAATTTAACTAATAATAAAGAAATAAAAGAAGAATTTCTAAAAAAAATCACCTCTTGTTTCCCAGCCATATTGGTATTGCAACCTTTGCAAGCATCTCTGTTGAATCGCAAATATACACTGATCTGCTTAGTGTCAAATAAAACGTCCTAAACCTAGTTTAAAACCCTCAACTTTAATCCTCAACTGGCCATTGTACAGGCCTGCCACCCAAGTTAAGTCAAAGCAGGACAGGATGTGATAAGATTCCCTTCCTACCCACAAACCCTGTTTATAGGGTTAGCAGCCAGTTCAATCCAAAGGGTTAAGACATTGAATGTATTCCTGTTGAACGATTTGGAGCTAACATTAATAAGAAACAGTGCATAGCTGGAAACAAGTAAAAAACAAACCTGACATAGAGGAACGTCTTTAGGCAGTTTTTCTTTAAGTTTATCGATCCAATTAATAGCAACCCTCAAAGGACTAAAATCAGCTACAACGGCTCCCATAGAATTCTTATCTATAAATTCAGGTATCAGTTTCTCAGCCTCACCCAGAAATAAATGAAACTCTATGTCTAACTGGGAACATTCCTCACTAACTTCTTTCAGACCTGCAGACATTAGAAAGTTAAATTTATGAAATAGGACATGACACAATCAAATAATGCATGCATTTCAGAAATTTAATTATAAGACCAAAAGTAAATAGAACTGTAAATTCATTAATAAATAAAAGAGAAGGGGTATGGAATGACCTCTGTCCTGGTCTGTATTATTTAACTGCTAGAAGCACAAACAGACTTTACCAAAAGAGGACTAATCATAATTTTCATCGAGGGATGAGCCCTTGATGATAATTTTAATAATACTGAATAACTTTGGGGAGGCTAGTATATTACTAAGAAGACAAAATCTCTCAGCCCATCTCTTATGTCTGCTACTACACTTAAATAAATGTACGACTTCACAACATAAGACCATAACTCCAGATTTATCTTATGTACCTCCCCTCTTCGCCATGTGTTACCTAGATGCAAATTCACTCGCTGTCCCAATGTCAAATTACATAAGGGTTTTTGCCTCTATCCAAAAACAGCATGGATATGCTGTTTTATAATGATGATTTCCTAGTTCCGTATGAGCCTTACTTGTCAAATCATTCTCGAAGTTTGACAAAAGTGCTGGATACCTGACTTTATTTTTTTCCCCACATTATTTAAAGAAGCCCAGAAGAATATCATCGTTTATTCAAACACTTCTATTCAAAACTGAGTTTTGGAGGAGAGTGGAGAATTGGAGAGAGAGATTGAGATAATGCTGTTGGAGAAGAACTTAAAAGAAAATTATGAAGAGATGAGAGGTTAAAGATTACTATATTGAACATAAATGATTGGACGTGAGTTTATCTGGAAGAGTAGTTGTCATGCGGTTAGAGGGTATGATGGAGCTTCAAGTAAGATGAGCGCCTGAGGGTCAAGATGATTGATAAAACGCAAGTGAGGAGACACGAGAGTGTGTGTGTAGTGGGAGAGAGGAGTGAGGCGATGGGTTTTTGCCAGGATGCTTAAGCAGTTTTTGTGTGGGAGGAGGGTGGGCGGGAGTGAGGATGGCGGTGAGGTGTGGGTGGGTGCAGAGTGGGTGTGCGTGAGTGAGAGGTGATGGAAGAGACAATACGATTAATGTATAAACTGGTTAGAGAAATGGGGATGTGCGAGGAGTGAATAGCAACAGTGCAAAATTAAGAGAGCGGATTTCATTGTATTTAAGTTTCAAAGTATGCTTTAATTAATCATAACAATGTATTTTTATGCATATTACAGTGAAAAATAAGGAACTAATCTATAAAAATAAGTATTATAGCTGACGATTTAAATAAACTTTGATCAGGTGAGAGAGGCGGTATATGACGTTAATTAACAACTTTAAACTCCACTTAATTTCAGACTTTGAACCATGAGGGGTGTACGGACGAAGCAGCTTAGGTGTGAGTACAGTTTGAAAAGAATACAGGACAATTATTCCTACTTAAAAGTAACAAAAGTCATTTTTAAAAAATAAAAAATCACGAGGTATCAAATAAAAAACAGATAAAGAGTTTAGGAGAAGAGGGAGAGATGAACCTGAGCTACATTGTGTGCGAAGAGTAGGGAGTTTTTTTGGTTAAAAAGGCAGAGTGGTGAGAAGCAGTTGAAGAATGTTTGGTGGGCTGGTCAAGCTGGAGCTTGTAGCGCAGGTGGTGGGTATGAGCTGTAACAGGATGTGTATCGGAGTGAGGCAGGGCATAAAGAAGGGAAGTGGAATACGAGAGGAGGGCCGAAGTGGAGTTAGTTCTAATGGAAAAAACCACGCCCAACATTTGTGAGAGTCAGCGCGAGAGGAGCTTAGATGTGATGGAGAGTGAGCGGAGCGAGGCACGGGGGGCCTATAAGGTCAGGAGTTGACAGCCCCGGGGCCGAGAAGAATCTGGTGAGGAAAGATTCGTATTGGGGCTGCAGGAGGCCCGACCGCGCTGCGTTTCCCTCTACTGTTATGCCCAAACGGTCGGGGTGATGTAAAGAAGAGGATACCTGTGTTGCGGGTGAGAGAGAGAGATCGGATGGGAGTGAGGGAAGGGGGTGCAGACACGTGGGGGGGTGTAAAGTAGTGTGTGTGAAGGCCTGGGCGGGCGGGTCGGGGGTTTATTTGGTCCCTCAGTGGGTGTGTGCGATGTGATTGGGTATCTGGTCGAGTTGGGTTGTGGGGTGTGCCGATGTGTCGCGAGTGCTGGGTTTGGAGATGCTAGGTGGCGCGAGTGATGTGGGCGAGTGATGGAAGGTAGTTGATGCTGAGTGCGGTGAGGTAGGTGGAGGGCGGCGGGCGGGCGGTGGGGGGATGGGAAGGGGTTGAATGTGAGTTGCTTCGATAGTGCGAGGTGTGTCGTTGCGGTGAGAGGGTGTAGAGTAGCGAGCGGCGGATGGGGGTTGTGTGCTCTGTCAGACAAAAGAGACAGCATTGGTTGGTTGTGGCGGAGAAGGTGGTGCGTAAGTGTCTGTTGAATGAGAGTGACATTCGGTGGGAGCGTGTGTGGTTTAAGGAGTCGGGAGTGGAAGTGCAGTGGATTGTGTGCATGATGGTGAGTGGTTTGGTATAGATATGGAGGAGAGAGCGAGTAGGCGGCAGTGGGTCAAGTGTTGACAAAGCGAGTGAGCAGCGAGAAGAAGAAGGCGTGTTGGTATGTGTGGAAGAGAGAGTAGAGTATAGCGTGAGCGATTGTATTAAATGATCGTCAAACTTTATCAGTCAGGACGTGGATTGATGATCCATTTATTGACGTGAAGTCAAAAACTTAACTTCACTTAAATTCATACTTGCCCGAACAAATTTTAATGCACACTGTAGGATATAATTATATCGTAAGATGACAACGATTTATTCCTATACTTAATAAAAGTAATAAATAAATTTTTAAAAATAAAAAAAATTACGATATCAAATAAAAAACTAAATCTAAATTCAAAATAACCTGACTTTCAGTATTTCAGAGTAGAGATTTTCTTTGTTACTATAAAGAAGGGATTTTTTTATTAAAAATGAGGGTTGGAAGCATTGAAGATTTTGGCGGGTGTCAATTGATTTAGCCGCGTGTCGTACTATAGTTCCTCAACAATATTTTCCCACACTGTCAACTGATTATAACCATGTGTAATACTATAATTACTCATAAATTGATTTTTTACTTAAAGACCAATCATGGCATTTAAAAATCATCCTTTTTCCATGCTGTCAATATCAATTTTAATTGATAATATAATAAGTGGTTAAATTGTTTAACAAATACCTTTTAGCATAAAAAGATAATGTCTGATAGTGGCATCCATAAATTTAGGTCTTAAACAGAAGCAGACATGTAGAGGTATCTCATTCTTCATAGCTAATTTTTGAGCAAATAAGAAAGACCAATTATCTGAAAGAACAAAAACAAATTCATTAAAAATGTAAGTAGTGCTTTAACAAAAATAAATATTCCATTAATTGTTTTCGCTTACATGTCCCATATATTAGGGAGAAGCATTGCACTTTTCTCATTAAATGCCCCCCTCACATTTCAGTAACTATTGACCCAAAAAAGTTAGTGTCAGTATGCATAGACAAACATACGCTTTTCTTGTAAACACAAGACAGACCAATTGGCTCGACCAAATTAGATGATTTTCGGGACAAAAAGCAAGTCCTATAAATAAGAGAGAGCTATAAATCTGACAGAAAAAGAGAAAATCTGACATGGTGTCTCAAAATGTGGAATTTTTTAAAAATTGCAAATATTACAAAAAAGTTCTAAAAAGGATTTCTAATGATTTTTAATATATAGAATAGGGAAGCATAGATACCATGTTGCAAATATTTTATATTTTAAAACTAATATAAATGCAAGGTTATTTTAAAAATCAAGGCATCTTCAATGTTTTGAAGGGTAAAATGAAATCTTGCCTTTTCCTAGGTTCAAAATGTTGGTAGACATTCTGATTGACTTTTGATTTCCAAACAAATCCCAAGAGTTTATTTTATGATTTTTAATGTAAAAGTTTCAACCCTTGAATAAGACACCCAGGTCAATCCAGAGATGTTGCTAGAAAAAAATAAAAAATAATCATTTTTTTTCTGTGTTGGTCCTACCCACAGATGGTCTAGTATTAATTTTTTCTACACCCTCATATATTTTCAAAAATCACTTTTTAATTCCCAAGACACCCAATTTTACCTTTTGGAGTTAATACATTTTTGAAAGTTGAGGTTTTCATGATTTTGGCGTTTTTCAGTGATATTTATCGTCCAATGGGACTGGGGATATATTATTTTTTTTATTTAAATAAATTTGAATCCTTTTTTAGTCATAAACTTAGATAGTGTACAAAACCAATAAAACATAATCCTCCTTATTCAGGCTTTGAGTGCTCGTATCCCTTTCATTCAACTCACCGGCCGAATAAAACAACGAAAACGACTCCCCACTTGAAATATTTGGTTTCCTGGTAATTGACCACCGTTTTATTAGACTTTTTGGTCACTTAAGGTGATCATGTTGAATTTATTTACATAAAAAATTAATATATACTATTAACTTATGTTTTATTAGCAAAGAACCCCCAAAGTAAACCCTATTTTCAATAAAAACCAGTCAATTTTTGTCAAATTGTTTAACTAAAAAACTGCTGATTTTAATAATGCTGTAGAGTACCTTAAAACCAAAATAAACATTATGTAACATATTGGGCTTATAACTGCTATGTATAAGCCCAATAAGTATAAAGGTTATTTTAAGCCCAATTTTTTAAAAAAAATCCAGTCCCATTGGTTGATAAATTGCCCTGAAAACACCAAAATCATGAAAATCTCAACTTTCAAAAATTTATCAACTCCAAAAAAAATTTGGAACATTACATTTTTTTCTTGTTTCTTATGGTCATATAAGATTACCAAAAAAAAAAAAAAATATCAAAATTATTTTCCTTGTTTAAGAAATAATGAAAAAGTGCATGTTCAGCCGTTGTGGTCATTTTTCCAACCATTTTCAATTGATTATGCAAACTCACGAGTGTGAAGTCCAAAGAGAACAGTTTCAAACGAGACATGTTCCGTTAAGTAGATTTGAGCCAAAGCCAAAATATTAAGCCTCAAAAATTGGCAAAAAACGCTAAATTTGGGTGTCTTGGGTAAACTAAGTGTAAAAAGTGATTTTTGAAAAAGAAGGAGGCTGTAGAAAAAATAAATACTAGGTGTTTTGGACTACCTATGAGTAGGACCAACCCCGTAAAAAAATCATCATTTTTTTTTTCAAGCAACATCTTTGGATCACTTGAAATGTAAAAAAAATGTAAAATACTCACGCCATAACTCTCAAAGGCTATATTGAATCAAAATGAAACTCAGCATTATTATTTTGGGGGAGGTTAGGAAGCATATTTTCATTATGTCATCAAACAATTTTGTTCTTAAAAGGCTTTTAAACTAAGTGTCATGGGTTAAGGTTGTTGGCATGCTAAATTGATTGAGACAAGTTTCAACTCAATCAGACTATCTTTAGAGGCACAATTGGCATAAACATACATATTTCTTGTATGTACCTTTATGTGGATGACCTCTACATCTCACGGGTTTAGCCACACTAAAGTGTGGAGAGACAGTTAGGAAGTAAATCCCCCACCTTCACTCTGATCAGGCTATTATACCAGTCAGTTATCAAAATAAGGGGCTCCAAAGCAACCCACATAATGAAAAAATAGTCTTTACTGTAAAAACTAATAGAAAATTTAATATGGAAAAACTAAGGGATCATCAATAACAAAATCCTCCACTCCTTCTTTTTGGAGGGATATATTTTTTGGCTAAGCTGTGCAGTCAATATTGTCTAATAAAAAGACAGCAGCATAATTTTATATAATTGACGCCTACTGGTAGATTTGATACAGCATGAACAGTTTAATTTCAGAGGTTTGCAACCTCTGAATTTTAATCTATCAATACCTTGTACTCTTTGTTCTCTAGTCATCCAATAAAGTACTCCTTTAGCTCTATCAGGTACTTCTTGTGCTTTGCTAAGGATTCTAACCCTCTTCTTATTAAATTTATACTTTAATATGGAATCTCCAGCCTGTTAACAAAAATATACATTACATAATTTCAATAGGTAGATGAATTTATTGAGAAGAATAGACAACATATGTTAATTATCTTAATTATAATGTAAAAATCATTAATAGAAGCATACATCTTAAGTTATATAACAATATCTTTATTGTTATATCTTAACAACTTAAACAGTTCGTGATTTTATAATTAATTCGTAGGACTCAAAAATAATATCATATTATAAATTTAAAACATATTTCTTCTGGATGAATTTTGATTCTTCTTGATTGATTTTGCAACTTCTTCGCATTAGCCAAATAAGTAAAGATATTATTTAATTAAATAATTTTTATGAAAAAATCAACTTATAATAATAATAAAAAAAGTTTCGTTAGATAAAATAATCTAAATTAGCAAAAGTAAAGAAAATTTGTTTCAAGGTTATATCTTATTATTAAATCTCATCTATCGCACTCTTTAGTTCAATGGTTAGAGACTGTTAGATTTGAGCTTTACTAATAAAAATTAATTTATTTATTTATTTCTTTAATGAATTTTCATCAGAAAGTTATGTGATTGTTTGGATGAAGTAAATGGAAGGGAAGATATAGATTCCACTTGCTTTATTATGAAGATGAACTTAACTCTCACCTTACTTCTTAAAAACAACTCATCTTTTTGGTTCAACAAAACTAATTTATTGGATAAACCATAAGCAAATTCCTCCATTAAACTGAAGCAAGTTCCTTTAAAATGCATTTTTATTCTCAAATGTTTTTGTTTATGATAAACAAAAAATGATAAAAAAATTATTTTCATTAGCTATATTATATTCATAAATTAAAAATTTTATCAGTAGAGCTCGCCAATTAAAATAAAATTCTGCTCCCCCAAGAACAATTAGAAAATAAAGTAGGCGGGCACCTTTAATGATTGGAATAAGGAATAAGTAAACAAACAACAAAGAATAATAAGAAACAGATAAAATGTCTTAAAATTATGTTTTGTTGTTTCAATTATCAATAAATATTGGGGAAAAAAGCAAATAAATTTAAGTTAGAATTAACTTACATTTTGCCTGTCTCTTTCAACTAACTTTAAAAAATCATCAAAACTTTGTTTACTCGAGGATGAACTGTCGGGACTTTTAACAAAGTCAGCCATTGTTTTGGCTTTTTTCTTAGCTGGCTCAGACATTATGACTCCTGTAAATAAAAATGAAGACATGGGAATCAGTGCTTATAATCTATAGCCTTGGGCCTGATTGAATTATACAGTTAAACATAAAAACTACAGGCAAATAAACTTCACAGGTTTCAACTTCCAGGCTTAGAAAAAATTAAAATTATATATAGTACACAAAATATATCAGTTCAAGAAATTTACTCATATATAAATTAAAATATTTCAAAAATTATAATACACCAATATTAACAATATAGAACTTAATAATGCAGCAACCAAAAGTAATGCCAACTTTTTCATATGAAAATAGTAAATTGTTAGGGTGGCAGCATTACTTAAGACCACTAGTGAACTGGCTTAGCTGTTACAAGTTGAGCTCCTTCTATACATATTATTATTCTCATTCTGTCATTGATAGGTTATTTCGAAAGGTTATTCCTAAAGTTATTTCGGGTGACAGAAATTTGTGAAACAAGAACAAAAAAAATTCAGCTACAAATAAAACACAGAGGGTTTGTTCACAAAATACTTTTTCAGTTGATCTTCCCATTTATTCTTATCATCACCCGATGGCAACAATTTCTATAGAGTAACACACGGCTAAAATCTTAATTCTCTTAGTCTTAAATATTCCTGAATGTTAAACCACACCCACCATTTTAAATCAGACCAACTTTTGAATAACCTTCTTTACAGTAACACAAAGTGCTATAGAAGCCCTAGCGACAAGCATTTCTTCTTTTGACATCAGAAAGTGTTTTAATAGCCCAAAATACACGAGTAAAGTGATTTGTAGATTATATTTCATATAGGAATTAATATCTTAAGTGGTATAAATAAGGTTCGGCATAGAGACAGTGTCAGACTCCTACCATTCACACGGCCCTGAGCAAATTCTGTCAATTTTAGTTCTTCCGAAAATCTGCATTGCAGTACAGTTATCCCAACATAATTTTAATTTTCACCAAATATAAAAACCTGTTTAAGTGGCTTTATTTAATTTGTTTTATATGATAAATAATGGGGCTCTTTTTTTAACCATTGCCTTAGCAACCAAAAAAGATTAATACTATTAGAGGGAGAACAGACCCCGATTAACACAGTGATAAGGGGTCTGGAAGTGAGACAGTTTCCGTAGGTGCCGTAACTAGTCTCTCTACAACTCCTATTGCAGTATGCACTCTACTAGACATTTTTCAGTGATGCCACATTAAACCACTTAATTTAACACTAAAAATTAAAGAATATGTGCAATAAGTAATAATTAAAACTTATTTTAAATTCATTTTACTTGATTTAAAACAAAATAGGTTCAAGGTGGGTTTCAGGCTATTCACGTCGACTGTGTTTAAGCCCAGTCTCCTTTGTTAAGCCTTTAGTCTCTTTGTTAGCAACGGATATAAATAAAGTAGGATGTAGGGAACAACTAACGCTGACTTGCGGCACAGTAATTGAACTAGGTCCCCCCTTGATTGAAAGCAAGTCCATCTCACCCACAAGGAAAAAGGTGAGAGCCGGATCTCTGTCTCTACAGCTGACCACTCATTTATTATCAGTTTTAAATTACAAATAATACAATAGTGCCCTCTATAAACGAAGTTAATTGATGGAAACATATCAGCTCATGTTTAGTGGGACAGTGGACTTAATGATTGTAACAATTGCAGTTTAAGCCAGTCTTACATAACCCTGCAATGATCTCTAACTTCTATTATACATGCTCGAACATGTATAGCTTATCCTAGCCCATGTTCTAAAATAGTTATTTATATAACTAGCTATACTAATATTTGCACAGACACCTATCATCAATTAAATCAATAAAACGTAGCAAACATAAAATTGATCAAAAGGGCAATAAATTGTCATGTCCTTGAAGCCTGCATTTTTTACTCTCTCTTCAATCTCCACACTAGGAAGTCGTTAACCAATAGTCATATCTTTGCTACTTTTAGGACATAGGAATGCTATACGAAAAGCATAATACTTCATGTCATACTTTACTTGAGCGGGTGCATAAACATTAAATAAACACTAGATATTTAGTAGAGAGAAAGCTTTAGGGAGTGAATTATGAGAGGCGTTGGCGTGAAGCGTGGGGGTAAGAAAAAAGTCGCTTGAGCTTTCCGAATTTGCTCTCTTCATTTTCATACGTGGTCGTTGAAGCTTCGTGTACCGGGATCTATGACTTACTTCCCCATACTACTTATATTATAATTTCTTAATCGTTGTTTTTACAATTCCAAGTATTAGGTATCTTTTTTTAGACATTATTATAATTTTAAATTGTAGTTATATAATTTTTCGAGTGAAATTTGTGTTAATTATTCGTTATCAAGTCGCCAATATATTTTTGTAGTGTTTATGGTCGGGTTTTAACATTTTTGTGTTGGTCAGACTGTATATTTCAGAAAGGTCCGTTCAAGTTTCGCCACATTTGTCGATCGCTAGCCGAGCTCATCGCATGGAGCCCCTGTGTAAAGGAATACCTCTACGTAAAATGGAGTTCGGCCTTCTCTCCTGATGTTTACTTATTATTATGACTGTCGTCTCTCTCTCAACATTATTGCAGTTTTAATCGCCTTTTGAAATAATGACTATTATAGTTTTTCTTATAGATACATCGGCTTCTATGAATCAGAGAGCGTACTTGGGTGGACGCCCAACGCTTCTCGATATAGCTAAAGGCGCTGTGGAAACATTCGTCAAGGTACGGATTAATTCTAATTGCTAGCACAATGTTCAGGGATCTTACGACCTCTGCCTTCACTTTATTTGGCTTTATCTTGTTAAATAAGTTTCTCTCGACACCCATGTTTCTGGAGAATCTCTTGTTATTGTTGTGGTTCATCTTCTTAAAGTGAATCTGTGATTTTACAGGTTCGACAAAGATTCCAGAGGCGAGGGGACAGATAACATGTTGCTGACTTTCGAAGAACCTCCTCAGAACATCAAGGTGAGTCATAACATCAATGCCAATTGCCTGAATACTTTTACTTTGGTGGTGTCATTTGTACAGTCCAATGAATTTCTTGTCTGTGCAGGCTGCTTGGAAAGAGAATCTTGGTACATTTATGAATGAGCTCAAGAACTTGCGCTGCACCGGCTTAACTACAATGGGTGCTGCGTTGAAACATGCATTGATGTTTTAATATCAATAGATGCAGACGCATTGATACATATGGCCAAGGGAGAAGTCCATTTTACTTAGAACCGTCTGTCATTGTTGTGATCACTGACGGTGGCAAGTTGACAACATCCACTGGAGTTCAGGAAGAGGTACCACACGTTTTTTTAATTTTTTTTCTTAAAAATAATCTAATTTATTTCTTGTTGTACAGATATTCTTGCAGCTTGATACCTGTGGTTTCGTTAATTGCAAAGAGTTATAAGTAGGAATTATGGAGCAAGACAGAATTTTGTATATGTCTGACTTATTAGTTAGTGTGAAAGTAATATATAGAAGTGGGGAAGGGCTTATATACTGAGTTAAACAACTATGTAGTTCCCAATATTGTGTCTACTAGTTATTTCTGCCAAATACTAATAATGTTGATTTAAAACATATTTCATATCATGAAGAAAACGTAAATTTATACTATGTCTCATATAAAATTAAAATGAGTAAATGGTAATCACGACTGTTGTTCAATAAGCCTGATTAGGAAGTAACTAAGTAAATAAAAACAGTTTGTTTAAATTTTGATAACTTTACCTACATACCTGTTTTACTAAAATTGCCCACGTTACCTTTTTCATCCTAATGTAGTATTAAAGAAAAACACCTATAAACCTCATGATTTAAATTTAGTTGAATTTCCATGTATGGTATAGGGTTGCTTATCACAGAGACAGTCTGTTGTGTGATCGGCTGCAAATTTGAACAGTATACCCTGGAATAATGCATCTCTAAAACAGATCCACTTCTAAATTA
The DNA here is from genome assembly GCA_018340805.1 of Microvelia longipes. NCBI lineage: Eukaryota > Metazoa > Arthropoda > Insecta > Hemiptera > Veliidae > Microvelia > Microvelia longipes. The sequence continues at coordinate 25,928,890 of JACMZG010001914.1, read as the reverse complement.
ATATTTCAATTATTATTTTGAAATGAACTTGTCACTAAAAAGAACAGCTATTCTTATCTTTAGTTTCATTTACATATATATAGTATGATAATGGCCAAGAAGTTACTATCTTTTTTACTCTATGTAAGACACTGCCCAGGAGTATGCAATTTTTTTATCTATATTAAAAAGGGGTAACCCAACAAATAAGTTTGGGAATCTTGGCTCTAGCTTTTATGTTGGGCTCCCACAATAATGCTAAAAAGTAATAGCTTTATCTAAGGCAAAAATGATTTATTAGTCCCCTGACCTGTGTGCTTGTCTCAGATTTTTTTACTTTACGACTAGTAATGGTTTGGTTTGAACACCATTTGGGTTTGAGGTTAGCAATTCAAAAGAATAATTTGTAATCAATAGACCATGTTTTCTTTTCCTCATTTATACCGTAGGTATTATAGGAAAAGTATTGTATTTGCAAAAAAAAGCCGGAATTATCAGTTTCAAGCATTTTTAAGGCCTCCTGAGTGGTTTTCACCAAGCTGTCTATCTGTATGTGTGTGTGTCCGTCATCATCATAGCGCCCAGTGTATTTATGCTAGAGAGTTAACATTTTGTTAAAAAATCAGTCTACTGCTGTAGTTGTGCCATTCGCAAAATATTTTTTTTAATCCGCAATAATGACAGCAAAATTTTTGAAAAATCAATGGATTGATTTTTCAAATCTCAATGGATTGAGATTTGGCACGCATGTGACTATTCATAATGCATTTACTATCTAAAGACGAGCTAAGGAATCCAAAGACATGTTGCTGAATAAATTTGACGAACTGTATTTCTGAGGGCGAGCGAAGCGAATCCGAAGCAGGGAGGATGAGCGTATCGAATCGGATGTGAAGAGGAAAAGTTCTGAGGTACCCCGTACCCGATATTTTATACTTCATGTATGCAAAAGAAACATATAAAAAACGCTAAATATCATTTAAAACTCTGTCTTAATTACATGTAGTTATAAACTTAGTGACAACATTACTTCATGTTTACATTATCTAAAGTTCTATGGTAAACCTTGTTTGGGTAAGCATATAATATAGATAACAACTGTCTAATCATTGTTGTATCAGGTGATAAATGCAGAAATAAAATGACCAAGGTCATTGTAGCGATTCTCTAAGTTTAAATAAATTTGCTGAGACCACATTTATTTTCATTGCTATTAAAACAAGGATGTGTTGTTAATATTCTTTTATACTTAGTTAATGTGACTAACCTTTGTTGAGTGACAATTATTTTTGTAAAGTTTCCTAAGAAATGTAAATATCTAGTCAACACTCAACAGCACACATGAAACCATAAACTACACACATGACTTCAACTCGTAATTATTAAAAAATAATATTGGTCATAAGAGTTCAGTATTAAAACTTTATTTTATGAGGTTTCTACTATAAAATATAGAGTAGTATGTACTACCTTATGTTAAGAATCCTTTATTTGTCTTTTCATGCTTTCGTTTCTGTAATTGTGTAGTAATTAGTATGTTGTCTTGTTTCAGTTTAATCTACCCATGCATAGTCCTATACCAGGTTGTGAATTAACTAGAGAGCCGTTTAGGTGGGATCAACGGTTATTTTCATTAGTACTTAGATTAGCTGGAACACCTGCAATTGATAGAGATACTGGTTTAGTTCCCAATGATACAAGTCCCATAGATGCCATGTGTGAAGTCACTGGAGGTATTTATATTTTCAGTTATTTTTTTTTAAATTCTTCAATAAAAAGTTTACTTTAATAAATTTGTTTAGTACTGAAAAAACTAAACTAGAATTGTATTATATGTTGTAAATATTATCCCAGATACGGCCTGGGCTCACTTCCTTCCACTTGACATAAGAGTAAGCAGAACCGAATTCCGAATTATAAACTATGCAACCGAATTCCGAATTATAAACTATGCAACTTGGGGTCTCCATTTATTAAAAACTTATTGTACAAAGTAATATGAGACCAGTGAATTTTTAAATAACATCTTTTGTCATGCAAAAAGTTTCCATTCTAGTGCATCATTACAATTCTCACTTAACAAAAAAAATATTTTTTATAAATTTACTTTTCAAGCTGCTTTATTTTTATTAATTATGAAATATTTTCTGTTTTAGGGAGATCATACTGTGTTACTTCTCATCGAATGTTACTACAGTGTATTGACAGCTTAGTACAGAAAGTTCAGAGTGGTGTGGTTATTAATTTTGAAAAAGTTGGACCTGACCCTCCTATGCCTCACGATGCTAGTTAGTATTATTATTTGTTAGTTTAAATATACCAAAATCTTAAGCATTTTTTCTACTAATGTTTGATGTATTACTAGCTATCATTTGATACTACCATGTTTTGCAAAACATGAATAATTGTTTTCATGTCTCAAACACAATATAATTGTGAGAGACACCTAGGTTCAGGCTCTGTTGGCACCCTGATGAGTTAGATGTAACAAAACAGAGTGGGACATGACATTATGTCGAGCCATCAATCATGACAAATGTCTAAAGATGGAACAGTTCCCAGATGTAGCATTGCATTTTGCTTGTTACATTTCCTAGGTGTCTCTTTTACAATTATATTGTATTACTGGTTTGGCTGTTGTTAGCAAGCCATGTGTTGGCAAATATTTTGCCATCTTTTTGTTTATTGGGTGGACATCTCTTACTTTTTACAATCTTTTTATCCTGCAAGTTTGCTGACTTATGTTTTGTTGTCTCTTCTTTAACTTTTGTTTTGATAAAGCCTGTTTGAAGAGCTACCTTTAAATAACCAATATGTGGTGTTAAAATTAAAAAAAATACAATTGTTCTCCCAACAATTTTTGGAAATTTAACTAAAGATGTGCATCTAATAATTCAGATAGTAAAACCTGTTAAAACATTTGTAGTCCATAATAAGTAATTTGCTTTGTACCCAACGCTACATAAGCAATAGGTTTTGGAACCAAACACTATATCACCTAACAATAAAAGTGCTTGTTGGCTTTCTATAAATTATAATGCAAATAAGATTAGATTTAAGCTGTATCGAAATCTAAAAGTGTTTTATACCAAATACAACAAACTATAACCACATATAGACCCTTGACCTGTGTTAGATCAAGGGTCTAACTTTTAAACCCATTGTGTCCATCTTTATAACCACTGTTCTACTTTTTTTCAAGAAAATTAATCTAAATTTAAAATCTGTATGGAATACTGTGCAAAACAATTTGTAGGATAGTAAATGCAACCTTAATTTGCATTAATTAAATGTCACACCTGCACATTTAAATGTGTATCTTCTGTTGATCACATTTTACATAGAGATATTATTACTAGAGAGGCCCCATAGGGTAAATTGTGAAACATCAAAAAAGTAACCTGCCACCTTCACTTAGAAACAAAATTAAATTATCAGTCCAAATTTCAATAACTTATAAAGGAGAATGTTAAAAATACAATCAAAACACAAGCAATGTGTGGGAAGCCTAAATCAATTGATTTATTATAACCTTTACTCATTTTTGAAGGAGATTTCAATGAGGTTACACAGTGCCCCTGAGAGCCCCAAAAGATGTGTCAGGCCTCTTAATGTATTAAGTTACTCTATTATATATCTAAGACATTTTTTAAATTACCCTTTTTATTACTCTGTGAAAGCAATCATAAGTATTTTCTTTTTAGCAAATTTCCAAAAGAAAAATGAAGAGAAAGGTGTTTTTAGGGGGAGGGGAGGTCTCCTATCAAGAATATATATAATTTGTATTTATATACGTACAAGATTTTGTTTTAGCAAAATTTCATCTGAAGATATAGCTTTTATTGTTTTAAATTTTGAAATCAGATGTAAACCTTACCTCGAGTTAAATTTTGTTTTGATTTTGTATTGTTTTATTTAAATTTGATTATTTTTTAGGGCCAAATTCAGATGGTAAAGATATAGAAGAAGTAGAGCCAGTATTTAAAGATTGGGATAGAGACATATTAACCACTCCTCATCCAAATCAGGCTGATCATCATAAAAATGGGGTAAGAAGTAAAATCACTCTAATAAATGTAAGTTTATACCTCATTGATCTTCTAAGCTCTCTCGATTAAAAGTCTGTTTTCTACTATATTGTGGATTCATGGATTTCATTTGTTTAAAGTATGATATTGTATTAATTTATTATGAGTAAATTAAAAAAATATATAATTATAAATTATTTAGATTTTAGGTCAATTTAAACTACAGTTATCATTCAATACTACCCAGTTTTGTAAAACATGAGTTGTTGGCACAATATAATAGTACGAAAGACACCTAGGAAATGTTACATTCATAAAGCTAAACATCTGAGAACTGTTCCATCAAACAAAATTTATTATTATTGATGGTTCGACGTAAGGTCATGTCCCACTCTGTTTAGTTTAGTTCAACTCATCAGGCAACTGAGCACAAACCCACTCTGCCCTGCACTACAAATTCTGAAGAACATAATGTGAAGTATTTACTAACAACATTTCCACGATGTAACATAGCTTTTTTCTTATTTTCCAAGGATTCTCTTGCAGAATTATTTGTGTCAAATATTCATGTTTTGCAAAACTCAGAAGTATCAAATGATATATGTTTTTCTCGTTAGAGAGTACCGCTCATCTCTGGTAATTACTTTACTTTATGTTCTTCTGAATTTTATGTGAAGGGTAGAATGAGTACAGGCATATGATTTAGACGAAATGAAACACCATCAATAATGAAAAATAGCTTTTTGCTTGTTATTCTGTTGGTTTTGTGTTAAACTACAGTCCTAATATTTAGTGATGTCCTTATTAATTTTGTTTTTCTGTCATCTTGGATTGGGTCATAGTGCCAAAAGAATTGTTTCTTCTCGCACAGTGTTTTTGTGCTTTTTATAAGAACAACTCATAAAATTGGACTGTAGCTAGGTGCCGTAACTGTACATTGGTGACATTTTTTATTTATTTTACAATCCAACGTAAATATTAGATTATTTTTACTCTATTTTACTTTAAATTAAGTAAAATAAGTTTAAATTACTATTTATAACATATATTTCTTTAATTATTAGTGTTGTATAAACTGATTTAATATGATATCACTGAAAAATGCTCACCATTTGTTGAGTGGGTGCTATGATAAGAGTTGTAGAGAGGTGGGGGAGTATCTAGACTCTCTCTAGGGAGGCTATTGTAGGAATAAGTTCTGTTATAGCACATAGTGGAAGCTGTCTCACTTCTAGACTCCTTATCACTGTGCTATCCTGTCTATGTATTCCCTGTAAGCATTAGTCTCTTTGTGTTAAGATGATAAGGTACCCCCAAGCCACCTTTATTGTTGTATATATTGTGTTAAAGGAATAGAATGAAAGGTGTAGTTCTGTGTTTAGACACTTGGAATTTTATTGGTAGGATTTACGAATTTAAAAATACATTTTTTTCCTACCCTAATTTTTATAATCTAGATATTATCAGTGTTTGTTGTTATTTTCAGACAACTGGTAGGAGTCAAGTATTATTAGGAGCGAATACAGGAACGCCTCAGCCTTGGCATTCATGTAGAAAACTAATTTATGTTCCGAAGTAAGTATATCATGCTGTTACTAATATATCATATACAAACAACTATTTCATTAAAAGTTATCTGCCCTTGAACTAACAAGAACAAGAACTAGGGAACAAAGTCTATGTCAGAGGCTATAATAGAACAGCAATACCAAAACCGCATTTACAAACCACAATAATTTTTTTGTAAGTTTAAATAAATTCTTTCAGCACTGAAGTCTTTTATTTATTACTTATTTTTCACTGAAAAGTCCATAACTCATTACATGACACATTTATTTATTTTTTAGGTCTGCTCAAAAAGGATTTCCTGTGGGGTTCTGGCCAATACCTGAATCTTTCTGGCCAGATCAACAAAATCAAACTTTGGTAAATTCTCTCATGTTTATCATTTATTATAATTATTCATGCACCAAAGCATTTAAATCCTGAGGCCAAGCCAAGGGATTCATTTGTTTTGATCCTGAGGCCAAAGCAGAGTGAATTAGGGTTATTAACTGGGGTAATTATTGACAGGGGAAAATAGAATTTTACTCCAAGATTTATCTCTAGATGTAACGCCCTTTAATTATATTATATTCATAGTTTTTTTGCTCAAAATTTAAGGGGTGTAACCCCCAGGAGGTGTTAAAACAATTGATGGTTGTTAAAACAAACCCTCTTTTAAATTTAGAGGGTACTTCTTCCAAAAAATGAAATAATGCCCCCTCCTCATTTGATATGGGGGCTCTAACCACAATTATAGGAAACACTTTCTTAGGAGAAGAAGTTACTTTTTACTTCCCTTGGTAATGAAAAGTGTTTCTTTTCTCCCTTAAAACTAGACAATAAACTTCACATTATGTACCCTCTGAAGATAAAAATTATTGTCTTAAATTTTTGTTTGGTCTTCAGTATTACAGTGTCTTACAGTCTCCAGTGTACATTTATATAATTCTGTATGGTTAAATAATTAGTTTGTGTTTTAAATATTATTATTTTGTTTCAGCCTCCGAGATCAGCACATCCAAATGTTAAATTTTCATGTACAAGTCAAGATCCAATGGTCATAGAAAATTTACCGTTCGACAAATATGAGTTAGAGCCAAGTCCGCTGACACAATTTATTCTTGCAAGAAAACAACCAACCATCTGCTGGCAGGTACTTATTCAGGCTTGGTTGTTTTTATTTTTAAATTTATATGGCGTGTCTATTAGTTTTCAATACATAGATTGGGGGAGATCTCTGGGCTCTAATTGGCTCATGCAAACAAATCATGGCGGAAATGCACAGCTACCAAAATTTTTAGGTTTAACTTTTGCATATAAAGTTAAGCATTATTAATGATTTTATGAACTTCTAATCTGTAAACTTGAACTTCAATAAAAATATTATGTTGGAAAAAAATGAATTTGCTGTGACAAATCCAGCCTTGGCTGACCACAATTAAAAAGAAGGATGATAATTGTAGAATTGATTGATCTAAGACCAGATGTAGGACAAATTTATGTTGATGTGAAATGTATGTTGAGTGGACAGAATAGATAGAAGCAGTACAGAATAAATATGGAGATTATTTTTGTGACAATGACCGTTCTATTTGCTTATTTATGCCTAACATCTCTGAAGATTATCATGTACTTAATTTTAATTTTAAATTGTATTCTTTTTTAGGTGTTTGTTCCGAATTCTTGTAAGAACAGTGAAGTAGGTCATCCATTTGGTTACCTGAAAGCCTCTACCAACTTAACATGTGTTAATCTTTTCGTTATGCCTTACAATTACCCAGTATTATTACCTCTATTAGATGAATTATTTAAAGTACACAGACAAAAACAAACTCCTGAGTGGAGGAATTCTTTTACCAACTACCTCAAAACTATGCCTCCTTATTATGCCCTGGTGAGTTGTAACATTTTTCCCAACTTTAAAAAATAATAAAAATAAAAAATATTTTAATGATAAATTTATTATGACTGCAGTCACAATACTTTTTTGTAGTAAAGCTTTATAAGATTTATAATCTAATCGAGTGATGCACCTTAATTGAGTTAATATTTGGCATGAGTGTATCCTCCTTACTTTGGACTCCCTTTTCCTTAGAATGTACAATGCGCCAGAATATGCAAATTTATACTGCAACAAGTGTTTAAACTCGCTTCACTAGTCCTCGTATATTAATTACATCAGTTTTATTCCCAGTGATCATCCATCCAGGCACTGACCTCGCTCAGTGCAGCTTAACTTTTATGATCCAGCAAAAACCATAGATGTACTTAAAATGTGTAATGTAAAATAGTCAAATGTGAAAGTCCCGGATTTGATAACTGAAAATCTGGTAGTCCTATGATTGACTCATTCATTATTACGTAAAATTTTTGAAGAGGAACTTTGTTACCATTGTATTTATAAATATGCTGATGTCATCTATCATAAAACTTGTTATAAGAAATTTTCAATTAAAATTTTTGCAATTATTTAGTTGTCTTTTATTTTTTGTCTTTAGCCACTAAGAAGAGCCCTATCTAGAATGGGTGCGTCTGGAACGTTAGCTCAGAATTTAATACCAGAAAACATGGATAATTGTTTAAGTTATTCTGTAGTTAATTATCTGAAAAGACTTAAGAATGAAGCCAAAAAAGAATATGAAAGGTAAAAGTGATTTTTATTTATTTAATTACTTTGCATGTTTGATAAATTTGAATGAATGAATATATATTCATATTTTTCAAGGTACTTAAAAATAAAAGCCATATATGCTCAGGAACAGTTGAGACATGTAGAACTCCAACCATTTGGTTGATCTATTTCAAAGATTGACTGGAAAGTTAATGAACAATTTTGTTTGTTTTGAAAAATAAAAAGAGTAAGATAGAGGTATTATTACTAGGAAGGCCTTATCTGTCGAATTTTAATTAAAAATGTAACAATAACACTGTTAAAGAAATTAACTTACGAAAGTACAATAAATTGTGTAATAGAATGTTTACAATTTAAAACAAAACACAAACATTGGCGAAAAGCAGAAGTTAAATCTATGATAACCTTAACAACACTGTTTGAGTAGGTTAAATTACACAGAGCCCCAAAAATGTGTTTTTAATCCCTTAATGATTGAGATAAGGTGTCAAGGTATGTCAAAGTGTGAAAAAAGTTAAGATTTATCACATAATCATTGATAAAATTGCAAAAAAACTGACTTTTTTACACTTTGACATAACTTGACACACGTTATGCGCTACTTTGTCCAATCCTGTGGGAGTCCCAAAGTGAAACTTTGTCGACATTTTACTAAAAGTTTAATTTTTTTTAGAAATTATTTTAAAAAATTGGCTTTTTGAGATATTTTTGATACATTATTTCTGGCCGCAGTATATTTCTATTTAATTTTTGGTTGTATTTGTGTTTAGAATGTGTAATGAAGTGAGTAGTAAGCAGCAGCAAATGAAGTTAGTATCCCAAGTCAGTGAAGGAGTCAGAGTCGCTACTAAAACTCATCTCAAACAGAAGGAATTAGTTTCTCATCCTATGTTACAAGGTATTCAGTCCTACTTTAATTCTATTTTTATTTTATGTAAAAATTTATTTTAAATAATTAAACTCTACTATCTTGCTATCGACTATCTGACCAAGAACTTGTTCTTGGCCGCAGAAGTAGTTGAGGTCTGTGGACCTCAACCTAATAACCTTGGATTATTAGGTTCTTAAATATGGAATGTTTGATAAAAGAAGGAATCTATTTTTACTTTTCATCATTTAAGATAAGATCTCCTAAGTAGTTTTCTGTATGTGTGAGTCTGTTATCATCATAGCTTCCAGATTATTTATGCTAGAGAATTGAAACTCGACTCAATCTCAACAAATATCAATCTTTAAGTCTAGTTGTGCTATCAATTAATATTTTTATGACATCATTAACCGACAATAATGAGTCAGCAAAAAATTAGCATACATGTAGTCACGAATAGAACAAATAAATGTTTCATCTTATTATCAAAATTAGTTCAATTAATATCGGATGTCTTGTATAGGTTTTTAAAAAATTGTAAAGAATTAATTCAATTAAGTTGAAATTTAGTACGAAAAGTAAGATAGTAAAATAAAAAAATAATTATACTAAGTTTTGTTTTAATATATCTATGGTTTTTGTTGGATCATAAAAGTTAAGCAGCATCAAGTGTGATTAGTGCCTGAATGGGTGACCACTGGTAATGATACAAATCTATTTAATGTTAGAGGACGGGCGAAGCTTGACATTTTTTTATATTCTGAGAAAGAGGGAATTGGTCCAAAGTAGTCAGGATGAGAGTATCTAATTTGATATGGTGAGGAAAAGTTATTATGTACCTCGCACCTAATTTTTCTAATGCTGTGCATCCCTCTCTCAGTAGGAATATTATTCATTGAGGTTTTGCACTAATCTCGTTTATTAATATGTATTTAATATAATTCTCTTGTCATTTTAGAAAAATTCCTGAGTCTGAGAGAGCAGTTGAGTGAGTTCAATGGTTTTATAGTGGGTGTCAGTCAGAGACGAGGAGGCAGACAGGGCTGCCAAAGCTTTAAAAATGCCTTTGATATCCCTAGGAAGCAATTATTAGACCAAGTTATTCGAATGAGGGCTAATTTCTTACAAAATTCATCGCAGAATACTAAACTCTTAGATCAAGGTAAACTTTTTTTTAAGTAAACTAAACAATCTTCCAAAAACTAAAAGTAGAATCAAGTATATACATTTCAGTGTTACAGATATACGGTTGGTCAAACTGGGTCTTAAAAATATTTATTTTTAGTATTATGGATCACCAAAACTTAAGTCCTCCTAGTGAGGTAACATAGCTTAATTCCAAATCGCATATAAAAGATTCAGTGAGATACATTTGGACTAACTAATTTTTTTTAAGGCGAGCACCTCCAAAATTTATAGTGGGCAGGGAGTAACCAAAAAATTTAAATGGCTCAAAATCTATTTCAGGACAAAAAAAGTTGTTTGCAGCAGTAAAAAGACTTTTTAGGGCGGGGGCACCAGCTTAGTTTATGTGGGTAAATTCTTGACCAAAAAGAATGTTTAACAAACAGAAGGTATGAAAATAAAAATATACCAATAATTAAATTACTTGAATGTTCAGAGAGGATCTTGTTTGCACCTTAGGAGTGAAATGCTATATTTCCCTCGCAATAATTATATTCCTAGGCTTTGCTTTGGTAAATAATTGTCATAATTCCCACAACTAAGCCACAAGAGTTAAATACATAAATACCTCAGCTTTGAAGATTTAGGTCTTCCGGTGGTGACCGCGTCAATGTAGATGAAGAATCCGACGTTTCGCTTCCACTGTGGGAGGCATCTTCAGGGATGTAGGACATCATGGATAGAAACACAATGCTCTACAAAACTGAACTTGAGTTAGTTAAGTCAGTTTTGTAGAGCGTTGTGTTTCTATCCATGATGTCCTACGTACCTGAAGATGCCTCCCACAGTGGAAGCGAAACGTCTGATTCTTAATCTACATTGATGCAGTCATGGCCAGAAGACCTAAATCTTCATGGCAATAACCGCAGACCCTACACAGCTTTGCCTCGTGAGTTAAATGAATTTGTGCATAAATAACTATTACATCTTACTTAAATTGTATTTTATAATTTTTTTTCCAGATGTAGTTCACAGTATGCCCATTAGTCAGATGGGTAATTATCAGGAATATTTAAAGAAACAAGTGCCTGCTCTTAGAGAAGTTGAATCAACACCAGTTAGACAACATATGTTTGGGAATCCCTTTAAAATTGATAAGGTAGTGTTTTATTTGATAAATTTGCAATAGCTACTTCCACGTGTAAAAAAATAAGAGAACTGTGCACTTATGTAAAAGTAAAGAAGTACTCAATATATTTCAAAGGGGTTGATTTAAGTCTTAAGATCCTGGTCCCAAGTACCTTAGATCAATTTTATAAAATGAAAAATAAAAAAAATTGTTACATTAATTTTTAAACTCATAGGCATGAGTTTGTGTGCTATTGGATTGTTTTTTCCAGTTCAAGGACAATTTAAGAGAAACTTTGTTAAAATAGTTCGTTTATTCTTTGACACCAATAGGAACCATAAGAATTTACTTAATAATAAATTTGTGTATTCTGTTGCCACCTGGGCCCTGTTTCGCATAAGTACAAGTATTGTATAATAATAATAATAATATGCCCGTAGTTAGCTACTACCACCTCGGGTGGTAGTAGCAACCGTTACGCTCAAAGTGTATTCTAAAGTTGGCGATAATTTATCTAAACAATAATCTTCTATAAACTGAGAGTGTAACCTGGGATGTGAACCCCAGACCTCCGTGGGTGTCAAAGGTCAGATTAAAGACTAACGCTCTAACGACCTCGGACACAAGTCTTGTATACTACAAGTAAAAAGGTACAAGTTTATTAATAATTGTAAGTTAATTGTTTCACTAATGTACTAGTGTTGACTGGTAATTACTAGCTAGTAATTATTATGTTTCATGTATAAATTAATTTTTGTGTAGACAAATTATATATGAATTTGTTTATATTTACAGAGGATGATGGTTGATGAAGCTGATATAGATTTAGTAGGAACTGGAAGTCAAGGTAGAGGTGGAGCGAGTAAGAGATCAGCCTCGTGGAACTCTGATTCTCCCACATCACCACGCCACAATAATAAACGAAAGCCTGGTCCTATACCGAAAGAAGTAACAGTGAGGAGACCTGTATCGCCAGCCTTGATTCCTGGCTCAAGTCCCTGTGTCTCACCAGCTTCTTCACCAGCTTATATACCTCCTTCACTGTTAGAACCCCCAGATATCTCACCACCCCCTACTCCTGGTTCCAGTTTACCTTTACTTAATGGTGATTTAGGTAATTTATAATTTTAAATATATAATATTAAGGTGGGAAGGTAATGTTTAAAACCATTAAATCAGTGAATTTTTTCACGGTTTTCTTAAGTCCCTTAAACGGCTAAAGTACGAGCTATTTTTTTTATTTTATCTTGCTTGTTAATTAATTAATTATTGTTTTAATTGTCATGTTTATGATCTCATAACAAAGAAAGTAAGTTGTCATGAACAAGAAAGATTTTAAAATGATACCAAACTTTTTTTAATGCAGTATCCAATCTGTCAGTTATTGAAAAAACAAAAGTTCTATTCTATTCTAAATCAGTTAATGTAAGTGACAACAGAAAATAGAAACCACCCGCTACAGTAGGTTAGGAAATGTAATTCAAAAAAGAGCTTTAATAGAAAGACCTCTGAGTGGAGAATTGGATTATGATCAGAAAAATTACGAAACTCTGTTTCAATTAGACTTCTGTGTCTCGACTCTATTCACTTGCACTTGTTAATAGAGCACTAATTTTTTTTGTTTTATTTTAAAGTATGTGATGAAGTGTAACTCACCGGAAAGTATTATAAAAACAAAATAAATATTTTTGAGGATTAGCAATGAAACCAAATATAAATTTGAAAAACCTACTTCTTCTTTCACATTTAATTGTCTTAAAATGAATATGTCAGATATTTACTAAGTGTCAATTGAAAATAATCTTTTAGTGCAAATAACATGTATAAAATATGCTCCTGGGCCTTTATGAATCCTACAATTTTCGTTATATCACTCCTTTTAACATCCATCGATGAATAAATACTGTTTTCTCCCCACTCTTACGCATTCACGTCTACCCATCTTTAATTGTTTGTTTCTACAAATTAAAAATGAGTCAAACAAATTAGAAGCAGATTTTTTGACATATTTCTTCATTTTAACTAAGAAAATAAAAAAAAATTAAAAAAGCCAGTACTCTATTTATTAGTATTTGTTTTTGTTTTTTTTCTAGATGTTTCTCATACTTTTTTATTTTGTTTATGAATTAAAATGCTACGAATTATTATTTTAGTAATAAAATTAATTTGTAATTGTTTTCATAATTATTTGATTTCCAAAATTTGATGTGTTCTAGTGTTGACTTAAGTATAAGTAAGAAGTCTTATGATGTTAAGTCCATTGGGAGAAGACATTTGTATAGTTCTGGCAGCAATTTTTTAATTTAATATAATTATCAATTTTTTTCGGTTTTTGTTGTATGTTGTTATTTATTTTTACTTTAATTCTTTTTAACTAATTTCAGGAGATGATGAGAGGATATTGAGACCAGATAGTCCAGTGTTAGTTATTGATGAGTCGCCTCCTCCATCTATTCCAATAATCCCCCCTATAAATTCCCTAACACCTCTAACTCTTTCTCTTACCAATTGTATATCATCTGCCCCCTTACCATCTCTACCTACTCCTCCTTCTGGTCCTCCTATATTACAACCCTATGACACCCGAGCACTACTAGGCCTAGACGATGAACCCCCAGCCCTAACACCTGAAGAAGAACAGCCACCTAGACTTGTTGTTCAGGCTCCACCGAGGCCACAATCACCAGATAGTCTTAGAAAACATAATTTAAAAGTTAGACAGGCTGCTTATAGAGAAGTCAGACGACCAGGAACAAGTTAGTATTTTTCTTTTATATTTATTTGATTTTTTCAAAATCTTGAAAGAAGTATTGGCATAATTCAGAATATATGGCTTGGTAATATAGTAATGAAAAATCTGGTATCGGATACTTTAGATGTTTTTCTCACCATATCTGATTCACTTCTATCATTACATCTACTTCCGATTCCTTACAATCATTCTCACTCTTCTGACTTACTTCGCTCTTCCTCAGAATATAAAAAATCACCAACTTTATACTTAGTAGTATTTAGTGTAGTATTTTCATTTCTTTAAAATCGTATAAAGTTCACTGAGAACCGGTAGCTCAGTATTAGACCCCTCATCTTGCGACCTGGAGGTAAAGAGTTTAAATCAATTTAGGATATAGGACCTTATTTAAGGTTATTCTTTGTACTCTAGGGAGGTGTTTAAATCATGGCCTGGCCAGCCTTGATTGGCCTGGGTTGGCCACCCAGCATAGGATTTACAAACTAACTATGGCTGTTATGCAAATGAGAGGGTGGATTTCATCTGATATATGTCTAGAGCCATGTTTCCATTGAATGGATGGCTGGGAATAAAATGAATGGAATTAATATCTGAAGATAAGTGAAGCGAATCCAAAAACATTTTGCAGTATAAATTTGGGGTATCGTATATTGATAAGAAAAGCAAAGCAAGTCTCAAAATTAGGGAGGATGAGCATAGCAAATCCAATGCTGTGAAGAAAACTTCTGAGGTACCCCGTACCCGATTTTTAATTACTTAGTTAATACTAATTAATTTAGTAATTTGAATTAAATATATTTTTATTGATGCTTGTGCAGTTTAATAAAAATATGCCAATTGACTTAAGAGACACAGTTTTAGTTTAGTGATCTCTTTAGTTACATTTATATGTAAATGTAAACTAAATTATTTAAATTATTTTCATTCATTTTTAAGTGAAATAAATAGAATATCACCTAAAATAACATGTGATATTTATACAGTTTACAAATAATGTTATATTTCAGGTAAAATTAATTAATTTATTATTCATTATTTTTATTGACTCCTGACACTCATTAGAAACACATTTATTTTAAATTTATTGAATCTTTAACAAGACTTAAAAGAGAGATGATAATAAAAAAATATTAGTGAGGTAGATTTGGAGTATTTTTACGCTATGATACCATTGTAGGGGACTAAAGCTTGGCACAATGCCCACTTCATAATCTGTTAAATAAGATCTGGTCAAAATATTTTTTATTATTCCATCTCTTACACAAATTGAGATTTTGCCAACTAAAGTAACATCTCATGCTAATGGAAAAACAAATGTAATTATTAGATTATAAAACTCCGAATTAACTCTGACCATCATTTTATGTTACAAACAAGAAAGGTCAGTTTACAAAACATAAAATTGATCTCTAACATTATTATGCCTGTTATTGATTGAAGTTATTTTCTAGTAAAATAACTGTAGAGTAATTGTTAGTATTATTCTGTGTTTTACTGTTTATCCATGTATTATTGTCAACACCACGTTTGCATCAGTGGACTGCTTTTATTGAGTCAACTCTCTTTGCAAACGGTAAGCTATTATTTTCCTTTTACTTATTCGTATTGTTTTGTTTTGTTTCTTTTTTGTTTTTGTTCTTAAAAAATAAAAAAATAATTTGCGGACGTGATTTGAATTTTCCCTCTGGCGGTCATGACTATTGTTTTTTGGCGGAAAACAATGTTTTTGATGATATAAATGGGAAAAAATAGATTACAAACCGTTGATGGATGAATTGGATAGAATGAAGGGGTCACCTACGCTAAGAGTCAAACTTTTAAAGGAGGTCATAAATGAATCACTGAGGTTCAAGAGAAGAAATTTAGCCAGTTGTTTGGACAAACGATTAAAAAGGCTAATGGAAGAAGTAGCTGCTCTACCTGGTACTAATGGATCAAGATGAACCTCATCATCTCTGCTTCTTCTATACTCTAGATGTTTATAAACTATCTTCACTTCATTTTATCTTACATTTAGTTGAAAAAATATTATTTACCAGAGAACTCTTACTGTTATTTAATAATTTTTAAATGTTACGTTTATTTAATTACTACACTTGTTTAGTTGCATTAGATTTTGACTATTTTATAATATAATTATTTAGAAAACCGAACGATCAATAAACCGTAAAGAAATTTATAAAGTAAAGATTTAAAACAAAATTAAGTTCCATGAAATTGTTTTAACTAATTTATAACTGAATAACATATAATATTTTGGAGTTAGGAAAAAAAAGTTGTATGATATGGCTAGTACATACAATATACACTCCTATGATATCTCTTTCTTGGTGATTTATCACTTCTCCATATCCACTAACACTAATACCATGTTTAACTTGAGTTTTATTTTATTGATGTTATATAAACATAGAAGCCACTAGGTTTATTTTTTAAGTTACAATCGAGACTATCATATATTTATTAGCAAGCAGTTAAAAGAGAATCTTCTTGAAACACTATCCATCTAGTTATATCTTAAAATTAATTTCAATCTTTTACCTAGAAAATATTAGGTAACTTGGCTGACTAGGAAATTAATTATAATTAAACCTTGGAAAATATATAATTTTTATTAATTGTTCTGAATTCTAGTCAAATAATTTAGTAAAACGTATAATCCATTGGTCTCGTTCATTTGATTTTAAGGAGAGCTTTTCCCTAGTCTGATATAGACTTAATATTTCTTTATAGATTACCTAACCAATTTATCACTTTTTAATTAATTAAAACAATACAACTAAATGAAGTGCCTATGTTTCGCTACTTTATTTTTTAGTAAAGACAAGTGTTGTCTGTATTTTTATACACATATTTTAAATTTTATCTTTGTACACTAGATGAAGTGAAGAAAATGTTATCCTTAGTTATTATGTAAAATTGGTCCAATGATTTTTCCAAAATACCAAAACCTTGCTTGTATAAAAATACCTTAGTGTAGGGAAATGCAAACTTTAGTGCTCTGCGGACCCCTTTTTAACTTAAATGGTACTTGGTTTTAAATTTTTAAGCCTTTTAACTGAAATCAACAATTTTTTTTCCATTGATATTAAATAAAATCGCACTGATGAATTTAAGAAAGTAAAATAAATGAAAAGAAAGAATAACTAAAAACTTCTAAATAGACAATTTAACCACGAATAATATCTCTACCCATATTGGATGTCGGTGTGAAAATAATAAGCTGGATGTCGGTGTGAAAATAATAAGCTGGATGTCGGCATCTATGACTTATGATTTCTATAATTAAAGTTAAGTGCCGTTCTTCTTTATTTTATTTTTATTGTATAAAAATATTTTACCATTTAATATCCTAGAAAACTACCTGTTAGATTTTTTTCTTATCGATAAATAAATGTTTAAATAAAAGTAAATTGCTGTTGTCACTACATATTGACATTGTTTTATAAATTCAATTTTTTTGTTGTCATGATTTTGTATCATCTGATAGACCCCCTGAATTCTCGCTAGACACACTGTGGGATCCGTGGACCACACCTTGCGTATCCCTGCCTTTTTTTATGTATAATTTTTGTTTGATATTTTTGTAAATATGAATTATTGTACACAGGCATTATTTTTTTTTTTTTGTTAATTCATTTATTGTCAGTGTCATAAAGCTTGTTGTATGCTTACATATTCATTTTTTTTTTTTTTTGAAAGAGACTTAATAAAAATCACAACCATACATTTATAATTGTACACAATACATGTTATTTGAAAAA
>JACMZG010001914.1:25658568-25906068 GCA_018340805.1 Microvelia longipes | reverse complement strand
AATCCATGATCATATGTTTGGGAGGTAAGGTTTGGTGAGAGATTTTGATTATGTTTTGGTGTTGTGGCAATAATTTAACAAAACATGAAACATTTTGATTATGTTTTGTGAAGAGATTTTGATGTGTTGTTGAACAATCAATAATTTTGAAATAGATATGAGACGAAGAAAACATTCAAATCAAGGGTACAAATATAAAAGCTTAAAAAATTTGTTTTATTTACAACAAATTAACACAATAGCACTTTTGTACACTTACATTAAATACATTTAGTGAAGATATAAAATACATGCCAATTTATAACAAATTATTTTTTTAAACAATTAATTAAAATTTAACTCAATCCAAATTTCATTTTCTTTCTGAATGAATATAAGTAACTTAAATCTTCCATCTCCATTCTATTATAACTTGAATTCGGAAGAAATTAGACTTAAGCCAATAACTTGTTAAGTTCTTAGGAGTTCTTGTTTCTTTTCTTTCTAAGTTTGATTTTTACAAAGACATTAAAACTTTTCATAAATAAATTCTAAAAACAATAACTAAAGAATGAATAACTGAGATTTGAATTTGATGTCATTGAGTACTTGGTGTTTTCAAAGAAATTTATATTCAATACCAGCACCAATCATAAAAAATAATAATTAATTTAAAATAATTGTATTCAAAACTTAATTTTTGCATTATTATACAGATTTAAACTCAAACTCACAGATTTAAAAAGTTATAATAAAAAATATTCTAGTTTCAGTCATTTATTTAAAATAAATTCTATGAACACATTTTGTTTATAATTTATTAAATTTAAAAGAACAATGAGTATGTGGTCAGAAACTTGTGTAGAAAAAATACATATTTACAAACATTTTTTTTAAATGGTATAATAATTAATTTGTGTAGAAAAAAATACATATCTAAAACATTTTTAAAAGAAATGATATATATAATTTAAAAAAAAACTACTGGACGCAAAGATTATATAATAACATAAAATAATAGTTTAATATTAAAAGTTTGTTGTTCAGAAGCCCACTAGAATTTTAGAATTAGGAAATAAATAACTAGAACTTTAAGTAAATAAAATAACTAATTCAACAATATATCATTTTAAAAAATAAAGCCAGGTATGTTTAAAGTCACTTGTGTTAAAGTTGACTTTTCTATACATGTAGAAAAGAACTAAGATCTAAAAACTCTATTTAGCAAAAAGGGCTTAACAATATGGCTAACTTACTAGCTACTGTATCACCTATCTCTCATTATTATAATTATTTATTTATAAATGTCATATATATAATAAACAACCATAGAGTAAAATAACAATAAAATATAATAATAATAATAGAGTAATAAAATAAAAATCTTTTCTTGTCTGATTTGCGATACTTATTCTCACCACTTCTGACTCGCTTTGCTCATCCTTAGAATATGTGAATCAATAAATTGTATTTACTTCACCTAAAGGGTTGGAAATACTTGTTATAATCCCAGTAAAACCCAAGGTGAGTAACCCTCTGCATACTGATCTTACTAGAAGCTGTTTTACACAAAGTTCGGACAATAATCGTGGATATACCACTCATAATAAAACAAAACTTTATGTACTTGTGTATTATAGGGAGGGATATTCTTGTAATTTCAACTCCAGTAAAATTTAGGATTTTTAATATCAAATCTAGTCAATTCTTGATTTCAACTTCCTTATGGATTTTTGCTGTGTCATTGCTGGCTGTTAATCTTGCCATTATTTGTTTTTCCGGAAAAGCACAACTTATCCCAATAGTTAATTTTTTGTACCAAGTTTCAACTTTTAAGCATAAACAAACTGGGAGCAAAGATGACAATAAACACACACACACACATCCTCATACTTACAGACAGGCAAATTGGTATAAACTACTTACTACATCTTAAAAAATACCTAAAACAGATAATACAGGTGATATCTCGATTTCATATTTCTAAGTGCTCACATTACTTCTCCCTTTCTCTCTTTCACATGACAGTAAAAATGAGAAATAGTAAAAGCAGTTTATTTAGGACTTAAAATAAATTCCTCAATAAATTTTAAACCTGCCAAGTTATCTTTTGCTGAAATTTTTGAAAATAAAGCAAAAAAATATCATAAGTATAAATAATCCTTGCCTAAAGTACATTTAACTTTTCTAGTATGTAATAAGTTAATTTATTCTTTTAAACAAATGGACTATTATTACATCATTTTATCTTTTTTTAAATTATATAACTTTGTAACCAGTTTATATTTTATGGTTAGAATGTCTAAACTAAAATTCAATGTTTTATAAAGAAAATTAGTGTCAAAACAATGATCATTGTAAGTACATAAAAATACTAAGTCGAAATCCTTTTGTATTATTTATTTACTCGTATTTTTTTCTACACAGCTTTAGATTTATTTATATTTTTATTTATTTAAAATTATTCATGCAACTTAGTAAAATATTTACAATTTTTGTTGCGAATTTTCAAAGCAAATTGCACTTTATAAAATTACTCATTGACACATCATGAGGATGTCCAGAAAATTGCCTTTTTGTTCTTATCCACAGATGCAAGGTAGTTGCTTGAATAAGGATGCCATGCTATTGCAATAACACCATTTCTAGAAAAGTAAATAAATCAATATTAATAACTTTTATTCAACAATAAAAAAGAATGAACTATAAAAATTGAATTTAACATTAACTGGAGACCCTAATGTATTTTTTTAATTATATTCGTAAACAATAAAATAAGGTAAAAGAAATATAATAAACTCGATTAAGGCGAAAAGAAGTTATTGCAGCAATCACAATAACATGCACAAAAAGTTAACCAAAATAAAAATGATAAACTATTAATAAAACCCAAAGATATTCAAATAAACTAAAGATATTGCAAACTCCTGAAGTTTAGTTGCTCTGAATGCCACTAGAATTCAGTTGGGTCAAATAAATAGTGGCCATAAGATTTTCGAAATAATGTTCTAGAGGGATTTTTAGGCTTTTCACAGTGACAGTGTTTGAAGTCCTGCCTCACATTTTAGATACTGAGTTACTGATACACTTTTCTCTAGAATCTTTGAGAACAATTAGTTGGTACGTAAGGATATTTTTTAAAAAAAAATGTTACTAATTAAACAAAGAGACCTGAAAAATTGTAAAATAATATATTAATACTTTGTTTTAAGTCCTGAACTATTGAATAAAAAGAATATAAGTTGTTTTACTCTCCAACTATAACTAGAGATTTAAGTAATGACTTCATACTTAACTTAAGTTTACTCTTTATATAAACATGCAATAGCTTCAGAATCATATTCTTTGTTAAAATCGACAGAGTTAAAAAATATGGCTGCAGTCTTGCATTTTTTTTACTTCCATACCCATAATCTAAAGTAATATTAAACAAAGTAAGGAAACTCCCATACTAACCCATGTAAACAAATTTAGACATGCGTAATCAGCTGATAGCTGGCTCTTAGCTCATCACTCATTTAAGTCTTCATTTAATTATGTTTTCATATGACCAATTATGTTATATAATTATGTTTTCATATGACCAATTATGTTATATAATTATGTTTTCATATGACCAATTATGTTATATAATTATGTTTTCATATGACCAATTATGTTATATAATTATGTTTTCATATGACCAATTATGTTTTATTATTTTTTCGTGTGACAGATCATCTGATTTGTCGTGTAGCTAACAAATGAGGTCATACTCCCTTCTTGTTGAATGTGAAGAGACTTAGGTGTTTTATTAATTATTTGCCGTTTTCTGTAAAATTTGTTGGTTATAAAAGACATCTTCCTTATCTATCCTTTGAAAGGAATCCAAAAAAAATCCAAACCCCTTAAAAATACATTAAGGTGAACCAAAGGGCTCCAAAAAAAGGTTTGGTCGAGGGAAAGAAAGTCTCTTTGAATATGTCTTGTGGTGTAAGTCTTTAAAAAAATTGATTTTTTTTTGCTCTCTAGCATATCAATGTCAATAAAACTTGCAATGATTATAACAGCTGGTTCAGAGATAGTTGAAATTACCCTTACAACAGATTTCCTAATCTTTTTAATCTCTAGATTGTTTTAAAAACAAGTTGTGAAAAAGTAATTTTGACAAGTATAATTTAAATACTATGTAAATTATTTTTTATGTATGAAAAATACACAATACCAAATTAATAAAAATATATCTTTGTCTTGAATTGTTAAAATTCAATGATTTTTTTTATTTATAAAAAATAATTTTAACTGCATCTCTTGAAAACTTCATGAGGCTACTGTATTTTTCTAATTGAAAGTTTTATTCCATACACCAAATTTTGCTGAAATTGTTCAAAGACAATTTGATTGTGAAGTAATTGGAAATTTGTTAACTTAATAATTTTGTGATAGGACACAACATTTCAATCACAAGACATGATAATTTAATTACAGTCAATATTTGTATATAAAAATTCAATTATTCCCGGTAATTCTATTTCAAACTTATCCCACTGAGTTCATTATTTGTAAAATTATTAATTAAATAGTTGATTTTATTTTGGAAATAAATAATTAAAAAAATTAATAATTATTTATATTTATAATGTAAAGAAAGTTGGAAGCTTTAATTATTTAAAACAAGGACAACTGTGTAAAGAAATGAAAATAATAAGACTGTTTGCTGTAAATTATTATTGTAAATTGTTAATTAAATTAAATCCAAAGCAAGGTAATTTTTTGTTATGGTTTTTGGCTTTCGACAAGAAAAAGAAGAAAAGTAAATTATTGTTTTAATCGTAATCAATATCATAAATTAAAATCATTAATGTTGTTTAGCAACATTTCTTCTTTTAAATTGCGACAGACCAAAGACAATAACAATATGTGTAAATGTTTGTAAATTTTTCAATTATTGTTAATGTAAATAACAGAATGTATGTAATGTTATATCATGTAAAGTAGGACAAATTTGTACAGTGTTAAGAAAACAATAGGGGGGAATTAAATATTACATTTTTGTATTTTTAAACTAAAAAAAGAAAACAATTAAAATGAGAGAAAACTGATTATATTTTGTGCTTTATGATTGAGAGTAGTGTGGCACGGATATTTTTGTGCAATATTATTCTACCAACTAAATACTACTAGTCCTCCCTCATCCAGTGTATTTGCATCTATAAGTAGAATGTTTTGTTTTCGAAAATTTTAATTTTCATCGCACCATTTTTCTTAAAACCAATGTTTTTTTATTTTTAAAGATTTTCAAAAGAAAATATCCTCGTATAAATTATTATTTAGTGAAAATATCAGAGTAACTTATTCATTATTTTGATTGTATTTGAGGGGACCAATATTCTTCAGTCATAAAGCATTACTTTTCCTTTAGGAGCAACCAACAATTTTGGGGGTTTGCATCAATTTATATGCTGTAAGCTTCTCATTATGCTGGTGTAAATACCATTCATTGGAGTTTTGGCCTTTAACAGTTTTGGAGGCTTTAATTTAAGAGCTTGTCTAGTACTTGAAATTTTCTGACATTTTCTATGGGGGTGGGGGATCCTTGACTTGTTTGCCACCAATTGGTGATGACTGACATTACTAGCAAATTTTCATAAAAGTTTGATGCTTATGAGGTTGTTTGAATGATGGAAGTAGAAGAGTATGTATAAAAATGTCAACGACTTTCTTCAAAACCAAACTTGGCGTATATCGTGATGTTGGGAAGGTAACGAACCCTATTTGTTAGTGAAAAATTTAAGAAATCGTCAAAAAACATTTTTATGAAACTTGAAATGCTAACTGAGAGGTAGATGGTCATTTAAATTGATTGACACCTGTTATGCTCAGTCAGACCAAAAGTCAATGACTAAGGAATCTCTTTGGTTCAGCTAGTTTGGAAGATGGTCCCCTACCTCCATGCAAGTTAGCCTACTAGTCTTGTCAGGTAGTGAGGTGGCCGCAATATGTATTTAGCAAATATAATATTTGCTAAATACATGACAAAATAACATGTATTTTACGACTTGTTTTACTTTGCCAATGGCCTACTACATATAACATTAAAAGTATGTTATTATGTATATATAATATATATATATATATATTATATATATGTGTGTGTGTGTATTGTGTATATATATATATATATAATATAATATATAATATATATATATATATATGTGGTGTGTGTGTATGTGTGTATATAATATATATATATATATATATATATTATATATATATATATATATATTTATATATATATATATATATACCAACAGTGTTGGTATGGGGTCCCCTATCTTTTGTTCCACATTGGTTAGCCTATCTTAGTTAGTACAATTATGTTTTCAATAGTCAGTACAGTTAGTGGCTTGATGGGGCCATCAAGATGAGAGTGCCTTCAAGCTGCCCACACAATGGAAATTTGCTAAAGACGTGGCTAAATGACAAGTAATAAAGAAATAAAGATAGTACTAAAGTACAACCAATACAGAATGGACTGTATTGAGCCGGCCAAAGACTCAGAAGTGGTCAGGGCCTCAATGCCTGTGTTTTAGTAAAAAATGGTTTCTTAACTTATAGAAGTTATCCATTTTAGTAAACTAAAATGCCAACTAGCCTTTAGTTAAAGTCCGCTGGCTTAAGATAATTTAACTCTTCAGAGAAACTAATTCTCATTTCTGTGATAATAACAAAATAATTTTGAACAAATATAGGGTAGTTATAGTAAAAATCTTGTAAATGTAATCAAATAGGAAAAACCGAGTCTAGTATCTCAGTGGTAGACCTAAATATGAGATTATCCATTGTACCATACAATTATGAGGTCTTGAATACAAGACCAAGCAACTATGTGGTTTCCTTGGCTGCTAATACGCAAATGCGGGATTAGTTCCTGTTTGGTCTCAGACAAGTCTGGATCCACGTTTCAAATGATGCAGCTCACGAACAGTCAAGTTCTGCAGGCTAATGGAGATGAAGGTCAGAAAGATATACTGAGCCTTTGTATGTCCGAAAACAGTCAGTGAAAGTGAAACAAGTTCCTAAAATAACATAAGTGACTAGGTGTGAAGTGCTCGGTTCTTGAAGACAGAGGTCTCTTAGTTGCTCTGCTGAACTTTGACTTTCAGATCAGGACTAAAAAATGAGTTAGTGCACACTGTCATCAGGGTTTCTTGAGTTCTCTGTTGCGTTGCGCTGAACTAACCTGAATGGTGAGCCTTGGCTAGAGGAGCTGATGAGATTGGTGAGACTGGTTTCATGAAGGCGGCCAAAGTTTGACTAATGTAATCAGAAAAGCTAGTAAGGCTAGATAAATGAAGCACACTCTGAACTAGTAATCAGTGCTAGCCAGAGTGGTGAGTATGGATAGAGTCTGGTTGGGCTAAATGGCTAGTGTCTGCAACTAGTACATAAAGACCAGATACATTCTGGCTCGGATCACCGCTCTTGCTAGTACCGACTACTATTTCACAGTTTACTTCCTTTATCTAGTCTTACTAGCTTGTCTGATCACATTAGTCTCACTTTGACCGCCTTCATGAAACAAATCTCATTAGCTCTTCTAGCAACACCAGACTCTAGCTAGGCTCACTGTTCAGGTTCGTTCAGCACCACGCAACAGAGAACTCTAGCAACCCTGACTGCAGTGCGAGTTTGTAAATACTCTGTAAGTTTGGATAGAGTCTGATTGGGCTTGATGAACTAGGCAAACTAAAAACTAGTCATATGTGCCGCCATGTACAGAGGGTGTGCTTCCTAGATAATTGAATGTGTACAAACTCTAGGATGGATTAGTTTAGTGAGGAGAAACGCTAATATGACCCTACAGGTTTAACCGTTAAAAAAAAATAAAACAAACTAACTATTTAAATTCTAATATCAATTCATCAATATGTTGGTTTTTTTTTATTAATAATTGTATAAAAAAGTTAAAATGCGGCAAATGATTTTATAAACATTTTGGTCCAGGTTCTTAAATCATATACCATGATGCTTTCCATGAGATATGGAAAGATCTCGGACTAAAGGCACATTAAGGTCGGTGTGGAGTGTTAGGTTTGATACGTAAAAAGGAGCATTTGTGATAGTTCGAAGGATTTTGGATTGTAGGATCTGGAGACAATTGGAATTGTCTCTTGTTGAAGTTTTTGTGCTACCCTAAACTTCTAGACCTTGGGCCCATGCAGGTTTCAAAACATTGTAGATACGAAGTTTATTAATCAGTGATAGCTTAGACCTACAGTCCAAAAGACGTGTCATGAACTTGAAGCGTCGTGATATGTCGGTATGTTTTATTTTAGTGTGATGTTGCCAGTTTAAGGTTAAGGCCAAGGTATTGGACACTAGAGGATCAAGGAATGTAAACCTGGTTAAGAGTGACTGGAGGACGAAGAGCAAAAGTGACATGGACATTTTATCTTTGTTTATCTTTATCCTCCATTTCCTCAACGCGGGTTCAAAAAAGGAAAGATACTACTGGGTATTATCAGAAGCAGCCATATGACTATAATGGATAGAAAGGATGGCCTTATCATCTACAGTGGTTCCAAGGCAAAGAGACTAATACTTAGAGAGAGTACATACCCCGAATAACACAGTGATAAGGGGTCTGGAAGTGAGGCAGCTGCCTAGACTAGGTGTTATAACTGTACTTACCCCTACTATAGTCTCCCTAGAGAGAGACTAAATACTCCCCCACCCCTCTACAACCCCTATTGTAGCATGCACTCTACTAACGGCGGACATTTTTCAGTGATGCCACATTAAACCACTTTATTCAACACAGACAATTAAAGAATACATGCAATAGAGAATAATTAAAACTTATTTTAAATTCATTTAACTAGATTTAAAACAAAATAGTCAAAAAATAATGTAATATTTACGTGAAATTGTAATTATTATGAAAAATCAAAAAATGACATCACCAAGAGCATCAAAATGTCTTGGTCCTTGATGTCAAAATTGACATCAAGGAATGATAAGAGCTGTTGTATCCTCCCTCTAAGTAATAGTCTCTTTGTCACCAATGTACAGTTATGGCACTTAGCTACCCAAGGAATGATAAGAGCTGTTGTATCCTCCCTCTAATTATTAGTCTCTTTGTTCCAAGGATAGTAAATGTATGTTCTGGGATATCATGTGTATAAAAGGAGCATTGTATACTACCTTGTGGAACACCAGCTAACACATATGCCACAATAAGTACAAAAGCTCTGAGCTTTACTATTTATAAAAAGTATGGGAAAAATAGATGCGAAAGTTGCATATTGATCTTCTAATAGCAAAACTCAAATAGGTTTGTTTCACTTAGATCATTCATGGTTGGTGACCCTGGCTGTGGTCTCAGTTTTTAATAATACTGTATTATATCGATAATTTAATGTTAAATTTAATACATTCAGAACAGAATTTGTTGTTCTGCTTAGAGGTATAAAGCAAAGCAAGTGCCATAGATCCCTCAGCCGTTTCGCAACCATTACATCAGATGACAGTCCAGTTTTGCCACCATGGCCAAAACTGGTTTAAGAAATCCATATCAAACATAGTGGACAGCCAAATTCAATTGGTGGCTTCCTGAAAGACCCTTAAAGTATTTATTTATTATTCAACATACAATAACATGCTGAAAACGTTGCAACTATATTTGGCAAAATTTTAACTTCTTATCAGGTAATATTTTTTCCAAACAATTTTTTAACTATACTTGTAGCACATATTTTTGGCTTATCACTGGCTATTCCTGGTCTTTATAGTTAAAGGTGGTAAATATTGGTTTCATATGATCACGAGACCATATAATGGTCTCTAGTGTTTGAGATGACCACTAGATATCTATACTCACTGCCAACTACCATTAATTACCATTGTTAGTAGTATTTTTTGGGTTATTTGTTGATATTTTAGTTATTGGTATTTATTGTGGTGACGAGTATTAATTATAAACAGAGAGTACTCAACACAAACGACCTGTAAAAGTTATAAAACCATCTAAATGCACAAAGAGGAGTGTATTTTGTGTTGGCCACAAAAACTTGTTAGTTTATCGAAGAATCAAGTTCCAATAATACTTGGTGTTGAGTGAATAGCCAAAACTAGTTTGATTTTGGCAAAATTAGATTGCTCAGTTATTAACTCCCTTATGGTTGTATAATACTATTAACACACCATTGTCTGCCGAAGCAAGCAAAACAGATACCATCCTGACCGGTAATTGAACCCTGACCAGAACTAGCACTGTTGTTATCCTAGAGGTATAATAAAGCAATGTGTCCTCTATCTCTCAGTCCTTCCACAACCTTTAATAGCTGGTGAGATAACATTCCAGTGTTGACTCACCAGCTAATAATGGTGTTAAGCTAAAACTGGTAAAAGAAATATATCTAACAGCAAGTATCTACAGTACTTGATTCTTAATTGTTTGTTAACTTGCACTAAATACAAAAAATCGGGTATGGGGTACCTCAGAACTTTTCCTCATCCAATCGGATTCCCTATCAAATCCCCTTTCCAATAGATCAAAAAAATCTACGTTTTATAGATTTCCAAAATTTTTGCTGAGTCATAAAGTAAATGTTGTCATAAAAAGTAAATTGATTTTTGAACCCAGTTTAGCTCTAGCAAAAACACACAGACGGCTTCAATTAAACTCAAGATGTGTTATGAGATGAATTATTTGGTTGATCTCAGTTTTGGATTTTTTTGCAAACACAATACTTTTCTACATACCTTTAGTAAAGTAAAAAAATATATATGATATGTTTGCACTAGTTGCATTCATAGAATACTATCATGAAAAGAATTGTTTAAATTTGACTCACTGATGTTTTTTGAGAGTTTGTTCTAGTTTAGAGTTGTGTGAATTCCAAATATAAATATTGCCGTCCTGACTGCCGGCAGCACAGTATTCTGAGTCAGCACTGAATCCAGCTCTAGTGTGATCACAGCACACCACGAATCCTTCAGCCCTACACAGTACACAAATATATTTAAATATAACAAGAGTTTTTATTTGAACCCTTTAATTAGGTAATACAGGGTAGTCTTAAATGTTAGGCAAATAGTTTTTTTATCGTACCTCATTTTTCCTTTCTTTCTAAATAATAAAGTATAAAAACTCTGACTTAATGTGTATTTATAAATATTCTTTATTTAGACCAATACATTGGACAAAACTCGTAAATTTTGTTTTCAAATTTAATTGAATTTTTTATATATTTGTAAATAAAAATTGAAACATAACTTTAAAAATAGTGGGTTTCATTTGCGAAGTAAGAATTTTAGGTGACCGGGCTAAAATGCTTTACAATGTGTGGGGGGGGGGGAGGTTAATACTACAGCAATCAGATCCTTTAAATACTTCTTATGCATCAAGACCTATTCAATTGTTAAATAAAAATAAGTGCATTTTTTCACAGGTTATTCACTAAAATGTGAAAGGTTCCCAAATCCTATTCCGCTTTCCCACCCCCCTTGACTGAAACAACGGCAATTCATCTAAATAATTAATTAAAGACCTTATAAAATTTCAAAATTTAATAGGAATGGAAAATATTATGTCAGTACACCCTTAAGCTAGATACATGGAATTATTCAATTTTAAAGTATATACACTATATATACAGTTGGACCTCTATATAACGAACTTAAAGGTTCAAGTAAAAAAATTTGTTATATAGAAATTTCGTTGTAATTATTTTAATGACTAGCTAAGAATTATATGTGTATAGCAATGACATTTTACCCATCACTGTGGGCATCTTCAGGCTTAAAAACACACTTTTTTTCTGGGAGTTAAGATTTTTCATATAAATACAGTTTATTCTATATTCAGTGTATTAATTCTTTCTACTATACTGTGCTTGTGGTTTTTTTTTTCAAAAAAAGTACTCTTTTATGATATTTTGTTTAAAAAAGTATAAGTATCAACAGGGTCACTTTGTTGTAGGGCAAATCGACTTAGTGTACCACACACTATATTAAAGACCCTTGAAATTTTGAGGTGAAAAATAAAAAATTTATTATTAAAGAAACTTACCCTAAAGTCGTAAGCACTCTATTCATTCTAGGGTCTATGATTTTCAATGTGTCATCCCTCACACAGGCCAACAGTCTCTTGCCATCTGAGAAAAAACAAGATATATTGGAGTAAAAATAATTGCAAAGCTTTATAGGTAATTTTCAATCTAATTTATTTTTCTTCACATACTCGGTGCCTAAAAACAAGAAAAATAACAAAACATAAATTTAAGTTGGACATATAAAAATAAATGAAAAAATAGGGTACATGGTACCTCAGAATTTTTATCATCACATCAAATTTGCTTAGCTCATCCTCCCTACTTAGGACTCTTTAGAATATACAAGTCGACACATTTATACAGCAACCCATCTTCAGAGTTGCTTCGGTTGTCCTCAGATAGTACATATGTACTATCTCTGTACATATGGAATGAAACGGATATATATCCGACCCTAAATTTATTACGTAAAGGTATTTACTTGTACTAAATTGGATTATTTACCCATTTTTACAATTTTAAAAAAAAACGTACACAAGTTGTTTGTTGAAAATTGAACTAATGCTGATAATGAAATGAAACTTGGCACATATACTTCTTATATGGCTACATGCTTGCTAAATCTCAATTCGATCACAACAGTTATCCGCGTATTACGATTTTACATAAGTTTTGCTGAGTTGATAATTGCTGGTTAATGACGTCATAAAAAAATTATTTTCCGAATAGCACAACTACACCTAGACTGATTTTTGTACCAAGTTTTAACTCTCTAGCATAAATACACTAGGAGCTACGATGATAACAGACTGACAACTTTGAGAAAAATACTTAGAAGGTCTTAAAAACACCTGAAACTGTTAATTCCAGTGACATCCTGGATTCCAATTTTTTTTAGAAACCCTATTATTTTCCTTTTTACCATCAGCATAAATGAGGAAAAGTTAAAAGAAGAAAATAAATTACTTTGTGTGTCTAAATTACTTTTTAGCCGGTTTCTGAGGCCAAGGCATGTATATAAGACTGAAGCTCGTGGTGCTCCCACCAAATACCTTGGAGGCTCCCATAATAGAATACTGTTAAGTGAAACAGAGGTTCTTAACGTGGGAAATATCGCCCCCATTGAGAATTCTAAGGGGGCAATAGGATAAAATCCCCCCCACCTCCCTGTAAAAAAAAATTTGCTGTCTAGGTTAAGAAACCGTCTTGGCCCCCGCACCTCCCTTTGCGGCCATTAGTTCATCGTATTACTGGTAATACAACAAACTAATTACTGGCGTTAGTAATTATATTATTATTGCTGTGTTAAATATATATATTTTTTATACTTTCTGACATGCTATGAGATACTTCTGTTATTTTTATCTCTTGACACTTTTTATCTTGTTTTATTTTTACTAAGTAGCTCTCTTACCTTCTGTTGAAATTCGTTTTAATTTCGTCTTGCTTTTTACACATTTTAGCGACTTTTTTTTAAAAAAAAATGAGCTTATGAGATTGGGATCATGGTTGGGGGAGGTAGAATTTTTGAAACGGGGGCTTCATTTTTAAAAAAGTCGAATACTTTTATAGAAGAGGAGGAAAACTTCATGATAGGTTACCTTTGGTGAGTGATAGTGATGTTACTTTGGCTCCCAAATTGAGTTCTTGAACAGGAACATTGTTGTTATGGCCACTTTGAACTCTGTTATCCCAAAATTTGACAGTTTTGTCATGATGACCAGATATCACAGTTCTAGCAGAGCTATCACTAACTATTAGATCATTACAACTACTATTGGCAAACCTTGTTTCAACACCTGAAAGACAGACAATTGTCAATTTTAGTGTATAAATATTTTCTAAAATAAATATAAGATCAATACAGCAGTCAAAATAAAAATTAATGAAAATCCATTTATCAAATGAGTAATTATATAATAGTACAAAAGTCGTGATGTTTATTTGCAACAATTAGTGATATTTTAAGCCATCGCCAAAGTTTTTTCTCCTTCGGCTGTTGGAAAATATCAGCCAATCAGATAATTTTTGGAAGATTTGTTGTGTTTTTGCTGAGCTATTATTAGAGATTAATGACGTCTTACACATATCACCAATAATAGTCATATATTTAGGGTGTTTCATATTAAGCGTCAGATAAAAAACAAGGTAATAGCACTCCCTAAGGGAAACAAAAAATGACATTTAATAGTGTGCCTGATCTCATACCTTTTTTTCACAAGGACAAATTTAGTATATTTTTTGTAAAATCATACTACAAAAATCGGGTACGGGGTACCTCGAAACTTTTCCTCATCACATCGGATTCGCTACGCTCATCCTCCCTGAATTGCTCGTCCTCAGAATATACAATTCGCAAAATTTGTCCTACAACATGTTTTCTTACTCGCTTCGCTAGTCCTCAGATAGTAAATGCATCCGTTTCATTCTCAGCGGTCACCAATACAGCACTGACCACGCTCAATGCAGCTTAATTTTTTTTATGATTCAACAAAAATCATGAATATACTTGTCGTATTAAAACAAAACTTAGTGTACTTGTATTTATTAAGTAAAGGTATACACTTGTACCAAATTTAAACAATTGATTTTTTACAATTTTTTAAAAAACGTACATAAGTAATTTAATCAAAATTGAACTAATGCTGATAATGAGATGAATTTTTTGCTGGGTCATTATTGCGGGTCAATGACGTCATAAAAAAAAATATTTTCCGAATAGCACAATTACAGCAATAGATTGTTCAACTCTATAGCATGAATACACAAGGAGCCACTCAAGAGACCTTTACAGAAAGACAACTTTGCAAAAATCACTCAGGAGACCTTAAAACGCCTGAAACAGATAACTCCGGTTTCGGATTTTGTTAACACAATACTTTTCCTATATACCTAGGGTATAAATGAGGAAAAGTAAAAATGGATTAATTAATAAATTCATCATATTGTTTAAATAAGGAAGGAAAAGAACCTCTTCAATTAGTACGTTTTTAATAAACATTTTAGGAAATTTTCATTATGAAAATGACGCTTATGAGATTGTTCGGATGTAGGGGGGTTGATTCCGTTTGGCTTCCTGATATCAAAAATATGTGCCCGACAAATTTATGTATAAATATGTATACATACACACACACACAATTATATATATATATATATATATATATATATATATATATATATATATATATATATATATATATATATATATATATATATATATATATAAAGATATACATTTAATATGATATGAGTTTCATGCGCGTTAACTTAGAGTGCACCATCAACCGATTTTGATCAATGTAGTCTCATAATTTTGCTGCAGTTTGTTACGCAAAAATTAAATTTTGCGACGCAATTTTAATCGCGATTAATCACAGGCCCGCGGAATGAGCGAGTGAGGTGTGCCATGAAAAATTCGCTAAATTTATGGCAAAATGCCATGTAACAACAAATAATACAAAATAGCATCAAAAACGCGTTCCTCGAGCCGCGAAGTGCCCCAAGGGGCCGACGCTACGTAGCAGCTAGGAGGCGAAGGCCCGTTTTATTTATTACTAAATTGAAGTATTGTCGGTTGAAGATGAAAAGTAGCATTTTTGCTGTCAGACTTAAAATTTTATAGTTTTAGTCCAAAGCCAGACCTGATAAAACATGACTCACTTTGTACTGATTCAAACCCTTTTTTAAATATACCTAAAATGATGAAAAATAACATAGTCCAGCTATGTTATTAATAAAATAAAATAGCATATCCAGAGTAGAGCCCTTCATATGATTGCGCACGCACCAAATTTTAGAACACACAAATTTCAGGTTTTATTTACGTTTTATATATATATATATATATATATATTATATATATATATATATATATATATATATATACATGTATAGAGTATAGAAGCGATTTAATTGAAAGAAGGATTAAAGTCGTTCATAATTATTAAAGATAAATATAATTACTGGAACAGTTACTTACATGCATGCTTGGTAAGGTCCCAAAATTTAATAGTTCTATCATGACTACCAGAAACTACTTTAGACTGCTCGTGGTAAAATTTAGCAGCTAATACTTTACTGCTATGCCCAGTCAGGCTATTCTGTAACAGAAAAAACAATATTGCAAGGGTTAATAAAAACTAACTTGTTTTCATAGTTTAAATTCAAGTCATCATCATAAAATGAAAATTAATCAAATTCCAAGCCTCCTTTACCCAATAAAAGGGTAGAAAAACCAAGCCTCCTTAAAATTAAGCTTGTGAGGTGTTTGAAAGGCAAAAGAGAGGGATCGATTACCTTTGCAATACAAATAATACATGTATGTAGTAAGAAGTAAATAAATTTGTAGGGGATTTATTGTTTGTTTTAAAAAATCTTGGAATTAAAAAGACGTGGAGACTACCGCCGCTTAAATGATCAAATATTGCCAGACAGATTCTCACTTCCTAGAATTTTCGATTGCCTACACATTTTAAGGGGTAAAACAATATATTCCAAAATTGATCTCCTGAAAGCCTATTTTCAAATTCCGGTGGCGGAAGAAGATAAGCCCAGGACAGCCATAACAACACCTTTTGGGCTGTTCGAGTTTAACTTAATGCCTTTTGAATTGCGAAACGCCCCTTCTACGTTCCAAAGGCTTATTAAAAAGTGTTTTGGGGACTAGATTTTGTATTTCCATACTTAGACGATATATTAGTAGCTTCTACGTCACCTGAAGAGCATATGAATTAAAGAGCAAAGGATTAAAGATGACATAAAAAATGGATCAAATCTTGTGTTGGCTGTCAAAAGTTTGAAGCATTCAGACGTACAAAAACCGAATTCGTTCATTACAATGAACCGCATGAGCGTTTTGATGTCAATCATTTAGACATTATTGGCCCATTGCCCCCATCAGATGAAATGATATATTGTCATACATGTGTAGATATTTACTAACTGGATGGAAGTAATGGCAATCAGAGACATATCAGCTGAAACTGTGGCTAAAAATTTCTACAGTAATTGTATTTCTCGTTTCGGAACACCCAGCAAAATTATAACAGATCAGGGGAGGCAGTTCACTTCTCATTTTTCAAAAAAAAAACTAACTGAATTATGTGGAGCAAAATTGTACCACTCCACACCATACCACCCTTAGTGCAATGAGAAAAATGAACGATTACACCGATCTTTTAAAACTGCTCTTAAAGCGCATAATATACAATTAAATGGACAAACACATTACCGACTGTGCTGTTGGGAATGCGTTCAGTCCTTCGAGAAGATGCAAATGCATTCATAGCCCATTAATGGTAAAACCATTAAAGTGCCTGGGGAATGGTTTGAGGAATCAAAATTGAAAGTCGAACCTAAAACGTTTGTGGCAAAGTTGCAAAATTTTATGAAATCTTCTAAACCTTTTAAAGTTGATCATAAGACAGCCCGAGCCGTTTTTGTCCACAAGGTCTTAACCAACTGCTCGCGCGCTTTCGCTAAGACTGACAGAGTTAAAAAACCGTTTGAGCCTGCATATAAGAGGCCGTTTAAAATTTCAATACTACCCATACTACACTGACCACGCTCAATGCTGCTTAACTTTTATGATCGAACAAAAATCATGGATATACTTAATGCATTTAAAGGAAACTTATGTAAGTCTTGTACATGGAATCCAATGTGACGAGGAAAAGCTCCAAGGTACCCCGTAATTGATTCTTTGATTTAATCTAAATACGAGTATCCAGTAAATTGTTAGCAAGTTTAAGGTGATTTTTCCGTGTTTTTTTCGTGTACTTTTTTCCTGTATTTTCTTTCCCGTGTACTTTTTTCCTAGATTCTTGACACCAAATAGTCAATGATTCCATTTACAGTGCATTTAGAGTTACTTAATAATTGCCTAATAACCACAATAGTAGCAGCCAAGGTAAGTGTAGAAGGTTAATACTTATTCATACAAAAACAGAAAGAACAATGAAAATATTTTTAAAGCCAATTGATATTATATACGCAGTTTGAACATTTTATAGTAGTTAAAAATTTTGTATAATAATATTAGTGGTTTATAAATCTTCAATACAGATCTGTGATGCAGGTTTAGTTAAAATACTCGGTAAGGAGCAGCATTTAAGTTTTATATCAGATATAAATACCAATCGATTCAGCGAACTATAAGTTGCAAACAATATAAGTACAAGATACTCACTAAACAAGCCATATACAACCCTGCAATGAATCTTAAGAAATTTGATACTAATCATAGATAAACAATATTAATATTGTTTATCTATGATACTAATATTACCAAGTTGCGGTAATTTTTTATAGAGTTATTGTTTATAATTTTTGTTTGACATACATCCTGAATTTTTGTAGAAAATCTCGTTTTGGTGGTTTCGAAAAATAATCAATGATACTTGTCAAACAATAGCTTAATGAAAAATTACCTGATTGTGTTGAAATATTACCATTTTTTTTAGAATTTAATGCATTTAAAAATATTACGGCATTATTATGGTTATGGTGTACTCTAAGTTAACTTTTTAAAGTTACAAAAGAAAGGTAACGAAATAACCATTTTTTGATAATAGTTACCAAAATATTAATGGTAAATTTAAATTCGCTAGAGTCAATTTACAGGCGGAAGAGACCATTATCAAATGTCTAGGAACATGTTTTCCTCTTATTTTGAAGGATTGATTTAATGTTGGTACACCTGAAATTTTCTACTCGGAATAGTTGTATATGTATATTGAGCTTCAGCTTGATCTGATTAGTTTACGATTTTAATTTTTTTTTTTTTTAATTTTTACTTAGTCATTATTGTGGATTAATTACGTCATAAATATTTCATAAACAATAGGGTTATCTAATTTTTTCGTAAGTATCATTTTGATCCGAAAAAGGGGAAAGACGGTAATATAATAGATAAATTCTTTATCAGTGAGTCCCTCATTTTATTATAAACCAACCCCCTCCCCTTTATGATCCTCAATCTCATAAAATCATTCTTCCTTTGAAAATACGTTGAAAAACTGCGATACTATTTTGTACCAAGTCTCATCAGCCTTCGTGGTTGCAAGCATACAAGGTTTTTATTATTTCATGTAGTAAATTGGCCGTTTCCCAGCTTAAATTAAAGTGCTATTCAAGCGAAGTTCTATAAGTATGCATAGTTCTATATCATTTGATACTACCGAGTTTTGCAAAACATGAATAGTTGACACAATATAATTGTGCGATAGACACCTTGGAAATGTAACAAGCGAAATGCAATGGCTACGTCTGGGAACTGTTCCATTATTCGACATTCGTCATCATTAATGGCAGTAAGAGAACACCGCTGGTAAATACTTCACATTATATTCTTCGGAATTAATTAAAGGTCAGAGTTAGTTCAGGCTCTGTCGGAGCCCTGATAAGATAGACGTAACGAAACAGAGCGGGACATGACATTATGTCGAGCCATCACTGATGTCGAATGATGGAACAGTTCCTAGATGTAGCATTGCATTTTGCTTGTTAAATTTCCTAGGTGTCTCTCGCACAATTATATTGAGTCATGCATAATTCTATTTAACATCAACCATATAATAATTTTAGGGTTTTTAAAGTGGTCAGTGGTGTATGAATGGCCTCTGAGAATGAAACGAATGCATTTACTGTCTGAAGACGAGCGAAGCAAGGAGAATGAGCGTAACGAATCCGATGCGACGAGGAAAAGTTCAGAGATACCTTGTACCCGATTTTTTTCACTTGCAACCATGGTTAAAGCTGTTAAGACATAAAAAAATATTTCAGGTTTTTTTTTACGCTAGACTTGGCTTTTTTAGACTAGTGAATTTAGACCAAAAGTAGCCAGTGTCAATGTGTAGCACTAAAAGTAAAAACTGAAGTCGATTTTCGATTTAAATTGTTTTCCCAAATATGAATTTACGTCGAAAACACCAATTGATATCAACCCAGGATTCCATCTGAGAGAATTATTTACTCTAATCTTGACCACAAGCTACAGTTAACTATTATCTGAGCAAGGCCACCACCCACCGCAATGCTTGGACCATATGCATGTCTCACAATAATTTCGCACGCTCCCGTACGCGGTCTTTATTTAAAAAATCAAATCTCCCAAGCTAAAATCAATATTAAGATATATAATTGAAATTTTTAAAATACTTGATTCTTATTCTGGGAAAAGAATCAACTTTAGGGTTAAAAACAAATAACAGTAAATACATTGTAATTTATTATCTGTAATTGATTGGTTTTTTGGGTCTCACTAACTAACAGTTACACAAAGGCATTTTTAGTTTTCTTAAATTGAGAGAACTAGATTTTGGAGCGATATTGGTGGTCCAATATCTCATTGGATATTGGAATATCCAATAATAATCCAATTGGATGTTTTAATTTTTTTCAGTGAGGCACTTTTCGGAACAAATACGGGCCTCCGGACCGTAGGCCCTACGCGGCCTAGGCGCCTCGGCCGCTACGCGGCCACATTTTTGTTGTTATGTATTATGTGTCGTTTAATTTTTGTTTCTTGTTATATAGTTTAGCGTCGCATTTAGCGAATTTTCATTGCTTCGCTATTTTTGTTTTAGTATTTATTGTAACATAGCATTTTGCCATGTATCAAGCGCATTTTCACCACCTCACCTCACAGGCCTTAGAGGCTTTCTCACAAATTTGATTTACATAAGATGGTCTGATTGACCTGAAACCGGTGACAATGGTTTAAGGACGCCTTCCACCATTTAAAGACAATTTCGAGGTTCTTCCACGGGCCTGCTTAGCTCAGCTAAAAAAATAGTTAATTTGAGTATAATCTTTAGGTTGAAAATAAATATAATCAAGATTTTTGGTTTTAAATAAAAATATCGTTTGCGTCTCTTCGAATGGTCAGATTGAGCTGAAACCGGTCGCAATAGTTTTAGAATGACTTCGACCATTTATAGACTACTTCGAAGTTCTTCCGCTTCACGGACCTGCTAGGCTCAGCGTGGTTGTGTAGAAGCCATTTTTGTCCGGTCTCCCTAGGTCAGTAGGCTTACCAGGATGCCATATTTTCCGGGTAGCACAACTAAACCTAAAGATTAATTTGCATACCAAGTTTTATCTATCTAGCATAAATACACTCGGTGCAACGATGATAATAGACACACATAAACAGAAAACTTCAAGAAAACCACTTATGAGGTCTTCAAAACACCTGGAACGGATAATTCAGGTGAAATCTCCATTTCAGATTTTAAGTGCAAACACAATATTTTTTCCTTTATACCTACGCTATGCATGAGGAAAAGTAAAATATTTAATGTTTTTCGACGAATGGAAAATTAATAATAGCTACACACCTATTATTAAAATTACAGAATTATACTAAAAATAAATAAATATGATTAATTTAAAGAAATAGAGAGTTAATAGCAACGTGTAAAAAGCTCGAAACGAGGTTAAATTCAAAACATGGAATGTAAGAAGATATTGATAAAAGAAAGGTTAGAAAAAGAATCGCCAAGATATTGGGAAAAAATGTAAACAATGGTGGGAGTCTCGAGAGGAGATCCGCTAGAAGCACGAAGTACCTTGGTGTAGGGTTTGGAGACACTGCCAAGTATTAGATGACTTGGGAACCCAGGGTAAGATATGTTAGTCAGACGCAAGTACTGACTATATGTCGTGATACTATAGCTGACCTCATTTAACTATCAGGATTATCCGGAGCCTCGCAGGACCAAAAACTTAGTGACGGTTTTGACCTCAGCAACATACGGCAGCTGATATCAAGTAACTCCCACAACCTCCTGACCACGCGTCCAATCTTAAGAAATAACCTTAAAGGGAATTGAAAGAATTTCTTAAAGGATAGTCAAAGTATAATAAATAATTTGACTAACTTCGTGGTTTAAAAATACGTGCCTTTAACAAATAATTATCCTGCTCAGTAAACTAACAGTAAGTGGGACATTTTATCATTATTGAAGTAAAGAGCGGATCAAGTTCAAAAACAGTCAAACTTAAAACTCTGTAAGAAAAATTTAATAAAATACTAAACTTATCTTTGATAAAAAAAGTAAATTATACATAACATATTAACATGTAGACTCATCTAGATTTATAACCATATTATTTTTAATAAAGTAATTATTGACATATTAAGCAAATTTAAACTTGTTGACAAATTCTTCGGGTAGAATAAATAAAAACTTAAAGATGTCGAGTTATTACAATTATTCTTAGGGTAGAGTTAGTACTAATATTCTTAAGGTAGAGTAAATAACAACGTAAAGATGTCGAGCTAGTACAATTATTCTTAGGGTAAAGTAAGTAACAACTTAAAGATGTCGAGTTAGTACAATTATTTTTAGGGTAGAGTAAGTTACAACTTAAAGATGTCGAGTTAGTACTATTATTCTTAGGGTAGAGTAAGTAACAACTTAAAGATGTCGAATTAGTATGATTATTAACTCAAAAACCCGTTCGTGATCTACAGTTTACAAGTATAGCTGTATCGGAAACTGATAGCTGTGAAGTCCAGGAGCCGTTAACATGGCATGACGTGGTAAACATGGATAAAATAGCTATGGAGAAGCCCTTTGCACACCAAAATGAATATTGTAAGCAACGATATCAACCATTTAGCAGCATTTAAAAGCTAACTTGCTATTGAGTCTAAAATTCTCGTAAAGATTAACTGGTTTCAACCCTATGGCATCCTTACTCACAAGCACTATATTCCTAAGGAACAGTCAAGATAAGTTTTGGAATCTTTACCATGATCTCGGATATAAAAGATATTTAAATAATGTAGGAAAAAATACTGATAACAGATTTTCCAAAGACAGTGGCAAAGACACAAAGTTTAACAGTTTACCGAGTTCTTGAACAAAAAGAACATAGATTAATCTAAGATATAGGAAGTTATTTCCTACAAAAAAGTTCTACTAATGCGTTGACCACGGAGTGGAAATGGACCTCGTTCTTTCACGAACATTATGAGGAATGCAATAACGCACCTCTTTAAGGACTGCAGGAAAACATCTGTTATATCAGACAAATGGCACGTCAAATTTAGTTCACTGTAACGCCGCATTGTCTTCAGTTAACGCTAATGTTGTTAACAATCGAATTAACACGTAACATTCTACTAAAAATGATAAATAGCAACTAGAAATAAATATTTATTATTACATTTCTTTATATTTCGAAAGAAATGTTTTTGACTAAGAACTTAGTTGTCTATATTATATTTTTATTTAATATAGAAAAAAACATCGAACCTAATAGTTTCAAATTAAAAAATTAAACAAATGATTCTGGAATCTCGGTTTCGATATCCAATTTATATATATAAATATATATAATATATATATATATATATATATATATATATATATATATATATATATATATATATTATATATATATTGAAGAAAAATTACTAAGATTGTTTAGTGGGTGCAAGTGGAAGGAGCAATCAGTTTGATAACCTCTAGTGGCAAGGAAAACTTTCTTATATTCACTCTTTTTTAAGTCAACGCCCATATAAATACTTATTTATACGGTCATAAAGTTGGTCTGATCTGGCATGAAGTTTAAATTTTGTCCACTACGAAGTAGGCTCAAATTTTCCTATGGGCCCGGGCATTTTGTTTTACCCCATTAATTGTAAACTAACTATTTACGGAACTCAAAATTTTATTGCATTTATTTGTACATTCTTGTATAAAATGTTAATAATTTGTGTATGAAATACGTATTGTCACATCCAATAGAGGTTTTGGTGGAAATATTTAAATACTAGGTTTGTTTAAATTACTTAAAACGAAAGGCTTAAACTTTATTAAACTTTAAACTATACTAATAAAAATAATAGTTATTTATGCCATAAGGCTGAGAATGTGTCTTATGTCACGGCAATATTACCGACGACGAAGCGAGTCGGGAAAATTGCCAAGACATAAAGACATTCTCAGCCGATGGCATGAAATGGCATCCGGCATTCTGGCATTATCGTCGTCATTGAATTCATCCATAGCTTCACACTTTACTCAAAAATGTAAAAGCTTTACAAATAAACAACAAATTGTCAATTAGAACACCTTTTTAAAAACGAAACAAAAATTAGTCTACGAACAAAATTAGAAACAAAAATAAACGTTTTTAAAGAAATCTCATGATGGTTTTACACAGATTTTTGAACACGCTACATTATAGTAATGCGCGGCAATATATGAATTACTTTTACGTCCTAGGAGTTTTTACATTCATTATGTCCTCGGAGTGAAAAGTACTAGTATTTAGATAGTTAATACTAATTAGTAATTTAGTAGTTTAACTAACTTTAACCTAAAACTCTGAATAAATTAAATAATCGTAATTTAAGTTACATTTAAGGCAATACAATGTTGTCTGTATGTTCTTTAAAATCTTAATAAAAATATGTGGCTTACCTTTAATCTTAGCTCTTAGCTCTGTTATGCTCTTTCTATACTATATATAGAATGAGCATTACTAAAAACACACGAAAGGTGGTTCACTGGTGGTCTTAAATAATGCTGCCACCCTAACAATATACAATTTTCTTATAAAAAAGTTGGCAATGCTTTCGGTTGCTGAATTATTCCAGGGAAGGTTGAGCGTAACGAATCCGATGTAATGAGGAAAAGTTCCGAGGAACCTTGTACCCGATTTTTTAATGGATCCAATAATTATACGGTATTGAATTATAGAATTTTCCTCCATTATGTCCAAAGTTATTAACAGAAGAAAGTAAAGAACAGGAATATGAAAATAATTTTCAGTATAAAATAATTCAAAAATTAAGTACAGAAGAAGGAAATTAAAAATATAATTAAGGCAGCCACAGGATTCAAATAAAAATAGATTTATAAAGAAACTGCGGTAGGTCGCAACTATTGAACTTCTAGAGGCTTTTTGCGCAAAATAATCTTTAAGTGAACGTTTAAGATACTGTTTTGTCTAAATCTTCACACGTTTTGTATTAAAACAGACTTGGTCCAAACCGCAGGCTGAAGGTCCGCTAGGAAAAATGGAAAAACGGTTATCTATGTGTTATTGATTGCAAGAATAGAGATATAGATTTATGAACAGGGATAATATCAGTAACTTTAAGCTTTTATAACCTGTGGCTTTGAAACTCAGCACACACTCAAGTTCAATAACCAGACAAATTTTTACTTTTCCTCATTTATACCGTAGGTGCATAGGAAAAGTATTTTGTTTGCAAAACAATCCGAAAACCGGGATGTCACGGGAATAGCGTTTTCAGATGCTTTAAGACCTCCTAAGTAGTTTTCTCAAAGTTATTTGTCTGTATTAGTATATATGTAGTGTCTGTATTATCGTAGCTCCAGGGTATTTATGATACAGAGTTAGAACTTCACACACAAAACAAAAATCATTCTACAGGTGTAGTTGTGCTACCCGGGAAAAACAATACGTCATTAACCGTAATCAGGACTTGCAAACAATTGAAAATCCTTAGCAAAAATTAAAAAAATTATAGCGCTACAATCAAGCTAAACGACGTTAAAATGTTATAATAAAATCATTAACATTATCATTTAAATGCTTTTTATTACAAATTAAAAAGTAAAATACTAAACATACGTAAAAGTGTTTTAACCACATACATTACTTTAATGACATAAAAAAAAGAAGATGAAGATTGCATATTTATTTTCACCACTAAAGTGGATTTTTTAAAATGTTTTTTTAAGTATCATCTCTGAA
Organism: Microvelia longipes; assembly: GCA_018340805.1. NCBI lineage: Eukaryota > Metazoa > Arthropoda > Insecta > Hemiptera > Veliidae > Microvelia > Microvelia longipes. The sequence goes on along the minus strand of JACMZG010001914.1, from coordinate 25,880,308 downwards.
AAATTAGCATACGCTATATGCTATTTAACCTTGGCAGTATAATTGCCACAGTTAAGAAAAAACTCACTACTCAGCTACTAGCATAATATATATATATATATATATATATATATATAATATATATAATAATATATATATTATATACATTATATATATATATTTATACTTTAAAGTATAAGTAGTATATGTATATATTATATACAAGTATATACTTTATATAATTAGAAATATCACTAAATTTTCCCTATACAGTTTTAAAAATATTTGACTTCCCTATTTGATATATTCATATTATTGTAATAATTAAATACACAGGAGTAAAACAACAAAGAAACTGTAACAAAATTCAAATAACTTAAACACTTTTATCCAGGAAGAATTAGCACATAGAGAACCTAGCGTGATCAAACAAATAGACAAGAAAATCATCGACTAGGGCCTAAACTACGAAAAAGCAACGGATTTTTTTCAAGTTTTAAAAAAGCACGTTTTTTAGGATAGTGTAGCAATGAGAAAAGACCTAGGAAATTATAATAGTTAAGTTGTAAGTTCAAAGTTAAAATGAAGTTCATACTTGAAAGTTTTTTTTTTTTTCAACCTGTTATACATACACTCTTTATCTTGATTTTTTTAAACTTTTTTTAATTCTTACCTTTTCCCACGATCTAATAAAAAAAGTCCTATAAAAACTATAAATTTAAGAAAAATCCTAAAAATATAGGAAATAAGTCTAAAATAGAAAATTATAAAATTTTATTGATTTTGAATAAAGGTGAAAGAAATCACGACTAAATCATAACATTTGTTTCTAAATGATTTGAAGAGAAATAATTTGAAACAGGTTCTTCACTTTAATTTTATAAACTTAGCTGTTGGGGTTTTATTTTAGTTGGTGTAGCTCGGAATTTTTCCTCATTACATCGGATTCGCTACGCTCATCCTCTCTGCATCAGGCTCGCTTCGTTCGACCTCAGAAATACAGTTCGCCAAATTTATACTGCAACATGCCTTTAAAACTCGCTTCTCTCGTCTTGAGATAGTAAATACATTTGTATCATTCTCGGTCACCCATACAGCATTGACCACACTCAATGCTCCTTAATATTTATGATCCAACAAAAATTATAGATATACTTGTCGTATTGAAACGAAACTTAGTGTACTTATTTATTAGGTAATTATATACACTTGTACTATATGTAAACTCAATTGGACCATTTTCCAATTTTTAAAAAAAATGTACACAAGTCATTCAATAAAAATTGAACTAATGCTGATAATGAGTTGAAACTTGACACATTTGTTAGCCTTATACAAAGTCACATGCGTGCTAAATCTCAATCCGATCGCATTATTCCGCGTTTGATGATTTTCCGATATTTTCGCTGAGTCATTATTGCGGCGTAATGACGTCATAAAAAAATATTTTCCGAATTGCACAGCTACAGTAGACTGATTTTTGTACATAATATCATCCCTCTAGCATAAATACACTAAGAGCTACGATGATAACATACACACACACACAAACATATAGACAGACAACTTTGCTAAAACCATTCAGGAGGGCTTAAACGGATAATTCAGAGCGGATCAAGAGGCAGTCCAGGACAAGACAAGACTAGAGTGGTAAAGATTATTCCATTTCAATGAAGAAATGTTCCGACATACTCAACCAAGATTTTTGTAAAATATTATGAACTTTGTAGGAAAATTATAAATAAATATTAAATTAAGTAAAAAAGATTAAAAAAACATAGCGGGAAGTCCAGTAATTTAGATAAACTACGCAGTGTATCTAATTTAAATTGCATTTGAATAAATACATAATCTGCATCGAGGAATATTCACTACGAACCCATAACGTATTTGGTCTTAAAGTAAAAAGTTTATGTTTATTGTCACAAGTAATTTGTTATTTAAATTTAGATAAATTTAAATAGAGTAAACATTTTTAAGAATTTTATATTTAAAATCAATTTTAAATGTAAATAAATATTTGAAGTAGACCTAATTAGATTTTAGAATTAGAATATATGCATAATAATTTTATGTTCTGTTTCGTTAGTCAAGCCTTTAAAATGTATAATAATTTTAAATATATTAATAATAATAATATTTTATTTCAGAATTAAATAACAACAGTGTAAGATGCAATGTCAGTTTAGACTTGTGGCTAAACACTTGTATATATTTATAACGAACTTCCTTAAATATTTCTTTTACAAAGTTTGCTTGTACTTACGTCTAGTTTTAGTAATATTTAAATTATAAGCGCTAGTGGATTTTTTACTATAAATATGTAAATAAAAGTCTATCCACAAATAAACTTCAACCAATGTAATGATGACAAAACCGGCTTTCAACCTAATACAGGTCATCCTCAATGCCTACAAACAAGAGGATGATAAAATTCATTAATAACTTACTACAACAGATACAGTCATTAATGCCCGTTCATATCATCCATGGAGTCACAAAATTGCTGCTTTTAACTCAATGGTTCATCGGTTTGTGTATTAAACAAAACATTAAAATAATTATATAAAATATTTCTTTTAATTAAATTACTACAAACACTAAAAATAGCGGAGACATCATCATTACGCTTAAAGGGTTTTAACAATTATAATCAATAAAAAAATATTTAAGTATATTTTATATCATACAACTGCACCAGACCAAAATATGCAATTATGCTCTGTGTATATAAAAACCAAGTTAATAATAAAAAATTTTAAATCCGTCATAAAAATATGCAGCATATAAAATTCTAATTATTAAAGGGAGATCGCATTAAATTAGTATGAAAGGTGTTAAGTCAAATTTTCAAATAATTTTATTGTAATTATAGGTCTTTACTGATTTAATAAAATACAACACGGTGTAGAGAACAGTTCAAAAGGTTTTACATAATGTTCTTTATACTCTACTCAACTCAGTGTATGACCAATTTGTGTAGCTTCTATACTGCTACGAAATGTAAAATATACAATGACTTATAAACATATATTTTTAGCAAATTACTTTGGGAAACAAATCGCTAATGGAATAGGCTTCATGAAAATCTTCGAAGTGTGGCCAAAATTTATATTTCCTTTCCTCCATCTCACCAGCACTGATGATGACCTTTTCGGGGTTGAAAGCCGGCTTTGTTTTTTAATGAAGTAATTAAGTGGAATGATTCTTTTATTATCATCATACAACAAACGCTTCGTGAAACATATATATCTAATATATATATATATATATATATATATATATAATAATATATATATATATATATATTATATATACCGCAAAACAGGTAATAAAATATAATACTTAATAGAGTAAAAACGGTCTAAAGTTCATACGACCACTCTAAGTAACTAAAAAGTCCAAAACCGTCGGTAGACAACAGATTGAAAATCTCGTTTACGATGTTCATTCAATCCACTCAAAGTCATGGAAATGAGTAAACCGAATAATTATAACAAACGAATCGATGGTAATGCTTTTCTTTTAAGCCTACAGTAGTAGGTGAGGAAAGGACAAATAGTGAGTTAGAAAATAATAGTTGACCCAAAACGCTGTCATAAACGCCTTTGTTTTTAAAAAATAAAAACATATTTCACATTTTGAAAAAAACACGTTTCTTAAAAATGTTGTTTCGTTATACTTGATGACAGAGGTACAAATAACAGCTTGAAAGATACAAACTCGACTATAATAGCCAAATCTTCTAATGAATCCCTTTAGTCCGAGAGATCCGAGCGATAGCAGCGCAGATGAGATACACATGCGTCAAATTATCTAACTAGAAAGTCATTAGGTGCTTTAACGATTTTGAAGCATTTTTGTTATAGCTATGATTTAAACATCTGGTCAGTTTTCTGACCTCTAGGCACGTGTGATATTAAACTTGATAAATGTAACACACGTGGATTTTTGTATTTTTAGAACCCGATTAAAAAGATGTCTTCAAACAACCCAATTTGAAACGGTTTAGTCGTACAGACTTATAGACTCTTGATGATCTTGACACAAGAAAAGAAATACAAATATGATGGTCAATAAATAAGGTACCCCCTACCCGTTTTTATTTGTTCTGCTTTTAGGGATCTGTAGATGCTAAAACGTCGAAATTTGATGAAAGAAGTGGGTGTAACATTTTTTCGCTAATACAAATAATACGCTTCCTTTTCTTTTAAAAAGAAGTGAAGCAAAAATAGCGAAATACGGCGGTTATTTTTAGGGAGACAAACATCAACTTAGCTTAGCGTCAAACTTGCGACGCTAACCTCAAAAAAGAATTTTAAAAAATGAGACACTAAAATGTAAAATGGTCATTGTTTTTTTAATCTAAACTTTTTGAACTTACAAGAGTTAAGAGGTTGAATGCTTCGATAGCTTAGTAATGTCCTGAGAAAACATAGTGTTGCTTGGTCTAATGTTATTTCAGCAAACCATGTCGATTGTCTTACTTCGTAAAACATCGTAACTTAACATTTCATCCATAAAGTATCCCTACTAACCTCTTCTCTTCCAATGCAAAAAAAAACTTAGTCCGCGGTCGGTAAGGGAAAAGAATAAAAAACATGGAAGTTTGTTGTTTCTTAAAAACAATGATACATAGCTCACGAGTTCTATCTTACGATGTTTTTTTACTTTTCGATCCAACAAAAAAAAGTTTTTATTTTGTGTTTTTAAGTACGTTTTAAGAAGTTCCAAATATGGAGGTAATATATAGTGATAGATTAGCGGTAAAAGAAAAACTATTGGATTACAATCTTATAATCTATGGTCATAGGAAATGAACTGTACTTTGTGAGAGATACATGAGACTACGGCTGTATCTACTTCCTATGTCTCTTAGCACCCTGTGTCTATTACGTTGGTAACTTGTTTTACGTTAAGCTAAATTAAATAATTTATTTAATTCAAAAATCTAGTAAATAATAGATATTATTTTTTTCGCTTTGTATCTCTCGGTTTCCATTGGATAAAGGGAAGTACGGACTAAATCAAACACTCTCCCTATATGATTTTTTTTACTTTTCCATATTTATACCGTAGCGTAGGTATATAGGAAAAGTATTGAGTTTTCAGAAAAAAACCGTAACCGGAATGTCGCCTGAATTATCCGTTTCAGGTGTTTTAAAAATCTTCCAAGTGGTTTTCACAAAGTTGTCTGTCCGTATGTGTGTGTGCGTATTAATGCTAGAGACTTGAAACTTAGAACAAAAATCAGCCTGTAGGTGTAGTTGTGCTATATTAGTTCTATTTTTATCGAATGACATATTGCATATGTACGATATTTATTTAATCTTAGTAAATACTTATCTTGCAACGTCAATGGGTTACGGCGAGTACAAAATAAAATAACAAGATGAACTCAAAACTATATTTTAAATACTATAATCAACTGATGACAACTTCACTTCTAATAACTAAATATAAAAACTAAGTACATAATAAATAGTTTCCGAATTCCGGGGACTGAAACTTTATCAAAGTCACTCGGTGATCGGGCATTACCTAATGAAATTTCCAAAAACGAAGCAAACAAAACAATATCAGAAATCAAGACTGATAAGGGCTCATAGATAATGCTCCGATGTAAGCGCAACAGGCATAAAATCCGCTCAATACGTTTTTTAAAAATGGTAAAAAATCGGAAAATAATCCAATCGAGTTGAAATTCGGTACAAGTGTAAACCTTTTTATGTATTTACTATTTGCACTCGTGATGCAGTATAAATTAAACGACCTGTATATTCTGAGGAGGACAAGCGAAGCGAGTCCGAAATCGGTATGATAGCGAATCAGATGTGACGAGGAAAAGTTTCGAGGAATTAGTGTAATGAGTTTTCTTGATTATATACAGGGTGGTCCATCTAAGGAGGACAAGACCTTTTTCTCGGAAACTATAACTGCCAGAAGGATGCGGTTTTCGGAGTTGGATTCAGTGTAATAGTGAGCAGACGAGAAAAATCCGTTTTCGGGCGCGCTTCGCGCCGGTCATAGAGATGTTAATGCTAACTCTTTTAATTTTATATTTAGGTACAGGGAAATATTTTTTGTTCTTTAAAGAATCAACAAAAACAAAAACATTATACGTTTTCCACAAAATTAGTGAAAAACGCATCAAAATCGGACAATTTTTCACCGAGCTATGATGAAAAAACATTTTTTTAAATTTAGTTCACTTCGGCGCCATTTTGGATGATGTTGCATTTAAATAAAATTTATAATACGGACATATTTTTAAACTAGAATCATTGCTTTATTGAAAGAATGTCAAAAGTTTTAATGCTAACCTCTGTTTTAGGTGTAAAACAATCGTTAAACATAACAAAAACAAAAAAATATGGTTTTTCTAAGATAACTTGAAAAGTAAGATAGGGAGCTACGGTTTTATGGTTTGTACAGTTAGCCAACATAAATATCAACTAAATGAGTCCGATTTTAACAAATTCTCTTCACAATTTCAAAAGTTATTACTAATAAATCTCTTAAAATTGCCAAAAAGGGAATATTTTTTATCGTTTACCACCCAATTTTTGATATTTAATAAAACTGCAACGTCATCATACCATAAGATCTTTATTGCAGCTTGTATGAGGATTCCAGATTGCCCCAAAACACTTATTTTTGTTCATTGGTTGTGGAGAAATTACGATTATGGTGATTTTCGTCAATCGTAGAATGCAGATTAGAGGTACCTCGCAAAAACCAAGTAAAATCCTTCATAAACGTTAATAAAAAATTGAGTTTGATGAAAACTACTTTGTTTCTAGAGGTGAAGGACCAATAAAAAGCAAATCACACAACTAGTCTGTAAAGTGATATTTTATTGGTGCGGAAATTTGTTTATTAACCACAGTGAAACCAGCCAATTTTATTTCCGCAGCAATAAACTATGTTCATTTATACTATTTACGTGTAGTTGTGTGTTATAATAATATAATATATATATATATATTATATATATATATATATATATAATATATATTTATATATATATATATATATATATATATATATATATTAATAAAATACACACCGTACCAAGTATAAAATATAAAAAAAAGAAGGAAACAATCTGCCTTTCGACTCTAGAAAATACAAACATAAAAAATTTCATGAATAACGCTGAATTAATAAATGACGTCACATTACCTTGAAATATGCAGACATAAGAAAGCAAACATTCATCAACTTCAATGATTGATTGGCGAAAAGGTAAAATAAATATAATTTTAGCATAAACCGCTAAATCCTAACGGATAAAGATTCAGCGAGAACATTCGCACAGAAGAAGCTTAGAACTTTGTTAATCTGACGTTGACTGATGAATAAAAATTTATTGGCTCAAACATCCAAACAAGGGGGATCTTCATCTTCATATTAAACTAAACACGGCTAATCGGTCACTGAACTTGCAACAAAATCGGTCAACAAATAAGAACAGGATTTTATATTTTGAATTTTACACTTTTTGACCTATAATAACTGTTTAAAACAATTCTAACTGGTAATGCGATGAATCAGGAACTCACGTCAGAATCTAATTAAAATTTGTCCGCCAAATTGGCTGTAATTTTAAAATTATTGGTTATTTTGATAATTTTATGAATGTTATCTATATTTCTCTTTTTCTATACTACAACTGAATTTTTTGTTTATTTTTTTTAAATGATCCGCCAATATGTTTGTTAGGTCCTTTATTGTTTATGTTGGTTATAGTTTATTTTTATTGTTATATTCACCATTTTAATAATATTGGTCGCACTATAGTGTACACTAGAATAAACTAGGATAAGATCTATGTCCGGCATATCCTCGATTCCATATCCTCGATATCGAATATTCTCGATATCCTCGATCGAATATTGGTCGCACTATAGTGTACATTAGAATAAACTAGGATAAGATCTATGTTTGGCATATCCTCAATTCTACTCTTATCTGCCCTAAACATATCTAGGAAAAAATGTACACGGGGAAAAGAACACATGGGAAAAAACACACGGAAAAAAATTTAGGAAAAAAGTACACGGAAAACAAGCGCACGGAAAAAAGTACACGGAAAAAAAACGAGCAACATACAGCAATATACCTTAACCCCCATATTTATTTTCTTTTTTAAATTTACCATAACAGTAGCCCTGCTATGGCTCTTTATTTTCCAAACGTGCACCACTTTCGTATAACATGTTGATCTTTTATTTTTCTTTTCTGCATTTTCATTTTGTTTCAGTTTTCATTTTCCCCCCATATTCATCGTTCAAGCAACATCATAAACATCATTTTCTTATAAATATTCTTTAAAAAACACTTTCCCCACTCTCCTCATAAACATCATTTTCTTATAAAAATTCTTTAAAAAACACTTTCCCCCCTCTCCTCATAAACGTCATTTTCTTATAAAAATTCTTTAAAAAACACTTTCTCCCCTCTCCTCATAAACGTCATTTTCTTATAAAAATTCTTTAAAAAACACTTTTCCCCCTCTCCTCATAAACTCATTTCATCTTAGGAAATTCGCTAAACAGTATAAACTAAAAATAACTGTTAGTTATTTTTATAATAACTGATGGTATGAGTGTCAAAATGAGGATATTTTATAATTAATAGCGAATACCTCCATTTGTAGCTTTTATTATCCTTTCATCCCATTACGAGGTAAGGAAAGAAAATCCCGAAGCCATTATTTAAACAACGAACATTCTTTTTATAGTTTCGTTAAACAATATAAATAGAAATAAAATAAGAACATGAGAAATAAAAAGAAATAAATAACATTGTAATTGCATCTAAATATCAATTAGTCTGGCAACTTGATTTGCTACAACTAAACTAAACCGTTCTAATAAGAACAAGGATCCAATTCAATAAATTTCATCAATATGTCCTCAAGTACTGTCCAATCGCAAATCACGATTCCTTTCTCTAAATACTTTGATTGATCGTAATAAATTTTAAACTTGAAGCAAATTGTATAAATTATATACAAATTATTTTACAGACTACTTAAAAAGACATCGAATAGAAAAATCGCCATTTCATTTATCCTTAAGACCACATTAAATTAACAAATTTTAGAACAATAGAAGTTTTTTAGGGCGCTTGAAGCACTCGTGAAGAAATGTTCTCTTTCAAAGTGTCTTACATTTGAAAAGGGTTGTGAAGACTATTTGGCAAATACAAGAGAGTAAGTAGTCATGAACATAAATTATTTGAATAACTACAATACATCAAACAGATATTGTTCAAAGGAAATATTTATAAGAATGGTATTGAAAGGTACAGGGTACTTCAAGTTCACTACAACTAAGAATAATAGGACATAGATTATTTACAGCGAGGGAATGTAACAGAGCTACGACTCGAGGGGGTTGAGTACTTTTTATAATTTATGGTGAAAGCTTCTAAGGAGAGTATTAATAGAGTAATAGAGTAATAAATAAAGAAGTTTTTGAATTATTAAAATTAAAATTTTATATCAGCTAAGGACATTCAGTCTAATAAAACATCATCATCAGTGCTAACGGTTAAAAGTGAAGGAGGATAAAGGAAAAGTATTACGGACGCAGCATTAATATATATATAAAAGAACTTTAAAAATGCTATACCACGCACTGACTGAATCAGTTTTAAACTACTGTATCCTAGCTTGGGGAAGTGCTGCGAGCACTTACCTTAAAGATGCGGAAGTCGCTCAAAAAGCAGTTTTAAAAATAGCACTTAAAAAACCTGTGTTGTATTCCTCAAAACAACTTTTTAAAGACTTTAATGTATTACCTGTGGAACAATTATTCAAAAAAGCTGTTATAATAAAATATTATCAAAATGAAAACAAACAAACACTACACCATACTTACCTGACAAGAACACAACAGACTAACTATGTACTAACACCTTTATGTAAGACTGATAAGAAACAAAAACACTCAATATACCTAGGACCACTTTACTACAACCAACTACCTAACTCTCTACAAACTATTCAAAATATTAACACATTTAAAAAAGAAATCAAAACCTACTTACTGGACCAATATCTTAACTCACAAGACTAACTAACTACTTGACTCGAAGAATAACCTGATAACCACTTGAATTTATTTATATATAGATATATAGATAAATAATGTAATAATAAGAAAAAGGACAAAAAAAAATTCTATAAAATATAAATATAAGATATGGAGAAGAAACTCGAGGCAGAGCCCTCGCTCTAGATGAGCTTTACATCTACTGAGGGCTCTCACCAAATGTAAAGCAGTTAAAACAATTAAACTTAAAGTTAATTTTTTTTATTAATATAAAGAAAAATATGTTTTGTAAAAATATTATTGTATATAATTTTTTGGTGAAAATAAAGAAATTATTATTATTATTATATATATAATATATATATATATATATATATATATATATATATATATATATAAACATTAATATATATAACTACTATATAGTGGTTATCATGAAAATTCTTGTCTTCAAAGTCTGCTAAAATTCGAGTCTTTAAAATACTTTTAGCGAATTTTCTTTGGAAAAAAATCGCTAATGGGATAGGCGTCATGGCGGAAGTCGAACCTCGAACCACGACAAAAATGCGTTTCATATTTCCATAAGATGGCAGCGCTGTTTTAAAAGTATAACTTCTTTCTGATACTTATTTCTTGTTTCTTTGCAATCAAAATTACATTAAAAATAATTATTACTATTTACTTAATAGAAAGTATTATTTACGATGTTTGATAGTGACTAAGTTATAAGCAACTCAACCAGAGTAAAAAAAAAACAGTTGAAGGGCTAAATAAAAGTGTTTTGTAAATGCTATTTATTTTATTATTACACTTTACCTCAGAAAAAATAGCATACAGTATATGACTGAAATTACCTCTTACCTCAGCTCCCTTGTACTGACTTGCGTCGCTCGCCGGTAAATATAGTCGCTTCGGTAAAAAAGATTTATTTCACAGCCTAGTAGTATCATATACAATTATTTTATAATTACTTTTCACCTCAGAACAAAATATCATTCACGTACAGGGTTGTGAATGATTTTTCACCTCAGAACAAAATATCATTCACGTACAGGGTTGTGAATGTTTTTGTACCTCAGAACAAAATATCATTCACGTACAGGGTTGTGAATGATTTTTCACCTCAGAACAAAATATCATTCACATACAGGGTTGTAAATGATTTTTCACCTCAGAACAAAATATCATTCACATACAGGGTTGGAACAAAATATCATTCACATACAGGGTTGTGAATGATTTTTCACCTCAGAACATAATATCATACACATACAGGGTTGTGAATGATTTTTCACCTCAGAACATAATATCATTCACATACAGGATTGTGAATGTTTTTTTACCTCAGTTTCTTTTACTGACTCACTTTGCTCGCCAGTAAATATAATCGCTTTGGTAAAAAAAATCATTTCACAGCCTAGCAAACATAAAATACTATTTTCATTTCCTTAAACACTCGAAATATATCTTAAAATATTAACACGGCACTAAATCCTCAATAAATAAACTTAAGATCCTGATACTTGTTAGTTCCGGGAGTAACTTACAAAACTAGAAGTTACAAAAGTTAGAAGAATTTATAAAAGAAGTCTTCCAAGTACCTGACCTCTCTCATGAAAATTAAGAATGAAGTTCAAGTATTACTTGATATTGAGAACCGTCAAAATCAGAGGTCAATAAGTCTTTTATTTAAACCATTGTTTCATTTTCTTTTGACAGTAAGAGGACTGTAAAAGAAACTATACATAAAGGGATTCATACAATACATACCAGTATTGAGGTAGTCCTGTTTAAACACTCAACATTTTCACTTTATTGATTATAATACTTTTTACTCATTCTACAGATTTATTTAAATTATTTATCGGTTGTAAATAGAATCGATATTTAATTTTACAATATTAACTTAAATGTAAATGTTTCTAAACCTCTTAGTCTCAGGTTGAACCTTAAAATAAACATTATAAACTTTTTTTAGGATGCCATCAAAAACATCCGAAACCAGGATATCACCTGAAGAATCCGTTTTAGACGTTTAAGACCTCCTAAGTGGTTTTCACAACGTATCAGTCTGTATTGATGTGTGTGTGTGTGTGAGTATGTAAATGTATGTATGTATATGTGTGATTGAGTGTGTCTGGTCTCTAGCACTAGAAGAAACAATTGTTTCTTCTAGTGGATTTGTGCTAGAGACCAGAAAACTTGGAACAAAAACCAATCTTTCATGTCTAGATGTTATTAACCCGCATTAAGGAGCAGGAATTTCGAAGACCTATTAAACGCGGTAAAGTGTTTCAATCGTTTGAGATTTAGCACGCATGTAGTTATATATAAAACCAAGATTCATTTCATCGTCAGTATTTGTACCAAAATTCGCTAAAACCAATCAACTTGTTAAAACCTGAAGTATAAAATATTTATACACTCCCTTTAACATGGAAGATAACTTTCCTATTTCTCCAATCTCTAAGATATATACTGAAAATTTATCTATTAATTTATCAATATATTTTCACTTTTAAATTGTTAATTTAAATATTTAGATAACCAAAAAAATTTAATAAATGACCATAAAACATTTAATCATTAAATTTCAAGAACTTTTTATTTTTGGCCACCCTAAATCTACCATTTAATTAAATTAACAAAAAATATAGTGCCGACAAAAAAGTGCAATTTGTTCCACGACTTTTTTCCCAAAAAAATAAATATTCTATTAGACAAAATGGGAAATTTTTACAGCAGTGAAAGAATAAACTAAGATCAAACATAGGAAAGAAAGAGAGAGAGTAAAGGATCGAAATATACGATTTGAAGATCAAAATACGAAGATGGATAAAGAAAAGCACAGCATAAAGTATACGCCGGTTATCGAAAAATATCTATTAAAAGGTAGGTTATTAAATAATAGATAAGGTTACAGAGTTCACGAGTAGATAAACTAAAAGGTGCAAGGTTCGAATATAGCGCGGGATCAAATATTTTAAGGTCAAATGTTTCAGCTTCTCTAACTAAAAAATTGGATAAGTCACGCAGTTATCTTTCTTTTCTTTCCGTCTAGAAAAATTAACATAAAATTTGTTGGATATTAAAATTAATCAATTTTCAAGTCCACGCAGGACCAAGGTCGTGCGTTACTCTTTCTTTATTTATTCTTTTTTAATTTAAAAGTTTAAGTTCCACAGGTTACTGTGGGTCTAAACTACTTTATAGCTAGAATAATTTTTTTAAGGAATTTAAAAAAAAAATATATAATTTAGAAAAGAAAAAATATTTTACATTTAATAAGTCAGAAGTTGGTGAAAAGGACACAATGGTGTGGTCTACTCACCAGGCTTGACCTCCCCACTCTTACTAATGAGTCAGAAAGTTTTCCTAACAATCGGTGTAAATCAGAATTTGTTTTTTCTTCAGGCCGCCTAAAATTTATTTTGAAACCTTTTGGCACTTTTTAAACCATAATTTTAGTGCAAGACATTTTTAGTCTTCTAAATCTTCACCTACATAGCAAAGGGTTTTAGATATCTCCTTAAATTAAAGCAATATTGGTGTATATAAATTGAAATGCTAGGAAAAGGAAACCTCATACATGCAACCCCCATAAAGAAAGATCTTAGTTATACAAGAGAACAAACAAAAATGGCTAATCAGCATAGTGTTGGTACTGATCCAAACCTCAGGACAGAAGAAGGGATTGTGCCCTAAAACTCTCGATATTTACTATATAATATAAAACATTTTTTAGGCCAAGGGACAAACAAAAAAGCTTAAATATATTCACACTGAGAACTTCCTTCAAGAATTTTTTTTTCAAACTTCACATTGCACCTTTATAGACAAACTTGGGACAAAACCCCGTGGGAAGATTTGGTGACAACAAAAAGAATGATAAACGACGGACTTGAGACAGACAACAAACTCTTTTGAAGTAAGACTCCCATCTCCTTGGACTCGCCGTATCCATATGCTAAACTTTCTGTCTTCGGCAGAAAGAAAGTACCGTAGCCACTGATTTTAACAAAAGAATACGAATTGTTTATTTTACCTCAGAATATCCACGAAGTATTATCTAGTTGGACATATCTTTATACTTTTCTTAAATTTATACCGTAGGTAGGTAAATAGGAAAACCATTGTTTTTATTAAAATAACTGAAACCGCGATGTCACCTGAATTATCCGTTTCAGGTGTTTAAGACCTCCTGAATGGTTTTGACAAAGTATGTGATGTGTGGTCACAGTATGTGCGTGTGTCCTGTTGGACACGAACTAGTGCGAATCTAAGCATTACTAAACTGTTTTTGAACAGCAAAATGTAATTTTACTGACACTGTCAAGAAAATATTTAAAAATAGTACGAAACATTTTTTTTGGTAATATTCTACCTTCTAAGCAGTTACAGTACATTAAAATAGAATGGCAAAAATCAGGTACATGTACCCAACATCGGAATCGCTACGCTCATCCACGCTGCTTCCGACTCGCTTGGTTCGTCCTCGAAATATAAAAATCACTAAATTTATACTGCAATACGTCATTTCTTATTTATTCAATTCATTCCATAAAATGTTTAAAAAATGCTCATAATGAAATAAAAATTGGCATATATGTTAGTTTTAATTATAACTATACATGTGTGCACAATTTTAAATCAATAAAATTATTTTTTCGCATGCTATGAATTTTTTCTACAATTTTCGCTAAGTTATTACTGTACGTAGTTCGGGGCACATGCGTACCAAAAAGCCGAGGGTCTCTAGTTTATCTAGTCACTCCACTTGCGCTTCCTTGTGATTAAAATGTTTAAAGATTGTTTTAGTGTACTGTGTGGGCCATGTGTGCACAATTTTAAATCAATAAAATTATTTTTTCGCATGCTATGAATTTTTTTTACAATTTTTGCTAAGTTATTACTGTCCGTCAATGAAATATTTATTTTTTATTTTTTTATTTATTTATTTTTGTTTATTTATTTTTTATTTTTATTTATTTATTATTATTTATTGCATTTCCTTTTACTAAAGTTGTATAACTAACCTGAAGCATAAATATATATTATTTTCTTAATAGTTTTTTAATAATAATAAATTATTTTATCAATTGATTTAATAAACCTACTCACAATAAAAAAAATTAAAAAAATAGTAACAGAGTAAACATAATAAACTATTAAATGAAACTAAAATATTTACAAGAAAAAATAATTAATTGGAAACATAAAAAAAGGAAAATTAAACAGCGCACAAAAAAGCGGCTTAAAATAGTTATTTATGCACCAAGGGAGAAGAATGTTATTATTTCCCTGAGCAGTAAGTTGGTTCCTCAGGCGTAAGCCAAGGACATTTAACTCCCTAGGCGAAGCCGAAGTATTTATGTGTTTAACTCCCGAGTCAAAGCCGAGGGAGTTATGACTATTAACTCCTGAGGCGAAGCCGAGGTAGGTAATTGCAAGAGGAAAATGGAATTTTACTCCCAAAGTATATAAGATTTTATCTCTAGACGTTGATTTTATTTAATTACGTTTTGTTGTATCTTATTCTAATTATTTTTGGGTCGGACCCCCAAATAAAAATTATTAAGAAAATAAAAATAATATATTTTTACGGTATAGTGTAATTATACAGCACGCCCTTATAAATTTTAGGGGTAAAATCTATATTAAAATTAAAAAAAATTAAATATTAAAATTTATATATTAACCCCATAAAAATAATAAAAAATTATTGCTTCAAACAACTTCTTTTGACCTGAAACGGATTTGGAGCCAATAAATTTTTTTTTTTGGTCGGGTCCCCCTTATAAATTTTGGAGGTGCTGCCCCCGGGAAAATTTAAAAAAATTGTTCGGTCACCTGTATAAATTTAGAGAATACCACTCCCCTAAAAATTGATATAATTGGCTCTAATAACCCAATAATAGGAGTGAAAAGTGCATCTTTACTCTCTAAAAACTAGTCAATAAACTTTACATTATACACCGTCTGGAGATAAAAGTTTATTTTCTCTCTTTATTTTATGTCTGTAAAAAGTTAAATAGTTGCTCTAATCATTAAATAATTGAAAATATAATTAAAATACTTATTTAGAATCTTATAAATAAAGGAATAAATAAATATATATTTTCTGTTTTGGAATTAATCTTTAATAATTTTAGAGAGACTTCTCGAGTTTTGATTATGAATAAGATAAATATCAGATAATAATACATATTATACTTCATGAAAATACATAAATAATTCAGCTTATTCACAACAAAATTAAAAAAAAAATTTTTTTTGACGGAAACAAAACAGTATGCATAAATTTATAGTTAGATTGGAGAAACAAATTAAAGGGCGTAGTAGTAAGCATTAAAATGGTAGTAATATAATTTAAAAATATGGTAATAAGTACTCTTATAGTGTGTGAGGATATGAAACTTTAGCTTGAGAGCTACAAGCAATATAAGAAATAGAACTATATGGTATTCTTTAATATTATAAAGTAAACAAAAAAATGAATAAATTAATATTATAGAGTAAGAAAAACTAGAGAAGAAAAATGCTCAGTATTAGGACTGAAGTATATAATAATAATATTATTGCCCGTTTAGAGCCTTGCGGCTCATCAGGGATAACCCCTGCGGGAACCACCTCGGGTGGTAGTAGCAACCGCTACTCTCAAAGTGAATTCTAAAGTTGGCGATAATTTATCTAAACAATAATCTACTATAAACTGAGAGCGTAAACTGGGATGCGAACCCCAGACCTCCGTGGGTGACAAAGGTCAGTGAAATCACTAACGCCTTAACGACCTCGGCCACGGAGGCGGCAGGACTGAGGTACCTATTTTAAGGTTAAATTATGTTCACCATTCTTTTTACGAAAAAACAAGCTCATTTTTCCATTGGGAATACGTCAAAATTCATAGACAAGGAAAACAAGAAAAGTATTATTTATTCGTACATTTTTAAAACTATTGTTGAAGTTCTGTAATTTATTCTATAGTCCGTTATTGATAAATATAAAAACCTAATTTAAAACTTGTTTACCAATTAAATTGAAATGAGTAAATATTAACTAATTTTTATAACCTTGTCACGTTTTTAAATCCAAAGGACGATCAAAAGTGGCTACTCGACCCGGTTTGAAGATAGCTACCAAATTCAGTTTAGTCAAGACGGGACTGGACAAAAATTATATGCCAACCGACCAGCAAAAATGGTCAGAACAGTCCTAGCCAGAAATAGTGATCAGCCAATCACCAAACTAATGGTTTCAGACACAAAAAGCCACTTGCTGTACCAATGTCTAACCCATCCACAAGTCAAGCCCACAAGACTACCCAGCACTACCACAAAATTTAATTTACATTCACTAAAACAAAGACTTTTCACTGCCCACTCGGAGGCTCATAGATTAGGCGCAAGATTTCCCCAACCTAAATTCATACCTGCTTTCCACAATGACTGACAGATGGTACATAAATAAATACAATGATTATTAAATAAATAAAATGATATCAACGTCACACTGAAAACATACGCAGATAGTATGCACCCATACTCTCGAGGAATGAATAGGACAAATGGCCGCTGGGATTAAAATGGTTTTCTAACTGTCTGAGTGCAAGCGATTCCAAAGACTTACACACTCACTTTTGACATCAGAGGTTCAAGGATCCCAGCCTTGCTTTACAAATTAGATACTTTTCATTCTCTTTAGACGAGCATAGCGAATCTTATAAGGTGAGAAAAAGTTACGAGGCACTCCGTACCCGACATTTTGTTTTACTTGCTTTACTACCAATGATCAGTACACATGGACAGGTCACCATATAGTGATGCTAATATAATAAATTTTTATTACCACGCTAGGTACTGGTTTATACCGGGTCACACAAGTAGTGGGAATTTGACAGTTCTGCATATAGGAGCTGAAGCCGGATCAGGAACAGGGGCAAGCCTTTTATAAGCTCTTTTTATCCATTTCTTAAGAGATGGATACAAAAGATAAAAAAGAGGGGCTCTAAACCCCCTATTAAGCCCTCTCTCCCACCCCTTCTTCGGTTGGTTTGAACCTAGATCGGTTGGTCTCAAGGATGTTGAATAAAGGGGATGACGCACTAAGTCGAATTGCCATTCAACAAAGTGACCCCATCGAAAATCAAAACATAGAGAAGAATGCAACACAAAACACACGTGAAAAACCAACTGCACATGCTTTGGTACGAACTGCGCATGCTATGATCCCTATAACAGCGCAGGTCTTAAAATTTAGAGGCAAACTTTAACTCTCAATGGTTTCCCATCTTTTGCTTGCGAAGTTATAAACAAATTGAAAAAATCCATACTTTTTAACTGCTTTTTGTCAATATGCTAAAATTACAGCATTAAAGAAATTAAGAACATTACAACCAAAATTGAATCTTTGAAAACTAGCAAAACATTTCACTAGGCTAAAAAAAAGACAAAATATTAACACATTTAACTTACTCTCTACGAAAAGTAAACGGTAAAGCTTTAATTAATCTCACTAAAGTGGCTACCTAGAGTCCAAAATGTAAAATATAAGCACAAATGACTTGACAAGCACCAAATGTAACAATAACGAAAGCACTGAAGAAAGTTTAGAAGCAAACTCGACAACCAAGAATTGTATAACAACTTAGCTACATAACCTGCGTTTGGCGCCTTTTTTAATAATAACCTAAGGGAAGGTAAGTTTGCTCCTATTTCTCTATCTCATACAACTTCCATGGGGTCAGAAATGTTCCTTAATGCGTCATCCCCTTTATTCAACATACTTGGTTGGTCTGAACTAAAGTAATATATAAACCAAGTAGAGAAACAAACGCGATTTCTGCCAAACCTGGCATGTAGTTCAAATTTTGTCCACCAGGGAGTTGGCTCAATTTTTTTTATGTCCGCGGCCATTTTGTTTTACCCTAGTAAATGTAAACAAACTATTAACGGTACTCAAAATTTTTATTTTTATTGCATTTATTTGAACAGTTTAGTTTAAAATGTTAATAATTTGTGTAAGAAATACATTTTGCCACATCCAATAGTGGTTTTAGTCCAAATCTTTAAATACTAGGTTTGTTTCAATTACTTAAAACGAGCGGCTAATTAAACTTTTTTTTCGTTTGCACAACTTAACTTAGTACATTTTTGCAAATGATATTTGTTTTTTCCCTTCAAATATTAATTGTAATCAGTAATTTAACAAATTTAACCTAATTTTTTTTAATGTAATAAAAGCAATCGTAATTTTAAGGCAATACACTGTCGTCTGAATTTTCTTTAAAATCTTAATACAAACATGTGGTTTACCTTTACTATAAGTTCTCTTTTTTTAACTAAATTATTATTATTTAACAGAATTTAATACAAAATCATTAAATCATCACGTACATATTAAAGTACGAAAACACGATAAAATGTAAAACTCACCTAATGTTATCAGGGTTGCCAATAAAATTAAATAAAAAAACCTAAATCCGAAAATGCGCAAGCGCAGTTATTCTAATTTCAGCTATTTTTTATTTTTGAGTCAGCTATCAGCTGATTGGGCAGGTCTGATTTTTTTACATGTGTCAGTATAGGAGTTTCCCTCCTTGGTTTATATATTACTTTAGTCTGAACCTAGACCGGTACCGGACGGGTTGAAGAGAGGGTTGAAGAAGGGGCTTAAGAGGGGGTTTGGGAGGGGGTCTATGAGGGGAATGAATGAGAAAGAGGTTATAAAGGGCTTCAAAGAGAGGGATTATTGAGGAAAAGGTAATAAAAGGCTTGCTCCTGCTCCTAATCATGATCGGGCTCCGGCTTCTATATGCAGAGCTGTCAAATTCCTACTACACACACACACCTAAAGAGGTGAAAACTCTAGAAGCATTGTGAGATAGATTGGTAAGAATAGACTGTTATTTAGAACCACGACACTCGCCAGATCCGCACCCTAACCCCATGTGACCGGTAGGATTGAGCTGCCGTCCATCTAGGTTTGAACCACGTCGGATACTTCTTTCAACTGCCGTTATTTAACAACATCGGTTTTACCGCAGGGCCAAGAGGTTGGCGTACAAAACATGTAGCATTTTATTCATATAACAGTTAAACCTAAACTAGGTTTAAGTCGCATGTAACTTAAATAGACAAAGTTTCAAACTAAAAAACTTAAACCCGAAGCAATTTTCACAAAAAACGGTACTTCAAATAAGTAAACTTATAAATATGTAAATAAAGTTACTGAGTTCAGCGTAGCGGGCATTTGTAGCGCGTGCGTGATGAAGACTGTTTTACCTCCGGCCAATGTTTACAAAAATAACTCTTTTTCTTTTCTGCGCCTCTATATTTAGAATAAAAATTAAAGATTTTTTTGAAGGACGTTTCAATCTTAAGACGAAGTTTATATAAGTGTTAGATTTAACTTCTTCTATGACGTAAAACTTACTCAAAGTTTAAAAGCATCTCTATTGCCGAGATCTTATAAGCACTAGCTTTTGACATAAGAGGTTCAAGAATCTCAGCGTAGGTTTAAGCACTCAGTTTTGACATCAGACACTCACGGATCCCAGCTAGTATTTTCACTCTCAGTTTTGACATTAAAGGTTCAAGGTTAAAGGCATTTGAAATTCGAGGCAGTATGCCACTTATATAAATTAGTGATATGACAAACTACCATTTGGCCACAAAGCGTCCTGTGACCACTTTGCCGTGTAGTTCGGGCCACATGCGTACCAAAAAGCCGAGGGTCTCTTGTTTATCTAGTCACTCCACTTGCGCTTCCTTGTGATTAAAATGTTTAAAGATTGTTTTAGTGTACTGTATGGGCCATAATTAACTTTCATGAAATTTAAAATAAGTAAACAACAAATACACTACGCACCATACATGCACATATATCCATTACGCATTATCTTACTTCTCTATAAAAGAAAAGTATTACTTTTTAACTTATTAAAATTAAAAAGAAAAAACAAAAATAATATTAACTGATTGTAAGAAAATACGGAGCTTGGCATTGGTATAGGTAACTTTATTATATCTTTTTATAACTTTATAAAGTTTAAACTTTAAGTAGCAACGAATAACACAAGTAAATTACCGCTTCCACAAACCGAACAACCATTTATTTTCCAATTTTAACACATAATTGGAATTATTTTGAATTTTGAATTAGATTGAAAAAAAACTAAGTTAAGCTTGCATCGAGTTTAATGTCTTATTTATAATGCAATGTAGTTATCTATTTTTAAAGTAACTTTAGTGCCTAAAGCAAATTTAAAATACAACAAGGTGGTTTAAAATAAAATAATAAGTATAGGAGTAGTAGGTAATAACTCTATATAGAAGAATAACAATTATTATTTAAATATAATTACTTAATAATAATTATTTAAGTTACTAGGCAACAAAATGGATTTTTTTAAAATTTACTTTTGAGCCGAAGATGAGGATTGGCAAGACAAATTTACAGAGGGGACTCCGAGGCAGGAAAAATAAAATTTTACACATGAGGTAAAGCCGAGTCAGGCAAATTTTAATTACCTACTACGATGAAACCGAAGAAGATAATCTTAAAACGTGTCAGTCATGTTTCCTTTGCTGCGTAGCGGTATACAAAATTTTATTTTTTTATTTTTCACTAAATTTTATTTGATTTTTTTACAAAATTTTATTTTAATTTATATTTTTTTTACAAAATATTTTTAATTTTTTTTTTTTACAAAATTTTATTTTAATTTATTTTTTTACAAAATTTTATTTTAATTTATATTTTTTTAAAAAATTTATTTTTATTTTATTTTTTACAAAATTTAAATTTTATTTTAATTTATATTTTTTTTTAATTTTTTTTCTATACTAACGGCAGAAAAGCTTAAAGTCGTATTAATTCGGTCTGGCTACGCTAATCCTTATAAATTATAGTAAAATTGTAATGGCTACGGTTTTATAACTTCTGTCTCGCTACGCTCGCCTTCAGAATATTGAATTAAACCAAATACCTAGAGTAAATATCCTCTAATGTCATGATTATCCAAAGCTTTAGGTAGTATTACTTCAGCCTCGAAGTAATTTTCACATTACTTATTTTAGGACTCGACTACTACTTCCGCTCCGCGGCGTCGGCGCTGGGGGCCGTTGACGTCTATGACACAAAAATTTCATAATACATACAATAATATATATATATAATATATTATATATAATATATATATATATATATATATATATATATATATATTAATATATATATATATATATATATATATATATATTATATATATTATACAGATTAACTATATATATTTAGTTATATATATATATATATATTATATATATATATATATATATATATATATATATATATATATATATATATATATATATATTTGATCAGGGAGACCCCCATTCAAAAAAATCAACCTCCACCCACTCTTCCTTCTATAACCCCAACCTCATTTTGTAATCGAAGAATGAGCTACTGTCGATACTTAGTGTTATCTCTGGACCGGTTTCGGCATAACGCCATCATCAGCAGGCGGGGCAACACTCGAGCTCTCAACTAATAAAGTCATATCAGTGAATAACTTCTAGTCTCAATGAGCACGACGAGCCCTCTGAAGATAAGGGAGGAAGTAGGAGAGGGTTTATAAAGGGAAAATGTACAGAGTCAAGGCCGTGACTCTGAGTAGTCAGGTGTGCGTGTGAGTCATCTGACGTTATGATGCTTTGTGTCTTTTATTATGATGTGTACCGGTGTCATGGTTTTCCCGTTTTCGTTTTTAGTCAAGTGCTGGTTTGAGTATCGAAAAAGCTATGTCCGAATTGAAAGTAAGTTGTTCGTTAATAATTGTCTTGTCAGTAATTCTGTGTTAATATATTTCTAGTCTTTTAAGTACGTCAAGTTTATTCATTTTGTAATTGAAAATTGGCTAAAAAACATTAAATTTCTTCAAATATTGGCTAAAATATTTTAAAATCTTTTCTGAAACATGAGAAATATGTGATTTATAGATACATAGCTAGGTTGATAGCTTGTCATCATATTCATATATTTGCCATGTGTCTCAATTTCCTCTACCTATGGCATAAAAAAGAAAAAGTAAAAAACAAAATAAACATACAGAGAGAGAGAGAGAGAGCGAGATATTACAGATAGAAGTGTGGTGATACAGAAAACATAAAATCACCATTAGATCTTTCGATAAGAAGATCAGTTCAATTGAAATCCTAGATCACAAAAAAATCAAATAATACAGCAGGACTTGAATCTATTTTACAGCCCTCTCAATCAGGTAAGTACAACATGCACACGTGGTTAAGTTCGTACAAAGAACGACATAAAAATCCTATAAAAATATCTTACAGACGATTTAAGTTCCCTAGACAACTATTGGATGGATTTAATTCAAAGGCCATTAACTTTATGGACATGTTCATGATCGAACCGAAACTCTAAAACAAACTATAAATATACAGAACGTACAAAATTCTTGAAACTAAAAGCGAGGAACGTGCGATAATGAGCTTTATGATAAACTACTAGAGTATAGATTTTCTATTGGCAAAGTACAAACTAAACTAATTAATATAAGTAACACGGTACTTTATCAAGTAAGGTACAAGAATTCATCTCAACTTTAACCTTCTAAAGAAGCAATTATTCTTACTAGGTTAACATTCTTTATAAAGTAAAATTTTAATTGGTATTAATTTATGTTTTTTTTTATAAATTAAAGTTTACAACCAAATTCATATAATTTAACACATGGTGTTTTTAAAATGACAGCTAATCAACATTGCTCTGTAGAAGGCAATTCCGGTATACCGGGTAAAGAATTTCATATGCATCGATATTACATCCCTATAAATAAAGAGGAAAAACGTACTAAAACCAATAAAAAACCAGGATTTTAACAAAAATCTATAATGTTTGTCAAACAATGTATAAGTGAAGAATTACTGGACCATGGTGACACTGGTATCAAAATCAATAAACCGAACGTTGTTACGTTTAACTGAAAATGATTTGGTTCATCTTCAACTCGTGAATCGTATATATATATATATAATATATTTATATTATTATATATTATATTATATATATATAATATATATTATAATATATATATATATATATATATATATTATATATATATAATATATATATATATATATATATATATAGTGTGTTTATGCATGTGTCAATTTTGCTACTTAGAACGGTTGGATGGCGTTGAAACCGGTTTTAATCGATTCTTAATGCCAACTTTTGATCGATTTTAAATTTCATTATTTTGATGACGTCATACATTTTCTACAAAGAATGGGCTACGTAACCTTCTAACATCTCGTCGAAAGACTTCGAGAGTTATCATGCGACATATGCAAGAGAGGACCCCCAATCGATTAGCATACCAACGTCCTTGCAATATATACGCTTCGTATAAACGCCATTCAAGAAAAACTGATTTCAAAGAACGAGTCTTTTCGCGCGTTAATAAATAGCATCT
Organism: Microvelia longipes; assembly: GCA_018340805.1. Classification (NCBI taxonomy): domain Eukaryota; kingdom Metazoa; phylum Arthropoda; class Insecta; order Hemiptera; family Veliidae; genus Microvelia; species Microvelia longipes. Next base: position 25,855,768 of record JACMZG010001914.1, on the reverse strand, counting down.
TATTAATTAAGATTTTAATTAAACATTAAAACAGTTAAGAAGGCGAGTCTAGATGATTTATTATAAATAGCAATGACATTAAAAATTTCATTAAATAGTTAAATAACATTAAAAAGTTCTTTCTTACACAAAAGATTAAATATAATCGGAAATAAATAAGAACCCGAATAAGAGTACGGTAACATGAATATATAATACTAAATAGCCAACTCCCATAAAATAATTGGTTGTCGTGAGATAAAACGTCAGAGATATGTTACAAAAAGTCCTTCCTATAGAAAAAAGGAAGTTAAGAAAAAAAGGGCCTTACATTTAATTAGTAGTGTGTGGAACCGTGCGGGTTTGAGTCTCCCGTTAGGTGTCAGATGTGGAAATAGCTCGCTTTTTTGCCTTGGAGCGCAAATTGGGCATTCGTGAGGTTTTAAAAAGAAATAGAGAAAAAAATACACCTCCTACTAGAATTTTTCTTATTTCGTGATTTATTTTACAAAAGAGTCTAATTGTGATTTATAGACTACCAATTGTTTTTCCAGCCCTCTCCGAGAAGATTTTGGATTGGAGGAAAATAACAACCAATAGGTTCCACAAGTCTTTGATCTATCTTTTACCTTTTATTTATAGTTTGGTTGGAAATATTTCGTAATTTCTTTAGGTGGGTTTAGCATGTTGCATCCTGACTATAAATATAGAACGTTTCTTATTATCTGCATGATGTTTGCCATGGACCAAAACACAGGAAATATTTGGCCAAAATAGTATCGTCACCGTTTTACAAGGAAAATAGAGGGGGGTAGGAGAAAACTACCCCAGAGGTTTTATTTTTCATTCTTAATGTTTAACTCACTTAATGCCAACATAATAATAATTAATAATTCCCACAATATAAGAATGACATTAAATACAAATACGAACTAATAGGAAAAACACGCAGTCTCTCCACTGTGAATCATTATGAACTCCAAAAACATGTACGTTCAACTAACCACTACACAATAATAAAGAACCAAAAATGTGGCTCGACATGCTTATAACCTGACGATAAAAAGAATGTAGTAGTGCTATGAGGTACTATGTACTATACTTAGTTTCGTTTCAATACGTCAAGTGTTTATATGGTTTTGGTTGGATCATAAAAAATAAGGTGCATCGAGCGAGGTCAGTTCCTGGCTGGGCGACCGCAGGGCAGAGACTAATGTAATTAATATCTAAAGGCGAGTGACTTGCTGAGTATGTAAGGAATTAATTTACTATTTGAGGACAAGCGAAGCAAGCCCAAAGATGTGTTGCAGTATAAATTTGGCGAATTGTATATTCTGAGGACGAGCGAAGAGAGTCCAAATTAGGGGGTATGAGCGTAGCTAATCCGATGTTGAGAGAAAAACTTCCGAAGGTACCCCGTACCCATTTTTGAAATGCTTCTGATTCATCAAATCGGATTATTGATACCACCTGGTTTTAACAAGGGTTCTTTGCTTCAGCAAGGCTGTTCCATATAAAAGCTTCAAGCCTAGAGTCCCCATTGGGTTCAGGGATATCTAAAACGGATTTTAGCCGCAGTTCTGTTTCCAACTCTCATCGTACATGCACCTCATTACAACATACTTCATAAGAAACTTCGCTAAAACCTAAGATACTACTAAGATTAGTTAAGTCATAAAAAGTATCGATATCTTTTTAAATCTGTCGGAATTCCTGGATCAGTCAGGAGTAAAACCGAATAAAACCATTCCTCTTTCGTTGAAGAACAGTTTAAAAAATCTTATCAAACAGAGTTAAGGGAGTGGCTTAGTTTTCTCTGAAGACACGATCACAAGTAGTCAGTAGTCAAACTAACCTGAATTATCTACAAACGTCCGTCTTTACACAATAACCTCCAAACGTTTGATTCAATTTAGGAATGTGTTTGACATATTCTAGCGGTACAAAAACCGTGTCCTAGCAGACACAAAATCGTGTTTTAACAATCTCTACACATGTAGCCACTTAGCAGTAACAGTGTTTTTGCTCGGGTAAAGACAGTAAGCATTATCAACAATCTACAAGTTAGAAAAGGTTTAAAAACAATTAGGATTTTGAAAAATGTCTCCTTATAACTAAAAAGTCTTTTATCGGGATTAAGATTTATCTATCACTCTTATACCTGTTTATTTTCTTTAGTGAATTTTCATCATAAAAATAATAACCCATATAAGTTTGCTATGATGACAAAAATGGATGGGAGCAACGGTGGGAATCGACTTCATTGGCCAAAACTATATATATACATATACATATATATATATATATATATAATATATCATATTATATATATATATATATATATATATATAATATATATATAATTCGAAAAATACTTTTTACAGTTGTTAACATATCATTAGGGTCTTTTTAGATCCCTTTAAAATATTTAGTTTTCAGGTATGTTTCAACTTAAATTATATATGGTTATAGATACTTAATTTTGGTTGGTAATGGTTAGTGTTAGCCACAAAAATATGCGAGGGGCAAATTGTCTTGTATTCATCCTTAGAACCCAAAAACCCCAATAAACGTTTACCTTCCAATTTGCATTTTCTATTTTCCACCTAAAATTTGATGTGGCATGGGACACCCCAAGTTTACTACACAAACAAAAAGAAGTTACTTTACACACAAAAAAATTATCCAAAGTTTCATTAATTGATGTCCAACGGTTTAAAATTTATGGGGGAGGGGGCTTTTAATGCACCCTATAAAGAAAGACGCGGAGATAATAGTCAATGTATTTTGAGTTACATCTACGTTTGTTATACATTTTCGTTGATAGGGAATTCACATATGTAGAAATGGTATCATTCATATGATAGACCATTTTGTCAATTGTGTCCATGCATATAAAAAATGCCATAGTTATGCGAAAACCATTCGCTTCAAGAGCCACCACTATTCAAGTACTTAAGTATTTTTGAAGTAGATGCATGTTTGCCATATATATTTTTATTTAAATGTAGTATACTTTTAAAGCATTTTACTTCCCATGCAAAATCGTGGGAGGTAATAATTGCGAGGGGAAAAATAAGTTTACTCCCGCAAAGTGCATAAGATTTATCTCTAGACGTTTATTTAATTATTGTTATATTTTCATTCGTTATGTAGTATTTTATATTAAAACTTCCTTCATAAGTTTAAAGAGTGCCGCCCCCACACAAAAAGAAAATATTGCTGTAAACGAATTTTGAGTCAATAAAATTGGCTAAAACGAATTTTTGGTGGGTCCTCCTTATTAATTTTAGGGGTTGCTCCCCCCCCCCTTCAAAAAAATATTGCTCAAACTTCTTTGGGCCTGAAACAGATTTTAAGGTACTAAAAAAATATTTTGGCCGGTAAACCTTATAAATGTTGGGGATGCTGCTTCGGAAAAATGGTAAAAATTGCTTACTGAGAAAAAGTGCTTTTTAGTCCCTTTTTCTATCTTGAAAGTGAAAAGTCTTTCACCTCCAAGTCAAAAATTTCACATTATACACCGTCTGTAGAAGTATTTTATAAGGATTTATGGTAGATACTTAATGGGCACTAATAATTGACCAAGATATATATCTTACATGTATGTACATGTATATATCTTACAAAATTATGTTACATGTTGTATAACCTCGGGAATGATTCAACATAACCATCAAGTTACCGGTAAACAATTAACTTTTTTTACTCACACATCCATTTAAATTCAAAATTTTACCTGAAACAAAGGACAAACAAGATTAATATAAGCAAAATTTCTAGACGATGTTATGTGCCTACTTAGTGAGTTCAAATATTAAAAAAAATAATTAAAATATTTAGAAAATTGTGTAATTATGTTTTTGAGTGTTTTTACCTTTAAAAACACTCAAAAACATAATTACACAATTTTCTAAATATTTTAATTATTTTCTTTTAAAAATACTAAAAAAAAAAAATGCTATGTTTTGTGAAGGAAAGATGAAGGCAGAGACTATGGGCATGTCAAAATTTCAAAAATAATTGAAAGAGATTTTCTTATCCTAAAAGCAGGGATTCCCGAGCCACCAAATACTCTTAAGCTTAAGCGATCCTTTACCTCTAGGATTCCTTCAAGAGACGAGTGGAAGTGTGGAGAGCACTCCTTCCCAGAGGGATCTCTCATCTGCTTTACTGACGGCTCGAGGATGGAAACTACGGGGTTCGCTGGAGCTGGACTGTATATCAAGGAGTTAGAAGAGAAAAGATATTACCTACTAGGAAATCTAGCAACTGTGTATCAATCCGAGGTCTTTGCTATTTTAAAAACTTCGGAACTTTTGCTAGAAAGGGATATTCAAGATAAAGCATCTTTATATGCCAGATAGTCAGGCTACAATCAAGGCAATAGACTCACCAGTGTCTCCAGTGCACTGGCAGGAGAATGTCAAACAGCTAGAGTTACTTGGGAGAAAAAAATAAGTTACACTGGTTTGGGTCCCTGGTCATTCTGAGTAGAGGGGAATGAGACCGCTGATGAAACTAGCCAGGGAAGGCTCCTCTGAACCCTTTAAAGGACCAGAACCAGCTAAAGGACTTACCAGAAGCAAAGTCAATTTCCTTTTAGATGACTGGGCGATGGTGAAAACCAGGGATGCTCTTCAAACCAAAGCTAATTGCAGACAAGCTAGGAAAATGTTGAATAAAGCCAACAAAGCCATGAGTATATGGGCTCTCTCTTTGGGGAGGAAGAGCTTAAGATACCTGGTAGGTATCTTGACAGGCCACTGCTGGCTTCAGAGACATTTGCATGCCATGAAAATAAAAGCAAAGCCAATGTGTCCCAAGTGTGAAGTTGGGGAGGAGACGACAGATCACTTTTTGGGATCGTGTGAAGCATACGCTAGATTGAGGATTAGTATATTTGGATCAGCCACTCTTCTAGACGACGACTTAGTGAAACTCCCATGGGCAGACGTTCTGAAGTTCATTAAGGAATCAGACAGGTTCAAAGAGAATAGAGATTCTATTAGGTAAGAGGTGAGGACGTTCTTGGGGCTGACAAAAAGCGTCCCAGAGACATTGCTAAGATCTAGGATCTTCCCCACCTTTACTACTACTACTACTATGTTTTACTTCAGGATTCACATTACTTCCTGAAGTAATGTGAATAACGGTTCCAGGCTAGGTTTAAGGGGTTTCGCGGAGTGAGTTTTAGTTGGGTATGAGGCAGACCCTGAGTCCAACTGTTGACAGACCGCTTCTTCGTGCGTAAATGCATTTCTCTCTTTGGTAACATTTTTCCCGCAAGAAAAATTTTTGCCAAAAAAAAAAAAAAAAAAAAAAAAAAAAAAAAAAAAAAAAAAAAAAAAAAAAAAAAAAAAAAAAAAAAAAAAACTACTATGTTTTGTGAAGAGCGAAAATACTGTGCTAATTAAGATCTATTCATTTTAGGAATATTCAATAGAAAATGAGCTTATGAGATTAAGGTCAATATAATATATATATATATATAATATATATATATATATATATATATATATATATATATATGTATATATTATATATATATATATATATATATATTATAATATATATATATATATATATATATATATATATATATATTATAACAATATGCTGTAAGCTTCTTATTATGCTGGTGTAAATACCATTCACTGGAGTTTTGGAGCCTTCAATTTAAACGCTTGTGTAGCACTTGGTATTTTCTAACATTTTTTATGGGGGTAGGGGATCCTCGACTTGTTTGCCACTAATTGGTGATGACTTACATTATTAGCAAATCTTTTTATCAGAATGAATGACGGAAGTAGAAGGGTATGTATAAAAATGTCTACAACTATCTTCAAAACGTAACTTGGAGTATGGGGAGATGTTGTGGAGGTAACGAATCCTATTTGTAAGTGAAATATTAAGGAAATTTAACTCTTAAAATTTTTTTGCGTCGAATCATAAAAACCATAATACTTAATTGTTTTAGTTACATTATTTAAGTACAAAATAATTCTGGCACGGAGGTTTGCACGTCGGGCGAATTTTATTTGAAATGCGTGCATCCGTGCTTAACAATCCATATCTTGCTTATGTTCCAGTTAATGCTTTTTATAACTTTTGCAGTAGCATAAGTAGTCGCATTATTCAATGAAAATGCAAAACCATTAAATATAAGCATTAACTGAACTTTCAATTAGGGCAAAATAATGGAGCACACTGCCGACTTTAAAAGGTTATGCATATTTGTGTAATACTACAAAAATGCGCATTGCCTTTAAAAAATCTACAAATAATTGTGTACAGACTCGTAATGTTGTGAAGCATAAACCGAACAAAAGCAAAATATGCATAATTAAGCACGCGAGCACAAATTCCAAAGGTAATGCGCTTAGCATATGAACCTCCGCGCCAGAAGCTTTCCTAGACCCTTTAATTCTATTAGATATTTGTAAGGCCCTCTTCAAGTAAAAGTTAAATGAGATTTTTAAATATTTTTTCCGAATACGGAATCTCATTTTAATAAATATTTATAGAAGCTAAGGTTCTCAAGAGATATCTTTACTTATATGGCTAGTCTAGGCCACTTGAAGGAAAAATAAAGAAGACCAGTAATAACCAAAAACACATTCCCATGAAGAAAATATTATAGGAAAATAATGCATTGTATCATAGTCGTGTGTGGTCTTTATTTCAGCGAATTTCCTCTTGAAAAAAACTCGCTAATGAGATAGGTGCCATGGAGTCGGACCCGGGAGTGTCTAAAATCCGTTTCACGGGAATTCATACTACATATATATATATAAATATATATTATATATATAAATATATATATATATATATATATATATATATATTATATATATATAATATATATAATATATATTATATATATATATATATATATATTATATATATATATATATATATATATATATATATATATATATATATATATATATATATATATAACACCACATAAAGCAGTTCACTAGTTTCTAGTTAGTTGGAGTAAGTTATGCGTAAGGATTGCAACATTCTGTAGGGAGATCCTATACCACAGCCGGTGTAACACCGGACTAACGTAAGTGTTTTATTCAAGTCGTAATCGCTCAATTAGCTATAAAAGAAGAAGCTGAGAATTTAAAACAAATCAAAGAGTCCACGTGTTTTTAGATCTAATAGCCACTCAAAATGCTTCTGGAATCTATTTTTTTCATAGATTTGATGTGGAAACTTTCAATCAAACTATAACTCTATAAATATATCCATGATCAACAACTTGTACATTTAGATGACAGTTGTTTCTAAAAAAACATAATTTCAGGTCGAATTCAGGCAAGCAGGAAGTAAGACAACAGCATGGTAACTTCCTCATAACCTTTGTCATCAGCGATTGCTTTTCATCAACTTCGTCGATTATACATTATCCTCGGAGTAAGAGAACACCACCTCCCCCCTCAATTTCCAGACATTTTGACAGCGTTATATAAGTCGCTGAAGAGAGCTTAAACATTACTTATTACTCAACTAATTTTCCAATCAATATTTCCAAAATGTCTCATAAGTTATAAAATCCTTAAATTTGTGTCACTAATAAGACGATGTATAAAAAGTCCTTTGTACACATAATTTAATCAATTTCGGCTGGATACAAAAACAAGACGACTCTTGGCCGCTACGTGATGTCGGCGCTGGGGCTGCTTTAAAGTGAGTCACATGGTTGTTGTCCTACATCATTTCGTCATATTACTAGTTTATATAAGTGACCTACTGCAACGATATAAGCAAATTTCCAAATTTATTAGTCTAACTTACGTGATTTGTTTACATTATGTTCTATATGTCCATCGATAAAATCAAAACTAAAGCTGATTATAAACACAATATAATTGTGCAAAAGTCAACTTTATAAGTGTGTTAGCCATGCATAGTAGTACTATGTAATTTCAGCCCAATCAGATAATTTTTTCAAGTTAAGAGATTGTTCAATTTTTGCAGAGTCATCATTGTCAATTAATGACGTTAATGCAGCAGAACTGTTTGTTATCAGCCTGCAGAAAACGTAACAGGGGAGGACTGGGTGTACTTGTAAATCAAGAATCGATCAAATCAAGGCGGCTTTTGCAGACGACATTATTGTCATAACCAAAAAAGAAGGTATACGAATAATCAAAGAATTAAACATCGAAGCTAGGAAAATTACCCTTAAAACTAACAAAGAGAAAACGAAGATTATAGCTTTTAATTTCAATAAAAATAGAAATTTGAAAATGTAAAGCTAGAAGTTGTTGAATATATCTATCTTGGACAGATAATATCTAAAGATAATTAAATGAAAGAAGTTAGGAAAAGAACCAACTTAGGATGGCTAAACTTTAGGAAATATATCCACATATTTAAATCTGACATAGAAAAGAACTTATAAAAAAACTAAAATGAAATAAAATATCTTACTTGTTATGTTATGCGGTTCAGAAACATGGACAATGACTGAGAAAGTTATAAGTCAAATGAGAATTGCTCAAAGAGCCATGAAAAGCTCCATGATGAAGATACCTAGGAGGGACAGAATACCCCAAAGAAAGCTAGGAGAGATACGGAGCCAAACAGGGCTACTCGATATTGGAAAAGTGATAGCTGAAAAGAAATGAAAGTGGTTAGGTCATATAGTCAGAACATCCGATGATAGGTATACAAAAAATGATATCTGGTACCAACGGGGCAAGAAAAGAAAGAAATTACGACTCATAGCACAAAGTAAGGTAAGGAAATGAAAAATGCTGCAGAGGAGAAACCTGGCAAAGGGTTTTTGTAAAAAAAAATTGTATAATTTTTCCCCTGTTTACAAAAATTTAAATTAGTGGCTAAAGCTTTTACGACCCATGGCACAAAGCCGATATGCATCAAAATTAAAAAGTTCGGTAATAATTTATAATTGTAATTTTATGCAATAAATGGTATTTATATATTTAGTCATAAGCCATGAGCATTGTGTTATAAAAGGCTAATAACAACCCTTGATTCTCAAGCTTGGAATAATTGCACCAACAAGAGCAACTCAAGTATTTCTATCGCTATAATAAATGCGGTAACAAGGTAAAACAAACGAGTCTTTAAAATGCTATTCCAACTCCGACCTTTCAGAGAACCAACTTAGATGAAAGGATATTTAAAAAGTGAACATTAAAATTGTTTGATGGACTTTTTTAGGAAATAATAAGCCCCCTGCAAAGATTATAAAATAGCAGTCACAAACCCAAACTGGACCTAACTAGAATCATTTATGGGCATCATTTTTATAGGAATATTCTTGTTCTCAAAAGTGATCTCATTTTATTAAGAGCATCCTTAAATATATCTCCCACATCCGCATTTTATGAAAAGTTTTATTTTAGCCCTAAATTTTAATTAAAAAGTTACTTTTTGTGGACTTATAAAAAATATATATAATATATATATTATATATATATATATATATATATATATATATATATATATATATATATATATGTATTAGATATCCAAATATCTATAGTGTTATAAGGTGCGGTCGAATATCCACGGCCTTCTAGAACATTGGATCACCAACAAACTTTTTTTTTGACTAAATTTTAATGAAAATTTTAATTTACATTAATGATCTCACTAAATATAGAGCCTTGAGTCCAATACTACATATGCAGTTACTGGGAAGAAGCTTTGATGAAATAATTAATAAAAATAGATGAAATTGTAAAGCACGCAAATGACTGGTTTATAGTAAATAAGTTAACTTTAAATGAGTCAAAAAATCAAATTTTAACTCACACTCTTAAAAATAGTAATAATATTAATATTTCCCCCATTAAAATACTCGGAGTGTCCTTTCATAGCACACTTAACTGGAAAGCTCATGTCAATGAGTTACGCAGTAAACTTTCATCTATTTTATTCTTGCTACGTAAACTTAGTTTAACTTTAGATATTGATATTATGAAGCTTGCTTACTATGCGCATTTTCATCACGTATGTTCTATTGAAATTAAAGAATGGGGAGCAACCCCCGTAACCTATAGTATTTTAATTTTGCAAAAAAGCTTTACTTCCCTACCACTAATTTGGTTTCCGTTCCCGCCATTCAAATATTCAACAACACTATGAAAATGGAAATGTCTAACTATCCAACATTACTGAAAATGTCCCAAATCACATATATTCCTCGAAATTTGGTTGAGAAAATGGAGGATCAAGGCAAACGAACAGAAAAGTGTACATGTTTTACCTTTGCTCTTCGTCACAGTACTTGTACGCCAGTCGTCCTTAACCAAGTTCTCATCTTTCACTCCCACACAGCCCGTTACCTTGGTCTACACCTAGACAGACGCTTAACTTGAGTCCAACATACAAAGACTAAACGAACTGAAGTAGCAAGACTTAAAACTACTTACCGGACTTCTGTGCCGTCACTCCAAGCTGACTCTAAATAACAAGCTTCGAATTCACAATGCGATCCTAAATCCAGATTGGACCTTTAGCATAGAGGTCTGGTGTAGCACCAAACCCTCCAATCCCCTCAGACTCCAAACACTCCGATCCTAAATCCTTAGAACATTCTCAAATGCTCCCTTCTATGTTTCTAACCAAGCTCTACACAATGATCTCAAAGTTCCCTTTGTCCGCGACTAATGCCAATTCCGTTTTCAATCCTTCCATCAATCCTTATCTGATCATTCTAATCCTTATTTTCTTTATTGTAAGGAAAGAATTGTAAAAGAAAAGAATTTTTTACAATTCTTTGTTATAACGCACCCTTTTAAGAAATCATCAGTTATCGATTACTATTAAAAACCGGATGAAGGGTACCTCGGTACATTTCCTCACAAATTCGGAATCGCTTCGATCGTCCTCAGAATGTCATGATTATCCATAGCCTAAGAAGGAATTACTTCTTAAGCTATGGCTTAAGAAGGTCTCGCTATAGTTCTAGGTCTCGCTGCGCTCGACCTCAGACGTTCTGCGCTCGTTCAGGACGTTCATCCAAAGTCTAGAGTGTTATAAGATCGGAATCACTTCGCACGTCCTCAGAATGTCATGATTATTCAAAGCCTAAGGTGGTATTACTTCGGTATCGCTGTGTTCGACCTCAGAATCATTATATACCCATTATGTGTTTGGGCGCTTAAGATACAAAATTAAAATTTAGATCTTATATTTAAACAATATTTCGCTCTTCTTCTCACAGAGCATTTTCAAGTTATTAATAGTTAGGCTATATTAACTAAGTCAAAAATAAAAAAGGAATGATCAGTTTGAAAACTGAGGTAAATAAAATCGAAATGCATGTCAATAATAATGATACATATTTAGTAAAAGATCAAAAGAAAAACAAATGAGCATCCAAAAAAATTAATTAAAAACTAGATTTCGAGAGAAAATCAATTGATAACTTAACAATTCATTGAAACAAATTTTACCTCAGTTTTTGATCTAATAATTTCTTTTTAATTTTAGACTTATTTAGTTAGTATAGCCAAACAATTAATTTTAATAACTTGAAAATGCTCTGTGTGAAGAAGAGCGAAATATTGTTTAAATATAACATCTAAATTTTCGATGTATGATTTTGAATGAGCACTAGTGGAGTTGTTCATAATGAAAGGAACGAAGAAAAGAGTCTCTCCACAAAACTATTAATTTATTCAAAGCGCTTTCAACCTACATGAGGCCATCATCAGTGCCTGTACAAATAAGTAAAAATAACAAATAATTAAGACAGTTAAAAATGAATAAAAATCAAGTCAAAATACAGTAAAGACAATAAAAATTAAATAAATAAATAAAAGACAAATGAAATTACCAGGAATAATTATAAGAAAACAGCTAAAAGAAAGACATTATAAACGTAAAAACTAAATAGAATTAGTAATATTCTTCCTCTTCTTTTTCGACTCAACGATGTCGGTGAGCCGTGATAGACTGGTTGGAGGCGGGGGCGGTACCTTCAGAAGAGCTAGTAGAAGGGGTGATCTTTCCCCTCTGACGTTTAAGTTAAGTTCTCCCACTGCTTCCTGACTCCTAAGAATCTCTAATTTCTCCAAGAAGTCTAGCTTACGCCCTTTATTGGCAAAATGAAGGAACCCAACCTGATGCGGACCGTTCATATGATCTTCAGCAGTAATATGGTCATAGAACCTGCTACCTGTATTCTTTAAATGCTCCGAAATACGGGTACTTATGCTCCTACCTGTCTGACCTAAGTACTCCGGTTACAAACTAATAATTTTAACGTGAGTTTTAGTACATGTAGCACGCTTCGCAATCATTTGAGTAGGGTTAAGGACCCTGTGCCTAAAATCAAAGAGTGGTGTTTACATGGTTCAATGCGGTGTTTGTAAGTCGGAGTCTTAGGTCAGACAGGTAGGAGCATAAGTACCGTATTTCGGAGCATTTAAAGAATACAGGTAGCAGGTTCTATGACCATATTACTGCTGAAGATCATATGAACGGTCCGCATCAGGTTGGGTTCCTTCATTTTGCCAATAAAGGGCGTAAGCTAGACTTCTTGGAGAAATTAGAGATTCTTAGGAGTCAGGAAGCAGTGGGAGAACTTAACTTAAACGTCAGAGGGGAAAGATCACCCCTTCTACTAGCTCTTCTGAAGGTACCGCCCCCGCCTCCAACCAGTCTATCACGGCTCACCGACATCGTTGAGTCGAAAAAGAAGAGGAAGAATATTACTAATTCTATTTAGTTTTTACGTTTATAATGTCTTTCTTTTAGCTGTTTTCTTATAATTATTCCTGGTAATTTCATTTGTCTTTTATTTATTTATTTAATTTTTATTGTCTTTACTGTATTTTGACTTGATTTTTATTCATTTTTAACTGTCTTAATTATTTGTTATTTTACTTATTTGTACAGGCTGATGATGGCCTCATGTAGGTTGAAAGCGCTTTGAATAAATTAGTTTTGTGGAGAGACTCTTTTCTTCGTTCCTTTCATCTAAATTTTCATTTTGTTTCTTAAGCGCCCAAACACGTAACTTATACTCTTAATGGACACCAATACAGTTGCTAATGTATTAGATATCCAAATATCTATAGTGTTATAAGGTGCGGTCGAATATCCACGGCCTTCTAGAACATTGGATCACCAACAAACTTTTTTTATAACTTTTTTTTCAAAATGTTCAGTAATTAGCCGGATTTGTGATAAATAAAGCCTATTTCCGTAATCTGCACGCTCTTTTGGTTAATCTCAAAGAGTATTTACTTTCACTCAACGATTTATTTTTAATCTAACTTGGTACATACATAACTACTGTTAGACGTCAATGTTATCTACCTGATTTGTGTTATATTTTGACATGTCATATTTGTTAACATTGACGTCTAACAGTAGTTATGTATGTACCAAGTTAGATTAAAAATAAATCGTTGAGTGAATGTAAATACTCTTTGAGATTAACCAAAAGAGCGTGTAGATTACGGAAATAGGCTTCATTTATCATAAATCCGGCTAATTACTGAAAATTTTGAAAAAAAAGCTATAAAAAAAGTTTGTTGGTGATCCAATGTTCTAGAAGGCCGTGGATATTCGACCGCGCCTTATAGCCTTAGGTTAATTAAAGTTAGAGAAGTAATGCGGTGAATAGGCAAAAGGTTAATCCTGTTTACGAATGCTTCAAAAACCTGTGATCACTCTTGGGTGCCTAGTTTTTTAATAAGTGTAGTTCTTTATGAGGATATTGGCTGTATAATTTATTAATTAACCGTGTGATTTATTAATCTAAATTTTATACTGTAGAAATTAATGGTTCAGACACATGTAAAGAAACTTTTGTATTTGTCTAATTTTAAGTATCGCACCAATAAATAGGTATGTTTATCAAATACTTACAAACTAAAAGTATAATAGCATGGAATTTCTTTTATAACAATGTCTTTGATAACTCGATTGTAAAAATGCAGATAGAAAATTAAACCTTACAGGCTGTCAAATTTTTAAAATACAATAGTCAATATTTTCAAATTGGTGATCAATATCATAATGAAATTATGTGGATCGATTGACCACCAAAATATGTCCTATTGTGTCAAATTTAAACGGTGTTGTTTTTTTATTTTTAAATGTTTGATGACTCGGCAAACTAGGTTATTGTAGTCGAAAAAATATCATCTTCCTGGCAGCAATACTACCCTGAAATTTTTTTAGCCAAATCTTAATTCTAGTACAAACACAGCGAAAGTTATGCGTGACACAGACTCACCTCCACAAACCAGCATAATGAAAACCATTCAGATCGTCATGAAAATGCCTGAAATTGATAATTATTTTAAATATCTTAATAATTAAATATCATAATTATTATTAAGATATTTAGGGTGAACACGGTGCTTTTTGTATTGTGTAAAAGTTTTTTTAACAAAAAATCTATAATCTGTGCCCTTCACGCTATTACTATTATAATATCAAACAAAGAATGCATTTACGGAAATGATTATTAAACAGGTTGGAAACCACTAAAAAATAAACAAAACTGCTTGTTAAAAGAGCGTGCAAGGCCGGACCCCCTATTTACTATCAATCACTTTATTTTGTTACATTTCCTCATTCATACTGTAGCTATGATAGGAAAATTATTGGGTTTCCACTAAAATCCGAAACCGGGATATCACCTGAATTTTTCATTTCAGGTGATGTTAAGACCTCTTGAGTAGTTTTTACAAAGTTGTTTCTGAGTGTGTGTGTTTGTCATCATTGTAGCTCCCAGTGTGTTTATGATATAAAGTTGAAACTTGGCGCAAAAATCAAACTTTAGGTCTAGTTATGGAGCCCTAAAATAATGGTTCTACGATAACATTAACCGGCAATAACGACTTAGCAAATATATCAAAAATCCATGAAACGAAAAAATGTTTTGATCGATTTAAAATATAGCACGCATTTAGCCATGTATGAAACGAAAAAATGTGCTCATGTCAGCATAAGTAATTTCTATTGAATTTTATGTTTTAAAAAAAAATATTATAAACCAAAAATCAACCAAATAATTTTTTTTTATAAAAAATCGGAAATAACCCATCTGAGTGTTGAATTTTGGAACACCTATCCTTTTAGAAGTTTAATTTCAATGCGGCTGTCATATCTAAGGTTTTATGTTGGATCACTAATATTATTGGATCACTGATTTTTGTGTCAAATCTCCGTTTTGGAGATTTGACCGTTCGAGAAGCGTCGAGCCGACAACACTCAACGTCAGTTGTCGGCTCGACAACTGACGTGCTCCTGAGTACGCACCGACTCAATAGCTTGATAAAGACGATTTGTTGAAACGTCGCGTCATACCCTCGCACTCCCTTTTTTCACCATCTGTAAGTTATTATTATTATTATTTCTCAGAATCATTTTGATACTATAGTATCTTTTTAATATTTCATTTACTCGTATATATATATATATATATATATATATATAATATATTATATATATACACATATACACAATACACATGTATGTATGTATAAAGTCTCACAAACCGTATTCTTTTGTGGTTAGAAACATTGGAATTTTTTTAAAATTTATTGTAATAATTTATTTCTGAATAAAATCGGAAAGTTTTAATTTAAATTTTAAGACAAATTTAAATGTTGACTCCCGCCATGACGCCTATCTCATACGCGATTTCATTTAAAGAAAATTCGCTAAAAGATTAAATAATGATACATAACTAAAGAATTTTTCTAGGTCAGATAAAAATAAGGAATACAATTGTACAGACATTTTATAGAGCTTAAATTCCTCATAACATTCTTGCACAAAATTTAAAATACATGAAATAAAAAGTACAAAGAATACAAAAAGCCAATTAAATACAAAAATAATACTCTTTTCCGAAATCATTTTCCTTTAAAAATTTATAATTAAATGTAAGAAGTAATTTAAAAAATAATTAAATCCGTAAATACAATAGTATAAAAATAGTTCCAGGTGTAGTAATAAAAAGTATAATAAATATTTTATTAGAATCTTAAAATTCTAACTAAAAAATCTTGTTTAAATAAGATTTTCTATTTTTACGAGATTATAATTGATACCGATTTAGTCTAAAAAACTATGGCGAGGGGTACGCAAGCTGAGCGAATTTTCTTTGGAATGCTTTATTTCTTTTTAACGTGCTCGTTCAGGAAATACTCGAGCAAGAAATGCTTTTCTTGCTCGATTTGTTTGCAGTAATTAAAGAGGCTTCGCAACCACATTGTCGTTGTTCTGTGTTTGGGTTGAGTCCCCCCCTTCCAAAAAATCTATCGTTCCCCTTCATGACCCTAGCCTTATAAGGTCATTCTTTCGTCGAAATTACGCTAAAAGACGAAAACAAAAGAAACTTTTTATAGCGAAAAATTTACCCATTTATTGAAATATAAAGTTTCTTTTTTTTTAATAGGGCAGATATCTTTGTTTGCATGTTTCATTTAAAAAAATCATGAGCGCGAGCACTTTCCTATGTATATATAATATATATATATATTATATTATATATATATATATATATATATATATATATATATATATATATATATATATATATATATATATACATATATATATATATATATATATGCGTGGTGTGTGGGTATGTGTGAGTGTCTCGCGAACCCCTTAGCGAATTTTGTACAAAGGAAATTCGCTTAAAGGTAAATGGATTTCAAAATAGTTAAGGAAACAGGTTAGACACAAGCCGCACGCGCCTTCCTTCTACAAATTCCTAACGAAGCTTTTTTAAACAAACGAGGAACGACTTCTTAAAAAGAAGTAATTAAGTAGCAATAAGCGCCCGTTGGTTATAAGAAGGAGGTAATTTTTATAAATGTTGTTGAGCACAAGTTAAATAAGTGTAGTTCTTACTTTGTATTCATTTAAAGTAAACCTATTAATTAAAGGAGTATAATCTGTGATATCTTCAACCCAAGGATCTTATTCCTAGTAAGAATTTATGTATGTAATGAGTAAAATTAGAGAATTTCCCTCTTTTAGCGAATTCTCTTTGGAAAGAAATCGCTAATAGGATAGGTGTCGAAGCAGGATTTGGACCCAAGAGCGGGCCTAAAATCTGTTTTAGTAGTCTCTTATCTACAACAACAAAATACAAACAAAATATTCGAGACTTTATACACACAACACACACACGCACACACACCACACACAAACACACACACACACATACATAATATATAATATAATATATTATATATATATATATATATATTATATTTATATATATATAATATATATATATAAAATAATATTAAATATAAAATTAAATTATGGCACAGGATGGGACGTAATAAATTTTCTTAATTTGCATTATAACTATTTCGCCTTCCTTAGCAATACAAGGCATTACGTCCCATCCTGTGTCATATTTAATATTATCAATTATAATGGAGACAAATCTAACAATATATATATTATTATATATATATATATATATATATATATATATAATATATATATATATATATATAATATATATATAATATATTATATATCTATGTGTCTGTGTATTGGAGTATTTCTAGACAAATATGGTAAACCATTGTTTTTGCAAATCTTCAACTCTATTACTGATATCAAAGGAGAAACATAAATTCATTCTATTATCGCAGAGATTTGAGATATCTGCCTCCGTAGCCGTGGTCGTATAGTACTGGACTTCCGTACTATCGTCCGGGGTTCACAGCCCGGGCTATGCTCTCAGTATTTATGAATAGAATTTGATGTAAAAAGATTTCGCCAACTTTAGCTTAACTTTTAGCATAGTAGGCGTGACCCAACCGAGGGTTCTCGCAGGGCGAATACCTGATGGGCCGAAAGGCCCTAAAACGGACATTATTATTATTATTATTATTATCGCAGAGATAAAAACTTTATTCGAAGAAAGTGACTTATTCACTTGCCTAAGAAATTAAAAAAATGGCCAAATCAAAGATGCTTCAATTATTCAAGTATATAAGTATATAATGTGAAGAACGGTATTCAAAACGAATCCACGAGGGCTTTAAAATTAGACTTGACAGTTAAAAAGGTACATGTAGACTGGACCCAAGAGCTGAAAACCAAAAAGGAACTCAAGTAAATTGACAACATATAGGAAAAATTTAAACCTGACAGATTTATAAACTTCATAGTTGAATAAAAAGTTATTGAGGCAATCACTTGTTTACGAATCCGTAGTTTTTTCTTCAGCTTAACTCTTAAACCATTCAAATAGTTTACGAAAGACATCTAAAAGCTTTCTCTAGCAACTTGCATCCCTAGAGCAGTATGGAAATTAAATAGTTTCTTTCGAATTCTTTCCTTTATTTTCTTTTATTTTACATACAATACGACAATTAGATCAAATTAAGGTAATTTACGATGAAATCGAAGAAAATTTAGTACGTTTTTGTATCATTAAAACTTGGGGAAACCAGTTTTCGTTAAGAAACCCTGTTTTATATTAAAATGATGTTTGGAAATGTAATAGTGATTCCTGTTACGAAGTTATAACCGTGACTCCAAAATGAAATCGAACAACCAACTGATATATTTACAGAGTAAAGTTATAAGATGACGACGTTGAGATGTAATGTGAACTGAGTACTAAATTGTAAATAAATAAATAACCATTTATTGCACATCACACAAATAATTAATTACAGTAATAAATTGTCACAAATATACATTATTATTATTATTATAACTTACATACTAGTTTTATAAATTTCCCTTATGTGCAATTCGGCATTACGCCGTGGTGCATCTTATGAGGTTGACAAGTGTTAAACACTCCTGATAAAATGTATAATACTTCTTAATATAGTAAAACATAACTTGAATTAATCACTATGCATGCTATAACGGGTAACAGAATAGAAGCAATTTTGAGACCGTTTCTAGTACCATATCTACAGGAGGTATCTTTCGGGCTGATTTTTCTCTTAGTTACTTAAATATCATTCTTTAGATATCGACGTATCTAAAACGATAGTGATAGTCAGCAGCAGTACATATTCTTCAAAAAGAAAAACGAAGAAAAGCAATTAAAGGTATTACAGTTGATTACAACTCGTCTTCAAAAAGCGTTGGCGGCTTTTTCCAATGCAGCGCAGTTATAGATTGCAATAATGTATTCTTGCAGTTTTAATATTTTTGCAGATGATCTTCCATTATTTACCAGGAGCCAGTAACCTTTTGTAAAGAGAATCTTGAAAATAAGAAAACTCATTCTTCTTTGCTAAGGAACAATCTCATTACATCTTTCGTAATTAATGTCTGTACCATCTTCTTACGACTGCGTTCTTATATCCATCAGACATCAATTTGATGAGAAAAAAAGAAACATCTTCAATCCTTGATTACTGTTCATCAAGCAACTTCTTGTCTAGGAGTATTAAAAACTTCTTGAATTTGCCGCCAGATGCCCTAAAGTCCTTTTTTAGGAACATCAAGAGAAATATTTCGGTAGGAAACCCCACCATCTACGATTCTTTTATTACTTAGCTACTGCCATCCTAGATATATTAAGAAAATATCACTCATACAGTTTTACAATTTTCCTTTAGAATTAGATTTTGGAAAGTGTATTCTAAAGACCTTTTGACACCAGTAAATGAAATACTTTACCTAAAAACCTAATTGTCCAAAATAATCATTAAAATGATTGAGATTTCTCTCACAGCTTAAGTTGCACTAAATAAAGTGAAATCATTGGTTCAAGTATTACTAATTGATAATCCTACCAATATATTTAGGTTTAGTAAATAATAGCACGAAGCTCTGGTGCCCAATTCATAAATATCACCCACCCTTAAATACAGGGTTTCTTTCAGGGGGGGGGGGGGGGCAGGTATTATCCCCCAGGGGGGGATAATACCCCCCCTTGTACCCGGAATATAATCCCGCTCTTTTCCACGGCGTGGCAAAAATGTGAAAAAAACCTATCAAGAATGAAGTCATTTATTATTATTAATATGCCTGGTAATTATGACTGCAATTTAAATTATTTCTAAAAAAAAGTACGTAAGTATTTTGTTGAATGTATTGAATGTATTGTTGAATGTGCTTTGTATTTTGTTGAATGTATTTTATAAATAAATAATTAATTATTCCTTGCATAAACTGTTGTAATATAAAAATTACCCCCCCCCCCCGGGTCACAGTTTGTACGACTGTGTGTACCCCCCCCCCATTTTTTTTTTGAGATACCCCCCCCCCTCGGGGAAGAACCTCTGCCTAAATAAATTAGTTGTCAAAATTACAAAAAATTGCAAATTTTTTGTCATTTCACACATAAGGTTCGGCAACTTTATCGGAATATTAATGGTTTTTACAAAGTCAAAGGAAATAATGCTGGAAAAATTCGACTTCGAAGCTATATTGATAGGTAAACAAATTGATGGACAGTTAAATTTGAAAATAACGAGTGTGTGAAGCGACGTTTTTGACCTTTAAGTTTATCTAATTTTTTTTAACTGTACTGTGGTTTTTATACAAAAAAAGAATGATTTGTCTACATTTAAATATTTACCTTTTGACATTAAATTTAAAGAAATTCCAGCTTTTTTTAGAATACTTTAACAGTTTGAATATTGAATTGAAAAAAAAGCTTTTTATACGCATGTGAATTGTTTGCGGACAATCTAAGAAAAAAATAAAAGGTTTATTGTATTCGATACTGTTCTGTATGCAACGACTGACTTCCCTTTAGGCTAAAAACTCCCATAGACGTTCGTAAGTTCTTTTATCTGTAAGTCGTTTCTTAGCATTCTTTATTAATTTTCTTGACTGTAAATAAAACTGAAATTTGACTTGAAATAGGTCCACGCAAGGAAGGACTTTATCAGTTTACGCAAGGAAGCCTCCCAATGGTTTCTCATTTTTTTGCCTTTTGAGGCATTTTTGGCCATATTGACATATTTGTGAAAGGTATAATTTACGTGAAATCTCAGTTTTGGATTTTTAATTCGCAAACGCAATACTTTCCATACATACCTAAGGTAAAAATGAGGAAAAGGGGAAAATAACTGAAACCTATATAGTTAAATCCCAAATTTAAACAATGTCAACCTAAATTCGCTAAAGCATTTTTGTTAGGTACCTAACACATGTACCCTAATAAAACTAGACAAAACGATAAACCAGTTTAAGTCAAAAAGAACAATTAACCTCATTATTAGAAACATCCTATTATACTCGTGTAAAATTTTAATAGTTAAAAGGGGAAATAACAAGATGTGAACGAAAAAATTTAATAGTAAAATAACTATTAAAAACAACGAATTGACTATTTTAGTATGTCAGTCAATATTTTATGACACAAAGAATGATCTTAAAATAACAAAAAAAAATATTCTTATAGTAATAAAAATTAACGAAGATACCAAATGTTTTTGCCATAAAAACGTAAATTCTTAAAAAATGTTAAATAGGTACCTACATATTTACTTGGAATAAAAACATTGTCCTATCCTAGACTTGATATAATAACGACTTCGATATGAAATTAAGTTCTTAACGCAGAATTTTACAATCTTGTTAACTATTGGTTATAACTTCAGATTTTCGGGTTCGTAATATTTTTTTCTTTTACTTTTATATCCTGTAAAGATTTTATATTTTTTTTAATTATAGTTTTTATGTAATCTATACGCTTAAAAATTATAATTAATTTTTATTGAATAAAAAGATTATTTTATTTGAAGTATTTATAGTTTATCGAAAATGTTAAAAGTATATAATCTATATTACAACATATAAAAGTTTATCTAATAAAG
Organism: Microvelia longipes; assembly: GCA_018340805.1. Classification (NCBI taxonomy): domain Eukaryota; kingdom Metazoa; phylum Arthropoda; class Insecta; order Hemiptera; family Veliidae; genus Microvelia; species Microvelia longipes. The sequence continues at coordinate 25,834,001 of JACMZG010001914.1, read as the reverse complement.
AAACTTTAAAGGCATTATTGGAGGAAAAATGTATAAAAATATAGAGCTCATCAGAACGTGATTTAGTTTCAAGACGCCACTGAATTACCTCTGAAATTTGTTTCTCTTTTCATTATTTTTAATCATATCTTTAAAGAATAAAATTGCAGGCCTATTTTAAATGAGTAACTGTACATTCTTAAACAGTAAACTTCCTTTATACGATCAATGCTTCATTTTTTTTTAAATAAAAACATCTTTTTTAACATTTTTTCATATATGCTCCTATTTAATTCAAAATGTAGGATTTAATAATGTGGTTTTGAAAATGATTGAAATAATTTGTGATTCTTTTTCGTAAAAGACTACATCCGCTTCAATCAAATATAATTTAGTTCAATGAAAAGGAAACGCAAAATGTATTCTTAGGTAGCTGATTTCCTCGTCCTAAAATGATCTGCAATACTTTTTAAAAACATCGCGTACGGGGTACCTTGGAACTTTTTCTTATAACATCAGATTTACTACGCTCATTCTCACAACTTGGAACTTGCTTCGCTCGCCCACACGATATAGAAATCACTAATTGTACTGCAATACGTCTTTAGACTCGTTTCGATCGTCCCCTGACAGTAAATACATTTGTTTTATTTCCAGCGGTCATTTCCAGGCACTGACCTCACTCGATGTTGCTTAACTTCTATACTCCAACGAAAACCGTGGATATACTTGCTGTATTAACACGAAACTACCTATACTTTGTTTACTACATAAAGCGATATACATGAACCAAATTTCACATCAGCTGGATTCTTTTTAGACATTAATAATTTTTACTTTTCCTCATTTATACCGCAAAAAAATACGAAACCAGGATGAAACCAAGGTATTCATGTTCTCTGAGTTCGTTGCCTTTTTTAAGACTTTTCTTTTATTCATATTTTTTATCTTATCTTTATGTATTACTTTTCCTCATTTATACCGTAGGTATATAGGAAAAGTTTTGTCATTGCCAAAAAAAAATCCGAAACCGGGATAAAACCGGAATTATCCGTTTGAGGCGTTTTTAAGGCCTCCTGAGTGGTTTTCGCAAAGTTTTCTGTCTGTATGTGTGTGTGTATGTGTGTCTGTTAGTAGGAGTGTATTTTAGCTAGAGAGTTGAAATTTTGTACAAAAATAAGTATACCGCTGTAGTTGTGCTATTTTTTATGACGTAATTAACCTGGGAAATGGTCTAATTGAGTTGAAATGTGGTACGAGTGTATACTATTACCTAATAAATAAATACACTTAGTTTCAGTTTTAATACGACAAGCATATCTATGATTTTTATTGGATCATAAAAATTAAGGAGCATTGATCGTGGTCACTCATACAGCACTGTATGGGTGACCGCTGAGAATGATACGGATGCATTCACTATCTGAAGACGAGTGAAGCGAGTCCAAAGGCATGTTGCAGTATAAATTTGGCAAACTGTATTTTTGAGGGCGAGCGAAACGAGTCCTAAGGAGGGAGGATGAGCGTAGCGAATCCGATGTAATGAGGAAAAGTTCCGAGGTACCCCGTAACCTATTGTTTAATAAACGCATGCAAATTTTGCCGTGTCATTATTGTGGATTAATTTCATGATTTCTTTTTCATATAAGTCAATATACATGTATGTAGTAAATAAAACTTAGATACAGAAATGTATATGAGTTGTATCTATATTAGTTTAGAAGTTATGAGTGGGCTCAAATGAGACACTTTGGGCGAAATATAGTTTTATAGAAACAGTGTCACAATGCCTCATTTTGCCTACTCATCGCTGCTAATACAGAAATTAATTATTACAATAATTAATCAAACTAAAACTATTTTGTAATAAGTGAAAGTATGAAAAATATGAAAACTATATATAGATTATTAAAAATGAAGACGTTGTTGCCACTGATCCCGCGTAAATCTGTCATTGGCGCACGATCACACACGTGCTACGAAAAGGCAACAAACCTGAAAAAAACTTCATGAGAAAAAAACAAGTATTGGAGTGTTAAAGAATTTCCACAATATCGTGTTAAAGAAATCTAAAACGGAGTACGACCAACTAAATAGAATAAAATAAGCTTTGAAAAGAAAAAAAAATAAATAAAAAATAAAAATAAGATTAACAAAAAAAATATCTATGATCTCCAAGAAAAGAGAACTTTAAAAAATAATTAAACAGTCTAAGGTTTATTTATGTCTATTGTTAATTTATTTTAATAAACGGTTTAGTAAGCTTGTAAAATAATTAGATCATAAAGTTTTATTAGTGTAAAGTTTATAGGATGATAAAAATAAATAATAGATTAATAGTAGAAAAAAATAATTAGTAGACAAGTATAAAAAAATAGAAAAAAAGGTGAAACGGCCTCGACAAGGCCGCTGCAAAACACTAGGGGTCAGCAACCCGCGTACTAGCCGCAACTTAAAAATCCTTCAAGTTCAACAGACTTTATATAAAAACAACTTAACAGAAAACATGACTGCAACCCAAAAAAAGCATTAAATACCAGCTTAATCTCTACTAATTCATAGAGGCAAAAAAATGAACTGTAATTTTCGAATGCTTGTGGAATAGTAGCGTTTAGTAGCAGAACCAAAATGATTTTAGAACCATAATTGGATTTGAGACAAAATTAGTTGTACTTCTTGTCTTTATATTATCTTTTTTTCAAAGTATTCATTAGATGCTTTTTTAGACATTTATCAACTTTTTTTTGTACTGAAGCGATTATGAAATAAATATTGTTTTTCTGAAGAAAGATGCTTCATATATAGGCGATATTTTTTTTGGATAAAAATCGATTAATCATTTGGTGGCTCTTCAAGTCAAACCTTACTGAATCAAGATGAGTTAATTTTCGCAAGTGAAAATTAGCATCTAGTATCCAATCAAGTTACAGACACATTGTTCAGAAGTGAAACTTTGTTACAATGGTGAATTATGAGTAAAATTAATTGGACGCAATCCATTGTCAATGTTATTTACAATTAACGACGTTTCGGCAACAGGTAGTTCTCCCATCATCAGGTTCATCTTGAGAAAGACGGTGTGTGTTATGAGTTGTGTCAGGATTTTAACCTGACTTGGTAGGCAAGTATCAAAGACTTATCAGATCACTTTAAAACATCCTTCTGGGAAAAGGCCCCAGGTAGATAAGTCTCTCTTAAGTCAGGTAGAAAAGACTTAAGTTTTCTTAAGTCAGGGAGATAAGTCTTTCTCAAGACAAACCTGATAATAGGAAGAGTACTTGGTACCGAAACGTCTTTAATTGTAAATAACATTGAAAATTGATTAAGTCCAACTAATTTTACTCAGACACTCTGTTTCCTACTAGGGTCAAGAACTGTAAGTATAGCAGTATTTACAGGGAAACATAGGGACACCCTAACCTCATAAGATAATTTTCCTCTGGAAAGTCGCTAAAGTAATTTCTTCTTCAAACACAACATTTAGCAGTAACTCTTTAATTTTAAACACATATTATTAAATTAACTCCACAAAATAATTAGAATAATGGAGTCCAGTTTTCTAAATCGTAATTTATCACAAAATTATAAACAACACCGAAATAGCTAATTATAATATATATCTTAAGGAAGTTCTTTAACTTGCTTAAAACTCAATCCATAACCGTGCTAAGATATAAATTTAAACTTAACTTGATTTATAACTATATTAGGTTAAAAGTTTTAGGAACCCCTAAGGATACTTAATACAAATATTTATAACATGTTTTTTAGATTAATGACTTTAAATAAATCAAATTAATAGATAAGATGTTATTTTTAATTTGTTTAAAAATACGGGAAGAAGTAGGCTTTTGAAAAGTGTTTTGTCTTCTCCTATGATTTTTTAACGCATTAGATTGAAACTTGACAAAAATAATTGCTTATCATGTGCATAAAGGCTTCTCTGCCTTTAGGTATAAAATATTATAGCACCATATGACGTTTAAGCTTACGCTTTTTACAAATAAAGTGCACATCTATTCATATAAATATCTCTAGAAATGTGTGAACATCACTAGAAACATTTTGTACTAAACAAAAAGGTCTTTATAAATTTTGATAACATTTAAAAAATGTATAGTCACGTTATTTTGATACGCCGTGTTGAATTAATCCTGATACCTAATCGTACTTTCTCATTGGATTTGATTTTTGGGTCAAGTTTCATTGAAATCGGATTAGCCGTTCGAGCTGTAGCGTATATACAAGAAAAATGTACACACCCCCACACTCCTACATAAAAAGACCAATTTTTCGATATTTAAAATCTGTTGTCGCTGTGTTAAATATCAAATCGATTATATTCTCCCACACACATACAGACAAGACAACTTTGTTGAAACCGCTTTGTAAGGCGGTCTGAAGGCCCCCTTGAAACGGATAGGCCAAGAGCCAGGACTAAAAATGTGACTCATTTTGTACTACTTCAAACCAAAACATGAAAAGAAACTCCAAAATATGAAGAGAACATTTATTAAAGCCAATAAAATTTCCTAAAAAACGAGTGTTATTTTGTCAAAATCAGATGACTATGAACTATAACTGAAGTTGTCATTAGTTAAATGGCCCAAAAGAATGCACAAAACGCCAATATTTTTTCAAAGAAATTCGATGACTGCATAAATTAACCATTTTTTGGTGATTTAGAAAGAGCCATAACTTTAGTTATAAGAGTCAGATTTTTATGATTAAACACTTGTTTTATAGAAAATTTTAAAAACTTTAATAAAAGTTTTATTTAAAGATCCACAGGAAACCACTTATTTTAAGAAAACTAAAATTTGTCCGGTATTCTAAAACATAGAACATGGGCAATCATATGAAGGGCTTCACTCTGGACAGGCAGATGTTTTTTGATCATAATTTAAGGCATATTTTTAGAAAAAATTGGTTTGAAGTAGTACAAAATAAGTCACATTTTTTTAGGTCCGGCTCTTGGACAAGGATAATTAAGATGAAATCTCGGTTTCATTTTTTTTTTCAAAAATAATACGTTTTCTATGAAGAAAAAATCTTCGGTATACTTGACGAAAAGTAATAAAGAATTAAACACGATTAACTTACAGCTGTGAAAATCTGGAAGATCAAATAAATAAAATCCTTACCTGAAACAAATAGAAGGAAAATTATCAAATTTGTGCCAATTAAAAAAATTTATAAGAAAGAAAAAGTTTTCTTTTTAAAGAAATATTTTACAAAATTAAATTATCAGCTACAGCCAATACTTTGTCTGTCAGCAATAACCGCTTCAACATCAAGTCCCTTAGGTCAATAGCTGATAATTAAATACATAATCAGTAACTGAGAATTCGATAGAGAATCAGTAACTAATTATTCGATACATAAAGATTATTCGATTGTTCACTAGCGGATTATTCGATCGATAATCACTAGCTGAAAAATGTCCGCCTTTTGTAAGGTCCATTGTAAATATGTGCCCTGATAGGGGTTGTAGAGAGGTAGGTAGTCTCTAGTATTTCTCTAGGGAGGCTCTTATAGAGTTAAGTACAGTTATAACACCTAATGGAAACTGTCACACTTCCAAACCCCTTATCACTGTGTTATTTTACCTAAGTACTCCCTCTACGTATAAGTCTGATGACAGCACTCAATATTTGAGATCCCACAGACATTGTGGGATCATTGTAGATTTTTAGTGGTCTTAGTGTGGTTCCGTAGGGTCTAATAAGACGAACTCGTCTTAAAATGCTTGCCTAATCAATTCTATGCGCAACTAAGCATAATATAACATCCTATCATGGAGTAAATAGGTTTTATCAGGCCTGCAAAAACCACAGCTAGGCTGAACAAAGAATATTCACGAAATGAAAATGGTACTTTAAGAAATTTGGTAGCGAAGTGTGATTTTAGTAAAATGTATTTGATAGTTAAACAGACGACAGCTGTCATGCTCTTTATAATTTTCAAAGCAGGATAAAGCACTTTTGCAAACTTTAGGATAATAAGAGTTAAGCAGCGGACGTAAAGATTTAATTTACGTCTGCTTTTTTTTAAACCAGTTCTTTATTGCCTTAGCAAAAAAATAATAATTTAATGTCAGTTTACGTAATGAAAGTAAATTTCAATTGAAACTAAATCAAATTTATGATGTACATAATTAGTACTAACAAAAACAGTACAATTCCAATTAGATTTTCTTAAGTTTAAAATAGAGCATAAATAAGAATTAAAATTGTATTAGCCATATATTGGAATTATATATCCTCTAAACAGTTTTTATAAAATTGTAAAAGCTTGTAAATAAAATAGAACTTGATTTATAAGTAAAAAAAAATCATACGGGAACATGCTCATTTTTAACTATTAGAAAGAAGTTTAAATAGCAGATTATTACCTTTTTAAGTAGCTTTCAGTCTAAAGAGGAAAAATTAGTAGATCCATATTTTATTCAAGTATTATTTATTTATTTTTTAAATATTTATGCAAAAATGTTAAGGGATCAAACCTACTTTTAAACTTTTAGTGTAATTTAATAAATCATAAAAATTCCTTTTAAGAGGACGGAATTTTCTAAGATCGATAACATTATTCTTATATATACGAGTATAGTAATGAAAATTACCTCTGAAATTTATATCAAAATATTACATATTCTACGTTGACCCGCATGTCTGCGAATTTCCTTTGGAATGTGTGTTTCCGTGCTAAACAATCTGTTTCTTGCTTAAGGTTCTATTTTATGCTTTATAAGTTGAGCAGTTACTCAATTAGCTCAATTTTTCGGGATTTTTCAAAGTAAATGTGTATTTACCTCCTGGTCAGGCTTTTATTTGATAGGATTTGACATTACATCAGTTTTTTACATAATGAATTTTTATCTTGCATCAGGTTTTTGTTATCTGATGCAATGTGTTCAGGTAAGTCGCCTCCGTGGTCGATGTAGTTAAGGAGAGTTAGTTAGACAGGTATAGGGTTAATGGACGCCACTAACACTTGAGGTTGTTTCCGCAGGGGTTATCCCAGATGGGCCGCAAGGATCTACAAGGGCATCATTATTACCAGGTTATTACCTGATTTTTTTACCTCCCATCAGGTTTTAGCGAATTATGAGGCTTATGAGGTTGGGGTCATGAATAGGGGAGAGGGAGGGAGGTGGATTTTTTCGAATAGAGAGGACTCACTGATCCAGAATATATATATTATATATATATATATATATATATATATATATATATATATATATATATATTATATTATATTATATATATATATAATATAGTGTGTGTGTGTGTGTGTGTGTGTGTGTGTGTGTGTGTGTGTGTGTGTATGTACAAGATTTTTGTGTCCTATACACGTTTCTACGGGCCCGAACCCTATTGTTTATGAAATATGTGTGACGTCATTAACCCACAAAAATGACCTCACAAACATATCAAAATATCACAAATCTTCATATAGTGTTTATATTTGGCTAAACTTTTTTACACAGACTCAGATCATTTTAAGAAGCAGATATATATAAGAACATTTCAAGGAGCAGATATAAATAAGATCATTTTAAGGAGCAGATATAAATAAGCTCATTTTAAGGAGCAGATATAAATAAGTTCATTTTAAGGAGCAGATATAAATAAGCTCATTTTTTCTGTGAAAATTTACTAAAACATAATTTTTCTTCAGTCAGGACGTATCAACACATGTAGAGGGTTGCGTATTTCAAACTAAGGAATTAAATAAATACATAATAAATAAATAAATAAATAAATAAATAATAAATAATACATAATAATAAATAATACATAATAATAAATATATAAATAAATAAATAATAAATAAATAAAAAATAAATAAATAAAAAATAAAATAATAATAATAATAATAATAATAATAATAATAATAAATGGGAAGTGTTAACATACGAAGAGGAATTTTCCAAGGAGATGCTTTCAGTCCTTTGTGGTTTGTCTTGGCATTGGCCCCTCTATCATCTCTTCTAAACGACACTCACAATGGTTTTAAGATCCAACCAAACCAGGAAAATAGTCGTATATCACACCTAGTTTTTATGGATGACATAAAACTTTATTCCACGTCGAGTGATAAACTTAAACAATTAATTGAGACCGTTAAGGAGTTCAGTGATGACATACATATGATGTTTGGCTTAGATAAATGCGCTAAAATACATATTTTAAAAGGTCAAATTTCAGAACAACCAAACAACCAAGACAACTTTCGCGTAATGACTTCAGAGGATAGGTACAAATATTTAGGAATCGAACAATGCTCCTATATGAACCATGCTTCTCTAAAACAAATTTACTGAACTGTACCGTAAAAGACTAACTAAACTTTTAAACACCAAGTTAACTGGCAAAAATCTGATTCAGGCAATAAATACCTGGGCAATCCCAGCACTAACTTATTCCTTTGGAATTATTAAATATTCAGATACTGATCTACGAGAACTTGACAGACTAACTAGGCGAACTTTAACAAAATTCCGTTGTCATCACATTCATTCAGCAGTTGAAAGATTATACCTCTCTAGAAATGATGGAGGCCGAGGATTAATTAACATTTATCAATTGTGTAAGCAGCAGAGTTAAACATGAGAAACTATTTCTCCAGAAATAAAAATAGAGACCGACTAACTAAATATATTATTGATTCTGACAAGAAACATACACCGCTCAACCTACAACAAGAAGACATATTTAATAACCCTGAACCTGATAAAGAACAAACATGGAAACTTAAAACTTTACACGGAAAATACCCGACTGCTCTAGATAGACCTACTATAAATAGAGAAGACTCGTTGAAATGGTTAAAAAAAGGCAAATTATTCCCTGAAACAGAAGGATTCTTAGTTGCGATCCAGGATAAAGTTATTAAAACTAGAAATTACGAGAAACACATCATTAAGGCTGACGTAATAGATAAATGCAGAAAATGTAATGCCGCTGGTGAAACCATAGAACATATTATATCGGGTTGCCCAGTTTTAGCAAATAACGCTTATCTCTGTCGACATAATCAAGTGGCAAAAATAATTCATCAACAGTTAGCCTTAAAATATGATTTACTTAAGAATCCACCACCATATTACAAATATAATCCTGATCCAGTTCTCGAGTCAAATACATCCATTCTTTATTGGGACAGAACATTACTACCGACAAAACTATCGACTTCAATAGACCAGATCTCCTTATCGACAAACAATCAGAAACTGCCACTATTATAGAAATTGGAATTCCCCTCACAAACAACCTAGAGTCGACAGAAAGCCATAAAACAGAAAAATATCAGAACTTAGCCATAGAAATAAAAAATATGTGGAAATTGAAAAAAGTGAAAGTTGTAGCAATAGTTTTATCATCAGAGGGAGTAGTAACTAAAAACTTAACAAATAACCTGGAATTATTAGGTCTACCCAAAGGGCTGCTGATACCTCTACAACGTGCTACAGTTCTCCAAACCTGCCATATAGTACGTAAATTCCTGTCAGTGGAATAGGATGAATTTCCTCCACTGACACCTTTTACTAGTTATTTAACTAAGATCAAGAGAATAATAATAATAAAATAATATAATAATAATAATAATAATAATATAATAATAATAATAATATAATAATAATAATAATAATAATAATAATAATAAGATTATTATTTTAGATTAATAATAGAATAAGATTATTATTATTATAAAGGCCAGGGCAGTTCTCTTGGGGCATTGTCCAGGATCGGACCAGTTGGGTGTGTAGGTGGAACTGGCTGGGCATTTCTCTGAGGAATTGACGGGAAGTTTGGCGTTCCTGAGCCTCCTTAGCCTAAAAGTGCCTACGGACGACTTGAGGCAGAGTCGCAGGCTTCGCAACCTCTGGGCTCCGAGCGACTTTTACACCTGCCTCAACATGGACACAAACAAGAACACTAACACATTTCAAGAAACACCAGGCCGATGGGATAAACGGCAAAAACCCAAAATGGAGAATTTAAAAGATGCCTCGGATTTGGTTACATCTACGCTTGGGACTGAGCCTGATGTACACTATCTTCAGCCTCCTGATGCAGTGGATGGCGCATGTGGTGCCACTGCTCAGGGTGATCGACCTACCACTGCAACTCCAATTGAATCCACGACATCAACTGAACTTAACAACGACAACGAAGAACCAACACCAGTTCCCGATGTTTCTCAACATAACGAGACCATAAGAGCTGCACCATCAAAAAGAAGGAAATGGAGCAATGATATTAATTCCTTTATAATTGAAGCATACTTTACTGTGACTAAACTTGAAACAGACATGACTCTTTTTAGGAAAAAACTGTTCACCCTATTTAAAGAAAATATCCCAATATTGACGTAACAGAACAACGATCGCTGATCAAAAAAGAGTAATTTTCAAAAACAACTTACTTCCACAACCTACAATTGAAAGAATTAGACATGCAGTAGCTGAAAAACTAACGTCAGAACTTAACAACGAAAACGTACCAGAATTAAATATGACTCCACCAGAAATTAATGATATAAATCTATCCAGTACAGCTACAGAACCGATCAATAATGAAACTAAAAATAATAATGAAGAAGATGAAGAAATAGAAGCAATAGTGACAAATAACTTTAATAAAGCCGTTCTACAATTTGCTCAAATGGACCCAGCAAAAAGACACATTATTCCTAAACAAAGCACATCTTCTAAATTTTCAAAAATTTTGCAAATTCTTGATAATAAAATCCTACCTAATTATCTGTTAACATGCAGTGAATTTCAAGAAGTTCATGATGCTATTTATTGTGCAGCTGTGGCCGCTGTACGCAGTAACGGAGCTAAAACTAAAGAAAAATATGATTTTAAGAGTAACGTTTCAAAGAGACAACCTCCATGGCTCAGAAGACTCCAAAACAAAATACTCAAATTTAGATGCGATATTGGCCGGCTAACAGCTTTTCAACAAGGCAAATCAAATAAAAGACTTGACAATAAAATACACCAAATTCTTAGAAATAGTAAAACACACACCTCTCAAGACCCACTTAATAAGAAAATAGAAGAGCACTTAGACACACTGAAACAAAAATTAAAAGTACTCACAGCCCGTATAAAGCGCTATAACTTAAGCCGGAAACGCAAAGATGACAACAAACAGTTTAATACAAACGAGAAATGTTTCTACAGAAAGTTAGACGACAAAATAGACGATGGAAGTGATAACATTACAACTCCGACAGAAGAAGAATTACATGAATTCTGGGCTAATATATGGAACAAAGAAGAAGCTCATAATGACGATGCACCTTGGATTAAGGAGGAGATTAAACAATGTGAGCAGTTACCAGAAATGCCAGTTCCCAATATTCTTCTCTCTACAGTAACAGACGCAATAAACAAGACTAGCAACTGGAAATCTCCAGGCTCTGATTCCATTCATAACTTTTGGCTCAAAAAATTTAGATCAATTCACACCCAACTTTATAAATATATTTCAGATTTCATCAAGCATCCAAAAAATATGCCACAATTTCTTTCTAAAGGTTCTACAGTTATGCTGCCTAAAGGAAAATTTACTAATAATTCTGCTAAGTATCGCCCCATCACATGTTTACCAACTATCTACAAACTCCTTACCTCAATAGTCACTCAATTTATCCAATCACACATTACTGATAACAATATTTTAACTGAAGAGCAAAAGGGATGTCGTATGGGCTCAAGAGGTTGCAAAGAGCAACTTATTATAGATCTAGTTGTGCTTAAGCAAGCCAAATTAAACAATAGAAATCTTCATGTAACTTATATTGATTACCAAAAAGCATTTGATTCAGTCCCCCACTCATGGTTAGTTAAAATTTTAAAAATATATAAAATAAACCCGACTTTAATAAATTTTCTTCAATATACAATGAAATCCTGGACAGTCACTCTGCAGTTGAACAGCAAGATAAATCAAATAACTACAAAACCAATTCCAGTAAAACAGGGAATATTTCAGGGAGACTCACTTAGTCCGCTTTGGTTCTGTCTGGCTCTTAATCCCCTCTCTAAGATGCTCAACTCCACAGGCTATGGATTCCAAATTAAACACAGAAAGTCAAACCTGTTCAAAATCAGCCATCTCATGTACATGGACGATATAAAATTATACGCATCTACATCCAATCATATGAAAAGTTTAAATTCCATAGTTGAAAAATTCTCAAATGACATAAAGATGAAATTTGGATTAGATAAATGTCGAGTATTAAATATTATAAAGGGAAGGTAGTGGCTGATGATGTAAATTTAGAGTCAGGAGATGTAATAGAGAGTATGAGTGAGGAGGATGTTTACAAGTATTTGGGGTTTGAGCAAGCTAAACAGATTGAAAAGTCCATAGTAAAAGAGAAACTTAAAACAGAATTTAACAATAGACTAACTAAACTTCTTAACTCTGGCTTAAATGCAAAAAATTTAGTTAAATCAATAAACACTTACGCTATACCTGCCCTAACTTACTCTTTTGGTATTATTCATTGGTCTAAAACTGAATTGGAACAATTAGAAAGGAAAATTAGAACCAAACTAACATCATACCGTGCTCATCACCCAAATGCCTGTACCGAAAGAATGACTATCCCTCGCACTGATGGAGGACGAGGCATCAGCGATATAACCTCACTATATCATAACCAAATTTCTAATTTACGTCTTTATTTTTACTCTAAAGAACACGAATCACCCTTACACAGAGCAATAATATTGGCTGACAGTAAACTATCTCCTTTAAATCTAGCTACTAGAGATACTGATCCTCTGACCCTAATAAGAAATCAAGCCACACTTGAACATAATTGGTCCCAGAAGGTACTTCATGGAAGGCATCACCATGACATCAACTCACCTAATGTCGATAAGTTAGCGTCGAACGCATGGCTGAGTCGTGGTGACCTGTTTCCTGAAACCGAGGGATTTATGATGGCAATACAGGATCAGGTGATACCAACTAGAAACTATCTCAAGCATATCATCGGAAGCCCAGATATAACTGACGATAAATGTCGACTTTGCCAGTCTTTAACAGAAAATATAGATCATATAATATCCGGGTGTTCTGTTTTGGCCAACACAGAATATCTTCAGCGTCACAATAACGTAGCAAAAATTTTACATCAAGAGATAGCCATAATGCTGAATTTAAATACAACCCGAACCCCTTACTACAAATATTCTCCTGAAACCGTAATAGATAATAATAAAATAACTCTGTACTATGATAGATCCATAATCACTGATAAAGCAATACACCATAACAGACCTGATATAACTTTAGTAGATAAAACCAATAGAACAGCTTTCCTTATAGATATTGCCATTCCCAATACAAAGAATATTCAGACCACAATTTCGGAGAAACTTCGCAAATATTCGGATCTATCTCATGAAATAAAAAGGTTGTGGAATCTAGAAAAAGTAACAATAATACCAATAGTTTTATCGGCTACCGGAATAATACCTTCTAACCTTATCAATAATTTGACTACACTCCACTTAAATCAACATCTATTTACCCACATGCAGAAATCAGTAATTTTAAGTACCTGTCATATTGTCCGTAAAGTTCTTAATATTTAACCCGACTATATAACTAAAACAGTGACAAAGACAACAACGAATAAGGTAAAACCTGAAATACCTTGGTTTAACCGGCTTTCAGGTTCACCGATGAAAATCGAGTCTAAGAACATAATAATAATAATAATAATAATAATAATAATAATAATAATAATAATAATAATAATAATAATAATAATAATAAATATTACGACCGGACAATACTCACAGATAAAACTATAATTCACAATAGGCCTGATATAGTAATTGTAGATAAAATTAAACAACATGTCAAATTCATAGATGTCGCTGTGCCACTTTCCCATAACCTTAATAAAACTACCCAAGAAAAAATATCAAAATACACAGATTTGGCCGCAGAAATCATTAGAATTTGGAAAATGAAATCAGCTACAGTTATTCCCATAGTATTATCGGCAAATGGAATAATTCATAAAGACTTAAATCAGCAATAGAAAAAATAGATATACCGGTTTCTCATTAAGCTCATCCAAAATCAGTAATTCTACAAACCTGCTCAATAGTACGAAAGACCTTGAATATGACTTAATAGTATACAACATAGACATGACTCGACAGAACTTTTGTGAGACCACATTAGTTCCTATATGAGAAGGTGACTTGGTAAACACCCGTCCCTTGCTCTTAAAACTAGCCAAGGCTAAGAATTAAAAGAAAAAAAATAATAATAATAATAATAATATAATAATAATAATAATAATAATAATAATAAATAATAATAATAATAATAATAATAATTAATAATAAAATAATAATAATAATAATAATAATAATAATAATAATAATAATAATAATAATAATAATAATAATAATAATAATAATAATAATAATAATAATAATAATAATAATAATAATAATAATAATAATAATAATAATAATAATAATAATAATAATAATAATAAATAATAATAATAATAATAATAATAATAATAATAATAATAATAATAATAATAATAATAATAATAATAATAATAATTAATAATAATAATAATAATAATAAAATAATAATAATAATAATAATAATAATAATAATAATAATAATAATAATAATAATAATAATAATAATAATAATAATAATAATAATAATAATAATAATAATATAATAATAATAATAATAATAATAATAATAATAATAATAATAATAATAATAATAATAATAATAATAATAAATAATAATAATAATAATAATAATAATAATAATAATAATAATAATAATAAAATAATAATAATAATAATAATAATAATAATAATAATAATAATAATAATAATAATAATAATAATAATAATAATAATAATAATAAAATAATAATAATAATAATAATAATAATAATAATAATAATATAATAATAATAATAATAATAATAATAATAATAATAATAATAATAATAATAATAATAATAATAATAATAATAATAATAATAATAATAATAATAATAATAATAATAATAATAATAATAATAATAATAATAATAATAATAATAATAATAATAATAATAATAATAATAATATAATAATAATAATAATAATAATAATAATAATAATAATATAATAATAATAATAATAATAATAATAAATAATAATAATAATAATAATAATAAATAATAATAATAATAATAATAATAATAATAAATAATAATAATAAATAATAATAATAATAATAATATAATAATAATAATAATAATAATAATAATAATAATAATAATAATAATAATAATAATAATAATAATAAAATATAATAATAATAATAAAATAAAATAATTAATAATAATATAATAATAATAATAATAATAATAATAATAATAATAATAATAATAAACAACACTCTTCACGACATTCAAAGGCTGCAATTCTTAACACCTGTAATACCGTCAGAAACTTTTTAAATCAATAAATACCTTAAATTAGCCTTAGTCTTGGTACTTTATACCCGACTAATGCTAACGAAAACTGGCAAAAGCTAAGAAAAAATAAAATAAATAAACAATAATAAAATAATAATAATAATAATAATAATAATAATAATAATAATAATAATAATAACAGTAGCCGAGAAAATAAGAAAGTACACAGAGCTGTCATTTGAAATTCAAAGACTATGGGAGATGAGAAAGGTTGATATCCTTCCATTTGTAATATCCACTACTGGAGTTGTACCTCATAGTCTAATTACTAATATTAAAGCTCTGGACTTAAATCACAACACTCTTCACGACATTCAAAAGGCTGCAATTCTTAACACCTGTAATACCGTCAGAAAATTTTTAAATCAATAAATACCTTAAATTAGCCTTAGTCTTGGTACTTTATACCCGACTAATGCTAACGAAAACTGGCAAAAGCTAAGAAAAATAAAATAAATAAACATAATAATAATAATAATAAAAATAAATAATAAATAAATAAATAAATACATAAATAAATACATGGTTCCATTCCTTTAGCTGACAGCTAAAGGATGCTCTTTTAATATGCAAAAATAGAATAAGATTATGTCAAAATTATAACAAAATTAAATATAAAACGAACATATCTTAAACCTTACGTAACTATAGTCACAAATAAACTATAGAAGTTCAAAGTAGTTTCAAACTAGAAGTTTACATTTTTAAGTTATCACTAATAATCAAATTAAATTAGACCATTATTTATTTATTTTTGGCAACACTAGAATAGAAATTAAATTGAAATGGATCTATTCAAAATAATATTGTTTTAAGATTATTATATTTTATTTAATTACACAAACTTAGATTAAACATTTTGATAACTAAAAGTCCCAATGAGTTTATTAATTTTAAAGATGTTCATTACCAAATCTCCGATACAATTCTATAAAAATCTCCAAGAAAATCATGATAGATATTAGTCAGTAATTATGTGCAGTTTAACAACTGTACATTGAATTTACAATAACAGTAAAATAAAATTCGAAATAACTTGGTCATAATTTAACTAATTATTCATCAAAAATACTGCATAATTTTAAATAAATAGTTTCTAAACAGCAATATTGTACTTTGAATTGGGTTTAACATTATTTTTTTAGTCTATTATTTTAACAAATATCGTAAAAGTATAATAAAATTTAAATACACTTCACAGTTTTTATTATAAAAGTACATCAAGTTCTCTCAGTTTATTAGTCATTATTTTAAAAATATAAGTGAAGTAGTATAAGGTGTCTTTATTTTTATTATTTGCTATAAAATTTCTTAATAATTTGAGTAGGAATTCAGACCGTAAACTTAGACTTTAAAAAGAACTTTAAAAATTAACTTTAGTAATGTTTAAATTGCTTTTAAACTCAAAGGTTTAGAAAAGTCTTAAGCTTTTATTAGAAATTAACAATAAACAGGGAAAAATTATTTTTGACTACAAAGACGATCAGGATATAAGCTGAAACACACACACACACAACACACATATATATATATATATATATATATATATATATATATATATATATATATATATATATATATATATATATATATATATATATATATATATATATATATATATATATATATATATAATTGCATAATTCGGTCTATCACCAAACGTTCAAATAATTTAGCTTAAGTCGAAAGTAAGCTTATTGGTCTGTATTTGCATGCATTTTTAAGGTGAGATCGACCTGGTTTTTCTATCATAATTATTTTTGAAGTTTTCCAGCAATTGGGAAATATACCTCTTTTTAGGCATTCATTAAAGATGGCAGTAAAAAGGTATGGTAAAATTTCAAACGTTTTTTCAAGTATGGCAAGAGTAATGCCGTCTTCACCTGAGGCTTTATTAAGAGCGGCTTTTTGTAAAACAATGTATGTGTGTGTGTGTGTGTATGTGTATATATGTGTATGTATATATACATATATTTCAATCCCTGTATTAATTTAAATTAATTTTACTAGTTTATTTTCAAATTATAAGTTTAAAAACATTCAAATTTACGATAATCTATTAGAAGTTTTAAAAAAATAAAATAAAATAAAATAATAAATAATAAATAAATAAAATTTAGTATTTAAAATATTAAATTCATCAAAACTTAAATGATAAATAATGATAAACAGAAGATTGCTACGAAAAAGAAAAAGAAGATTACAATTAAAGAAAAGAAAAAAAGAATCATAATTATTCTGAACCAAATGCTACAACTAAAATAAAATGAAAATGCAAAAAAGAAAAAAGATAAAAGATCAATGTTATGCGAAAGCGGTGCATGTTTAGAAAATAAAGAGCCATAGCAGGGATACTGTTTATGGTAAAATTAAAAAAAATATAGTATATATATATATATATATATATATATATATATATATATATATATATATATATAATATTAATATATATATACCACTGTTTTTAACCTGTTTATTATGAAAGTGGAGATTTTTGGATATAAGACAAATAATTGGAAGACCATTTAAAACAAGGAACAATAGAATTCGATGTCAAACACGTCAAGTTTTATTTTCAAATAAAACAAAATAATCTTGTGAAAGTAAATAATATAATAAGAAAACACCGAATTCAGAAGTTAAACTTGGTTTCAAAAAAGAACGAGTTAGAAGACAAACGGCACTTTTTCTGCATTCACTTAAAAAATATAAATAAAATATAGGTAGCCTTGGTAAGGGTATTTAATTAAATAAACCCTATAAAAAGACAATTCCATATTTGGGCTTTATTATTACAAAATAACAATTCACCAAGCGGCACTAAGCAAAAAGGATTTTTCTCTATTACGGATAATTATATAGGTACATTCTTTCAACTGAAGAAAAACTTCTATCCAACAAAACCCGGAAACTATTATAAAAAAAAGAATTTTAAAATAAAAAACCAATAAGACATTGGTTGCAAAGAGGGATTGCGGATTGTAAAGTCAGATTGGGTGTTCAAAGAAGAGGAAGAGAAGCTGTGAATTGAATAGAAACCTCGCAACTGTTAGGAAAAAATGCAGCTAGCGTCTGATACAGATAGTACTCGAGTTAGCAGGCTTACAAACTTAAAAAAAAGCAACATTTATTTATTAGAAAAGGATAACACGAGATAAGTCATCTTTTTAGCTACTCTTAGAGGGAGGATGAGAAAAACCGAACACCCAGAAGTGCCAACCTTTCAAAGCTATTAGTGTTTTTTCTTTCTCGGTTTAAGAAACAAACTATGAGGTAAAAGTTCTTTTAAGGATACGACTGACAGCTAAAGGGGAATTTGAAAAGTACAATTAACTTAATACGAAGAGGTTTCGCTAAGACACAAAGTACTCCCTTAAAGGGACAAGGACAGAATAATGCAAACCTTTATTAAGCCGTGATAGTTTGTTTGTCTGTTTATTTCCTTCTGGAAACCTATTCGTTTTGTAATAACATGACTTCAATACATTTGTTAAAAACATGCCTTACTATACATGACTTTTTATACGTTTTGTGAAAACATGACTTACTACACATGACTTATTATACGTTTTGTGAAAACATGACTTACTACACATGACTTATTACACGTTTTGTGAAAACATGACTTATTATACGTTTGTGAAAACATGCCTTACTATACACGACTTATTATACGTTTTGTGAAAACATGACTTACTACACATGACTTATTATACGTTTTGTGAATAATGAAATAATTATTTGTAAAACTTGACTAGACCTATCACCACTGCTACATGTATATTAAAACGAAATTAATATAAACTAATATAAACGAACCTTATTTCCGTTAATTGACTGTATGTTTATTTTCAAATTAGATCACTTATTTTTGAGAATACAGTTTTTCTTACTTTGATTTAGCTGCAATTAGAGTACCTGTAGTGTTCTGTGGAACAGGTGATATAAGGAAAGAAAATAAATTCCTAATCTATTCATTCAATGGCATAAAGAATTAATAGAATACTTTCATAAAACATAAAATTTATTAATTGGAATCGATCTTATTCACTGATATCAATAAAAATATCTATAAAACCCAAAGAGAGTCGGCTGTTTTTGGGTTAATAGGTTTGGTTTCAAAACAACCCTGTAACAAAAAAATAACAAGTGTTTTTCTTTTCCTCATTTATATCGTAGTTATGTAGGGAAAGTACTATGTTTGCATCTTCATAACTATGTTTTAAGAGTTACAATTGTAATTATCCTCATTACATCGGATTCGCTACGCTCATCCTCCCTACTTCGGACTCGCTTCGCTCATCCTCCCTACTTCGGACTCGCTTCAATCATCCTCAGAAATATAGTTCGCCAAATGTATACTGCAACATGTCTTTGGACTCGCTTCGCTTGACTTCAGACAGTAAATGCATCCGTATCATTCTCAGCGATCAGCCATCAAAGCACTGACCACGCTCGATGCTGCTTAACTTTTATGATGCAACAAAAATCATGGATATACTTGTTGTATTAAAACGAAACCTTGTGTACTTATTTATTAGGTAATGGCACTTGTACCGAATTTCACTCAATTGGACCATTTTCCAATTTTTTTAAAAAAACGAACACAAGTAATTTAATTAAAATTGAACTAATGTTGATAATGAGATGAAACTTAACACATATGTTAGTCTTATACATAGTCTCATGCGGGCTAAATCTCAATCTGATCGCACCATTTTTCCGCGTTTTATAATTATTCGAAATTTTTATCTGAGTCATTATTGCGGGTTCAAGACGTCATAAAAATATTTTCCTAATAGCACAACAACAGCGGTACTGCGGATTGACTTACATCAATTACATACAATCAGCGGACTGATTTTTGTAGGAAGTTTCAGCTCTGTAGCATAAATACACTGGGCGCTACCATGATAACAGACACACACACACACATTCAGAGAGACAACTTTGCGAAAACCACTCAGAAGCCTTAAAAACGCCTAAATCGGATAATTCCGGTGTCATCCCGGTTTCGGGTTTTTGGCAAACACAATACGTTTCCTATATACCTATATGAAAAGTATACGGTTACCTATTAGGGTAACCGGACCACCTTCGATTATAAATATAATCAAATAATCAGTACAAAATGACAATAATTTATATAGTTAAACGTTAAAGATACAAATAAACACAAACAATGTGCTGGAAGCCGAAATAAATTTATTAGTTATAACCTTAACTCACTCTTGAAGGAGGTTTCAATGAGATAGAACCCCTGAGAGCCCGAAAAAGATGTTCCAGGCTTCTCAATGTACTAAGATAGCCTATGCCTTCTCTAGTATATACCTCTGTGTATCTATCTATCAACATAGATAGATACAACTAATAATACAAAACAACAGCCAAATTATTGAAGACGTCTTTTTAGCGGACTAAAGACGCCAAATTTTGAGGAGGAGCGAAGGGAGTCCAATGTAGTGTGGATGAGCGCAGCGAATTCGATAGGATTGGGAAAAGTGCCAAGTACCTCGGTCTAATGTAGTGTGGATGAGCGCAGCGAATTCGATAGGGTTGGGAAAAGTGCCAAGTACCTCGGTCCAATGTAGTGTGGATGAGCGCAGCGAATTCGATAGGGTTGGGAAAAGTGCCAAGTACCTCGGTCCAATGTAGTGTGGATGAGCGCAGCGAATTCGATAGGGTTGGGAAAATGCCAAGTACTCGGTCCAATGTAGTGTGGATGAGCGCAGCCAATTCGATAGGGTGAGGAAATGTGCCAAGTACCCCGGTCTCCCTTTTAACAGATACTTTGTTATATAACGTTGGGTTTTAGTTCTATTTCAAATGATTAAATAAAATAATTGCTCTCATTCTTTTACATTTCTTGTTTATTACAAGAGCATTGATGTGTACCTTGATTAATAATTAATAGGAAATGATGATGCGGGTATGGTAATAAGCTTGCAAAAATTACTGTAAATATAATTGTTACTTAAGGTATGAGCTGTTAAGTATTACATACATAACAATCAAGTCCAATGTATTTTGGCTCAACTTGATGTTAGCGAATATCACAAGGAAAATTGAGCTAATAAGATTAGGGAGTAGGTGGTGGCGCTGAAAGTTGCGAAAAAAGTAAAATCTGGTAAATCTTAACTTTAATATCCAGACATTTAATTTTCTTCCATTTACCTACGGTATAAATAAGGAAAAGTAAAAGTGAAGACATTTTTTAAAGAAATTCGCCGACTTTGTAGTCTTATCAATTTATTTGGTTGTTTTGGCAATGCCAGAACATTGGGTGTATCAGATTTTGATGAATGAAAATGAAAGTTCAATTTGTTGGAAATTTTATTAATTTTAAAATTGCTCTTTTAAAATTTTACACACAACTAACAAGAAACACAAGAACACATACCACAAGTAAATGTTAGTTCATTAAATAAAGCTAATATTACTAGATAATATATTATTACTAAAATAAAGCTAATATTACTAGATAATATATTATTACTAAAATAAAGCTATTATTACTAGATAATATATTATTACTAAAATAAAGCTATTATTACTAGATAGGCCCTATCGGTAGGATTTTTAAATCATCAAAAAATTAACCTGAACACCTCCGATTGGTAATACAATCAAATAAACACAACAAAATTACAGTAACTTATATATTTCTAAAGTTGATAGTCCAAGAACAGTATAATAAAAATTAAATTATTATTGCGACGTTTCGTCCAAGTTGGCCACAATCATGCCTTGAAAAGAAGTTTTATGGCCTGCTTGGTCGAAACGTCGCCACAATACTTTAATTTTTACTATCCTGTCTTGGACTGCCAACATTAAAAATAATATGAGTGACGTTAGCGCCAGTGGATTCCATATTATAAGGATTCAAATAAAGGTCTATCCACGAATATAGTTGTAAGCATATAATGATAGTAAAACCGGCTTTCAACCAAATAAAGGTCATCCTCAGTACCGGTGAGAAGAAATTATTTTTTCTTTTTGAGTCTAGTAGTTATTACATTTGAGTCTGCATTCAGTCTTATTACATTTAGTCTGCATTCAATCTCAAATGCAATAACTACTAGAGTCAAAAAGAAAAAATAATTTCTTCTCACCGGTACTGAGGATGACCTTTATTTGGTTGAAAGCCGGTTTTACTATCATTATATGCTTACAACTATATTTGTGGATAGACCTTTATTTGAATCCTTATTAAAAATAAGTTAAAAGGGATACAGCTCAACTTCTTAAGTAACTTTTGTAGTAGAACGTTTATAATAGAAAACAAAAAATCTGGTACGGAACACCCCGGAACTTTTCCTCAACACAATGGATTCACTACGCTCATCTTCTCTGCTTAGGACTCGTATATACAATTCGCCAAATTTATACTGCAGCATGAACTGGTAAAATTCAACTCAATTGAATTGCTGGTTTTTTATAAATTTTTTTAAAAAAACGTACACAACTCATTCGATAAAAATTAAACTAATGCTGATATTGAGATGGAACTTAGAACATATGTTAGTCTTATACGGTTGCATGCTAATTTTAATTTGACCGCATCATTTTTTCGCGTTTCATAATTTTTCGAAATTTTCGCTGAGTCGTTATTGCGGGTTAATGACGTCATAAAAAATATTTTCCAAATAGCACAACTACAGCGGTAGACTGATTTTTGTACGAAGTTTCAACTATCTAGCATGAATACACTAGGAGCTACGATGATAACAGACACACACACACAAACAGACAGACAGACAACTTTAAGAAAACCACTTAGGAGGCCTTAAAAACGCCTGAAAAGGATAATTCCGGTTTCATCCCGGTTTCAGATTTTTTTTTTGCACACACAATACTTTTCCTATATACCTAAGGTATAAATGAGGAAAAGTAAAAAGAAAGAATGTGCAAGAAGCCGACAACGTTTGATTTAATAACCTGAATATATCCATGAAGAAGGTTATAATTACGTTTCACAGAGCCCCTGAGAGCCTAAAAAAGATGTTTCAATTCTCTCAATGTATTGATGTAGAATATACCTTCTCTAGTAATATATCTCTCGGTGTATTTAAAGATGTACTTCAAATGAATGATTACCTGTTTTATCATAAAATTTTAATTGTATATTAAAAGTTATTGTTTCTGTATTATGAATCTAAAATTATAGCATCAATTTCCATTGTCATTTATTTTTCTTTTTGTTTCAGAAAACCTCTTCCAACCTCGAAACTCTTTAAATACCGAACACGATCTGATACTTTCCACAAATGTTAAGGACAAAGAAAGGACCAACTACAAATATTTGAATAGAATGGAGACATTAAAGACTATATAGAGAGGAAAATATATTTTCTCTTGTTTTCTTTTTAACTTCCTTATTCTTCGTGTAGGCACAAGAGAAGAGAATCAACATATAAATTCCTTTTCCTGACGTTTATATGTAGATGATATTGTCTTTCATGCAGTTTTTTTTCTTTTCGTCGAAACTGAATTTTAAAATCCAAAATAAATTTTATTTTTTCTTGTGAAATCTAGTTAAAGATAAATAAATGTTGAAATTTATAAACTTCAAAATGAAATGTTTACATTACTTTAAGTTAACGTAAAGTTAAGTTAAGTTAAATTTCTTTAAGTTAGTTTCATTTATAGAATTTATTTTTAATATAATATTAGTGACTCATGAAAATTATGCTTATGAGGTAGACAAAAGTAGAGGGGAATTGATTCAGATTAGCTTCCTGATACCCAAAATATATGTCCGACAAAAAAATATCTAAAAAATATTAAAATTCAATTGAGTTAAAATTTATTACACGTAATAAATAAGTACATTAAGTTTCGCTCTAATACGACAAGTATATCCATGATTTTTGTTGGATCATAAAAATTAAGCATTATCGAGCGTGGTCAGTATCTGGAGGGATGACCGCTGGGAATGAAACTGATGTATTAACTATCTAAGGAGGAGCGAAGAGTGCTGTATAAATTTGGCGAATCATATATTCTGAGGACGAGCGAAGCAAATCCGATGTGACGAGGAAAAGATCCGAGGTACCCCGTACCCGATTTTTTAATTTGTTACACAACTTAAAATGATTATATTTCTTTATACGTAAAACACAGGCCTAATTTTATTTAGAACATTTAAAAAAAGTAATTAACTATAGTTTTAACTAAATTTTAGTTTTGTTACGTTAAAAATACATTCAACAACTAAGCATCAATATGTAAGAGTTAATGAATGCTTAATTGATGAATCATGTTAAAAAATACTTAAACCTCAAGCTATAAATACATTTTTATTAGCTATAATTACATTATTTTATTAAAAGTAATAAAATAAAAAATAAAATCCTGAAGAACTTTAGCTAAATAAATATAACCGTTAAATGTCTACTAAATAATTAAAAATAGTATCTACTCGTTTAGTCTACCTCTGAAGTCTGAACACGGCTAAAAATAATGTAGGGAATAAAAACCCTAAAAAGTTATAGGCGCCTGCAATTGTAAAGTAGAAGCAATAAATTAATTTAGCCAACGGAATCCACTGCAACCTTATGCACTTTGTATACATACCATACGTCTTTAAATACATTAAGAAAATAACCATTACGGAGAGACGAAAAATACGTGATCGAAAAAAATTGTATCATGATGAATAAAATCGATGAAACTAATACATTAATTTAGCCAACGGAATTCACTGCAAACTTCGTCAAACGAATTTCCTTTGGATTCGTGTTCCGTGCTAAACAACAATCCTGTTTGGAAAGATAATTTTTATAGTTCTTTACATTATATAAGTTTACAACTACTAAATAAATAATTGCGGTGCGGGGATCCGCTGTCGGACGAATTTCATTTAGAATGCGTGTTTCTGTGTCAACAACCCATTTCTTGTTTAAGGTTCCGGTTCATGCTTTAGAACCTAAGCAGTTACTCAATTGTCAAGCACTGCTCGTAAATCATTTTGTCTGTATTTTTCAAAGGAAATGCGCATAATTATCCAGTTGGTTGTACAAAACTATGCCTTTAAAATTAGAAGTACACACCATTATTTGCACTAGTTTAAAGCTTAGTAACTTATCTTTAAACTTAGTCAGTTATCTTTAATATAAGGTATATAATATAAGGTTTTAGCGCATTTCTTTTGAAAAAAACATTCGCAAGCTATACTTTTCTAAAAAATAAATTAAAAAAAAACCCGGCATCGCTTGGCAGATAGTGCATATTTATAATAATAATTTAAAAAAGGGCTCGCTTCGCTCGCTAGATTGCGTATCTTTATAATTTTATATAGCAAAGAAGGCTCGCTTCACTCGCTAGGTATTGCATATTTATAATAATACATTTAAAGATTGATCTTTATTTCGGAATTTCCTATAAAAATAAGTAAATATATGGTACATAACATTTTTTTTCTACTAATCAAGAGCTTTTCAACAATATATTACTTGATTTATTCCTTTTAATTGAATTTTTTATGTTTACAATTTTTGCTGCCATTTTGATTTTGTTTTTAATTTTTAGCATGCGATGTTTATTATCTTTTTCAACTCTTTAAGAGCTATAACATGACATGCAACACTATTTTTTTTAAACAAATGTCCGCTACAATGGCCGCCATTTTTATAATACAGAACATGCAACGGCGAACCGTTTTTATGAAAAATAAGTACAGAAAACTATCATTTTATAATAATAATAAATTTAGCAGTCATAACCAAAAATTTCCATGGTATTCGTAAATTTAAATATAAAAATATAATCGGCGTGAAATAATTGTTATACTAATTTAGTTAAAGAAAAGAACGAATTATTTTATGAGAAAGTCTAAAGATTTTGAAAAAGAAAGACGAAAGTTACGAATAAGTTAATAAAAATGTTATTATTCTATATTTTATGAACTTCTCTAGCACTCATGTTTTTAATGTGAGTATACATAGATACAGGTAGTTTTTGCAAACAGCTACTTTACACTATGGTAATCAAATAAAACAACTACTAGTCAAAATAAAAGAAAAAAGAAAGGTAATAAAAAAACAATAATGTGAACTAAATATTAATAAACAAATTTTTAAAATATCAGAATACAGAAGTTTAAAATCCAAGTGGCCTCAAAATACAATGAAAAAAAGTTTTAAACGTTAAAAAGGAAAAGGAAGAAAAAAGTAAAAACAAAAAACGTAATTAAAGAAAGTAATAAAAACAAATTGAAATTTTTTCTAAGCGCAAAACAAACCAATGCCACTAAATGTAATGTAATTTTCTGCGAAAATTGTTCTAATGTAAGAAAATAAAAATTACAAGAAAACTTAAAAGAATCTACACGAAGTTTAAAAAAGAAGTTACAAGACAGTAACACTTGTAATTTGTTTTAATATTTCATTGTAGGGTAGGTTGGTACACTCACAAGCCGAGTACTTGATTCATTACTAGTACTTAATTCTCATGATTGTACTTATTCCATCCTACACGCTATTTGTCCTTTTTTATCTTTAATGTTTCGTTAAATAACAACTATCCATGTAATTTTCAATGAAAAAAAAAATAATAAGTACATTTACTTGATTGGTAGTAATGCATGGCATCATGACACAATAAAAATGCAAATTAAAAAATAAATGAGACGAATGAAAATGAAAACTTTCTGAATTATAAAACGAGAAGGCCTTCAGCCTCTTAGCCGCCACGCGAAGCTGCCGCATCGCGGCCAGATGGTTGTTGTACTTTATCAGTTCGTCATATGACTGGTTTATATATGAGTGGCATACTGTCACGATATGAGCGAACTTTCAAATTTATCAGTGAAAATTTGGGATTTACTTAGATTAATTAATGAAATCGACAATTAATGAAATGTTTGTGATATATATATATTATATATATATATATATATATATATATATATATATATATATATATGTATGTATGTATATGTGAGTGTGTGTGTTATGTCAATCAACAAAACCAAAACTATGACAGATAATACAATAAAACTTCGTATGTCAGGGAGACCCCCATTTAAAATATCTACCCCCCCCCCCTAGATGACCCTAATCTCATAAGCTTATTTTTTTCTTTGAAAATTCGCTAAAAAAGAACAAAACACAAAAAATGTAAATTTTAAAACTTACTAAGAATCGTCAAATTTTCCATATTTTAACTAATAAATTTTATAAACATTATATAAATGTATATATATATATATATATATATATATATATATATATATATATATATATATATATATATATATATATATAATATATATATATTATTAACTTTTGAGCAAGTTACAAGGAACATGTTAAGTTGTTATCTTAAATTTAATCGTTGTGCTCTTCAAAAAACTTTTCGTGTTAATAAAATTTCACTACTTTACGTGTTAATTAAGAAAAAAATCCAATCCAAAATCAATTTTTAATTTCCTACACGAGAAAAATACAAATAAATTTATTTCTTATCTTTGAAAAAAAAAAACTTTTTTCGATGCAGCAAGATAATAATTTTGTAGTCACTAAAAACTAGTAACTTATCAACTTCAAATTGGAGCTATTTTAGAGCTAAGTAGTAGCCCCAGGAAGATCTAGTCATTAAAATACTGAAGAACAAGTTCTTTAGGAAATCATCGCAAATGTACATTGGACGCTGCAACCGTCTTAATATATGATTAATCGTTTCTTTTTACTAATCATTAGTCTTCAATCATTAAGTACAGGTCATTAAGTATTAATAGTTTTCCAATCTATCTCTTTTTCAGGCGATCTACATAATAAGCGTGTTTAATTTTACATCTTAGTATCATGAACAAAAATTCAATAATACTGTTATTTTGGATGTTCTTGCTTCAATCATTATTTAATCTTTGAGGCTGAAAGTTAATGAATTTGGAAAATAAAAAACACTTTCCGCAAAAACTTTTTAAATTTACGTGCTGAAACCATTGAACAAGACTAAATTATGTAAAACCAAAATTATGGTTAATGTCAATTATGTTAAATTACGTAATTTAACAAAAAAACAAAAAAATCCAAAACCGGGATGTTACCGAAATTATCCGTTTAGGAGTTTTATATCGTAGGTAAATAGAAAAAGTATTGTGTTAGCAAAAAAATTCGCAAACAGAATTATCCGTTACAGGTGCTACAAAGGCCTCCCGAGTGGTTTTAGCAAAGTTGTCTGTCTGTATGTGTGTGTGTATGTCTGTTATTATCGTAGCTCCTAGAGCAATTCTGCTAGAGAATTGAAACTTTGTAGGCGTGTGTCAGTATAAATTTAGCGAACAGTCCGAAGCAGGGACGATGAGCGTAGCGAATCCGATTTGATAAGGAAAAGTTCCGAGGTACCCCGTACCTGATTTTTTATTGATGTATCTCATAATTTACAAAATAATCCTGGCGCAGAGGTCAGCATGCCGGGTGAATTTCTTATGGTACGCTAACTATGAAATCTATGTTTTGCTTAAATTTCCAGTTTATGCTCTAAAACTTTACCAGTAGCATTTCTAGTTAGTTATTTTTTCTGGAATTTCCAATATAAACGCGCTAAAACTTTTCAAAGAAAAGCTTTACCTGAGCATAAATTAGTGCAAAAATTGTTTATAATGCCAATTTTGGATAGAGCATTGAGCAAACATTTGAGTAACAAGTAATAATGCTAAAGATAAAGTTGTTATGCAAAAACTGAATGAAAAAAATGATTCTTACGACGGAAGAACGCATTTAATAGGAAATTCGCCTGGCAAGCGGACCTCCAAGCTGGAATTTTTAATCTTCACAATCAGAACAAGCCTAGGGCACATAAATGACTTGTGAACATGATATCTAAGAAACTAGTTAAGATCTTAAAAAATAACGAAGAATTATGTTTGACTAATACAGAACATTTTTTTTGAATAAACTGTCATAAAAATGGTTTGAGCAGAACACGATTACAAAATCACGAGCATAATGATGAAAATGCACGACTTCTTTAGAGACAATAGTAAATTTTGATTTTTATGGAGTTAAAAGAATCATTTAATAAAATATTAAATGAATTTATTATCTATTGTTACTAAATGCAAGGAATCTAGAGCAGGAATCTATAGTACATTTATGATTCACTTAGTCAGGGTTAAGGAATAAAAATTCCGGTACGGGATACCTCAGGACATTCCCTCACCACATCAGATTCACTACAATGATCCTCCCTACTTTGAACTCGCTTCGCTCGTCCTCAGAATGTGCAAGTCGTTAAATGTATACTGCAACAAGTCTTCAGACTAGCTTCGCTCGACCTCAGAATGTGCAAGTCGTTAAATGTATACTGCAACAAGTCTCCGGACTAGCTTCGCTCGTCCTTTAGAATGTGTAAGTCGTTAAATGTATACTGCAACAAGTCTCCGGACTAGCTTCGCCCATCCTTTAGAATGTGTAAGTCGTTAAATGTATACAGCAACAAGTCTCCGGACTAGCTTCGCTCGTCCTCAGAATGTGCAAGTCGTTAAATGTATACTGCAACAAGTCTTCAGACTAGCTTCGCTCAACCTCAGAATGTGCAAGTCGTTAAATGTATACTGCAACAAGTCTCCGGACTAGCTTCGCTCGTCCAAGTCGTTAAATGTATACTGACAAGTCCGACTAGCTTCGCTCGTCCTTTAGAATGTGTAAGTCGTTAAATGTATACTGCAACAAGTCTCCGGACTAGCTTCGCTCGTCCTTTAGAATGTGCAAGTCGTTAAATGTATACTGCAACAAGTCTCCGGACTAGATTCGCTCGTCCTCAGAATGTGCAATTCGTTAAATGTATACTGCAACAAGTCTCCGGACTAGATTCGCTCGTCATCAGATATTACATACATTCGTTTTGCTCCCAGCGGTTACCCATCATGGCACTAACCACGCTCGAAGTTGCTTAACGTTTATTTATTTATTTATTGATTATAAAAATACATAATAAATTATATATGAATACAACCTCCAAACAGCTAAAGCAAATAACATTGGGCGTACTCAATTCATAAGAATAAAAGAAAGGATAAGCAACAATGTAACAACAATTAATTAGTACAAAAATAAACTAATAAGATACTTTATAACATAGCAAAAAAAATAATGGAAAGACTAGCTGAAAAAATGGTAAAAATTGATTATGATATCTAAGTTAAAAAAGAACTAAAATAAGTACTGTTTAATTTAAAACAAAATAAATTAAAATGTCTAGATCAATTTAAAAATAAATAATTAAGCTGGTTAAACTTAATGCTGATCATTTGGAATGAAGGGGATAATGGAACGGATGCTGGATAGAGAGAGAACATTAGGACACTTGGTGAAAGATTTTCAGGAGGAAACGCATCGAACAAGAGAATAGGTGGGATTAGTATTCCTTATATGAAGAGTACGACCAGCTCGTCGTCCTGGCGGCAGTACAGTGATCAGGTTTCTGAACTAGTGAACAGATTGTCTTTCCAGGCAAACTGATCAACAAGAACAGAACCTCGTGAGCTGCTCTTATTTTGTACAAGGGATAAACATTTACATAAAGATTCATACTTGTAATACCCACGTCGATACATATACCTACTATAACATATTCTAATAAAATTTCTCTGGACTTTCTCAATCTCGCTAGACTTAGTCGACCCAAAAGTATTCCAAACTGGAACAACATACTCGAGGATAGGACGGACAAGGGATTTATACAGTATGACAAAACAATTAAGAGAAAGATCGGTAACAAACAATACGACGTATCAAGCTAAGCCGCTGATTAGCCTTACTAACTATAGAGTTAAACTGATCGCCGAACCTGAGCTTGTCGCCAATTATAATGTCATAATCTCTCCCAGAGGAGACACGAGGGATAGGCATGCCACTTAGGAGATATGGAAAGTGAATAGGTGAGAAATTTTGTAAAAAAATGTTATTTCAATCCACAACTATTAATTCACTCGTAAACGAATTCCCACAGCAATAAAATCCTTCTTGACCTTCTAATATTTAACATTTATATTTATTAAATTTAATTTTGGTAATGTTATTTATGAAACATCATATTTTGCTGAGGGCTGTGAATTAATTTTTTATGTTGGTCTTAGTTCTTTAGTAAAAATAGTTGCCACTAAAAAAACATTGATATTACAGCCTTGTAGTATTTACTATTAACCAGTAGTCATCGTTATATTAGGGAAAAAACAATAGCCATCCTATAAACATTACGGGAAATATAATTTAGTGGTGAAGTATAGAAGAATTCAAAACATAAATGCAATGCGGGTTTAATCAACACAATTACTGTAAGGCGAACAGTTTTACCTTAGAATGATTAATAAAAGGTTAGCTAATTCTGAGTAAAAACATTGTGACAGAAATTGTAAATTAAATTCTTTTACTGCCAATTAAATATTGAAATTAATTACCTATGAGACTGATCTGTTTCCCTAGAATTTATCAATTAGTAATTCATGTTAATACGTAGAGGAACACATACATGAAAAGTCTATTAAAAGCAACTGTCAACCGATAAACGATCTCAATCATACATTATAATACTGAAAAATCTTTCCATAAACGTAAAAATAAGTCTTAAGTAACTTACTCTAATTTAAGTAACTGTAAGTTACTTAAATTAGAGTTACTTAGTTACTTGAAGTTAATTAAATTATTATACTGTAAGTATAATAATTAAGTATAATAAGTATAAGTAAAATATATAAGTAAATCTTGTATGAATAAAATAACTATAAGTAAAATATAAATTTAAAATATAAATTTAAATAAGTATAAGTAAATCTTGTATGATTAAAATAACTATAAGTAAAATATAAATTTAAATATTAAAACATAAATTTAAATAAGTATAAGTACAATATATAAGTAAATCTTGTATAAGTATGTCAGTTAAACAAGTAGAAGCCGTCAGGGCGACTGCTGAAATGCCCTTTCTAATAATAAATTAAATTAATAGACAGAACTCGTAACCCAGTGGTATGTAAAGAACAATAAAAATGACTTGGTTATTTTTTGGAAAAAGTAGCAAATACATTAAATTCCAGGAGCTATAAAATTTTGATCTTTAGTAGACAGAGCTAGTAAGCTAGTTCTATTTAAAATTAATCAATGGAATAAGAATTACTATACCTCCGGACGGTGTATAATGCTAAGTTTATCGACTAGAAACGGAATATTCCAGTTTCATCCCGGTTTCGGAATTTTTTGCAAACACAATACTCTTCCTATATACCTACGGTATAAATGAGGAAAAGTGAAATTAGCACTTACTAGACAGAACTAGTAACAGAAAAAAATTGGGTTCAGAATACCTCGGAACTTTTTCTCATGGCATCGGATTCTGCGTTGATTCTTACAACTTCGGACTCGCCTCGCTCGCCCTTAACATATAAAAATCGCCAAATCATGCTGCGTCATAAGACTCGCATTACTTGCCCTTAGATAGTAAATACATCATTTTCGTTCCCAGCTATTCCATTTTTTACGTTATATGTAGCACTGGGACCAAATTTAAAATCAATAGGATAATTTTCTGATTTTTAAAATTTAACAAAAACTAATACACATACATACAGACTACATCACTAACACACATAATCCATTGATTTTTTAATACATCAGAAAACTGATTCTGAGTTAACGTAATAAACTCAGACGGATAAGTAAATTTTAAAAATTCAGATACGGGGTACCTCAAAAGTTTTCTTTATTACAAACACTTTCTGAACTACGTATTTTTAGGCTTGGATAACCTCAAAAATGAAGATTGCTTGTAAAATTACCATTAAAACATTTTAATGCTTTTAACAATTAGTACTAATAAACAATACTCGTTTATAAACTTTTAACTATCGTTTACCACTTTTATAATAAGAGGCTACAAGTAGAAAAAAAGTTAACAAAAAAAAACACTAAAAGTTGCCAGAAGTTAATAATGCAAATTGAACAAAAAGGAAGATTATCCACATTTTTTTGTAGTTGAAATATTTATTTAGTATGAATATTAATACGTTTATAAAATTATTTCAGTTTGTCTCTATAATTGTCAAATTAACAAACATTTTCTAGATTTCTATAATGACTGGTTCCTTAAATCCTTAAAACTGATTTTCCTCAGTTTACTACACCAGTTTTTCACTTGGTTGCCCACTACATCTTGAAAGCAGTTTTTAAAAAAAAATTCTAGAGCGGTAGCCCGCAAGCTGGACGAATTTTCAGGCTAATCTACTTTATTCTATTCAGCGCCCAAAAAACATAAAACGACAACCTACACAACATTTTTTTTATTTACCGACTGTAAATCAATTTTTCCGGTGATTTATCGGGGTTTATTTGACTTTTTGTCACATGGATGAAATAATCGACTGCTTACATTCGTTTTAGCACCCCAAAAAACATTAAAAATGACACTCTACACGACAAAAAGGTCCGTGTCCTCTTCAAAGTTGATTTTTGTACTAAGTTTGATATAATAGTATTAATCCGTTCTAGAGGTATAGTGCTTACAAGAACTCGAATATATATATATATATATATATATATATATATATATATATATATATATATATATATATATATATATATATATATATATATATATTTAGTCCCTCTCTGTCAGACGAAGAACATAGTTCGAAACGTTACAAATTTTATGTAAGTATTTTCTTAGTGTTTCCTATCTTAAATTCTGTATATATAGTGTAATATATATATATATATATATATTCGAGTTCTTGTAAGCACTATACCTCTGGAACGGATTAATACTATTATATCAAACTTATACTATTATATCAAACTTATACTATTATATATATATAATATATATATATATATTATATATATATATATATAATATATAATATATATATATATATATATATATATATATATATATATATATAGTTTTTAATTATGGACCTCTGAAGAGACGGCTTTTAGTTATACTTCCGGGTCCAACTCCCACCATCAAGCTATCTCTGTAGCGAAACTAAACATAAAAAAACAGCTAAAACCTAGAAGTGGAACGAAAATCGTAAACATTTTAGAACTATTACCTAACAAACCTGTAATTGTAGGGATGAAATGAAAAAAAAATTAAAGGACGTAAAATAAAGGAAAAGTAATATCTATAAAATTTAACGTCTGTAATAAGAATGATATTTACAGTGGAGTTGTAAGAACACAATCTCAGATTTATTTAAAATTGGGATTACGAACGCAAATTTATAGATGAGATAGGAAGTAATGTAAAAAGTAGGGGCAGGTAACAACATCATAGCTATTCTTAAAATATTTCTTTTCATAGTAAGCGCTGTGTCAAATGCTGTTTGCTCCATTTGTCTATCAAGTTGTGACCTGCATCTGCTTGCTTCTGAAGGTTTTTACTCATTACTTTTGCAGTTCAAAACAAAGATGAATCTAAACATTACATTCAGCTTTAAATTCGATCCTAGAGGTAAAGCTATTTTGTAACAACAGATATGAGAGAGATTCTCTAACTCATAAGCGACATATTCTAAAACCTTGATATTTCAAGTTTATCTCTAATATAGAAATACATTTAACCAAATTTCACCAAAATCGGGTATAAAGTGGTTGGGAGTTTGGATTACATGACATAGAAATGACCCAAGGTCCAAAATAAATATTAACTCCTTTGCAACACTCCTGAAGAAATGGCAAATTAAAATAGTTTCTCTTATCATCTACATGATTCTTTCTTGGTCAACCGCCCTGAAGTGTTTTACTGAATACGAATTACCCATACCTGTAGGAATTTTTTCGTATTTGTAAAATTATCCATCACATACAACAGGTATTCAATGTCTTGGATTATTCAAAACTTGACATGTGAAACCTGAGAGAAGTTTGTCCGTAAAATTAAAACAAAGTTTAAAAAAAAGCTTCGAAAAACAAATTAATAATAATATGTGTAACAAATCAACCAAAGAATAAAATATTAATTGATTTTTGAGTTCAATAAAAAAACATTATAGGCGAAGACCGAACATACAGTAAGGATAGTATAGAAGCTTAAAAATATATAATAAAAATAGATAAGATAAAAAAGGTAAACGGCAGTTTTATGAATAGACGAACTGAAATGCGTGACGCTAGAGGGGGCCTAAGTTTTCTAGCCTAGAAGTGTTTAAAAAACCACTAGGCGTGCAGTGTATCGAATAGAAATGCCAAAACGTAGTATCATACTAGCAGGGACGCATATCAAACTTTTTCCAAACCTCCTTTTCTCCCACTTTCAAGCTAACTATTTTCTAAAAATAACCTTCCTGACACCTTGGATAAAGGATGGTCCATAAAAAAAAAATTCAAACCTAATCCTATCGGTTTAAGATCAAAAATCGTGTTTTAATAAAGTTTCAATAAATACCTTATGATATATTTTTATTTCTTAGGTGCTTTACTTTTTTTTAAGATTATTATTTGTGTGAATTATTTAAGTCAGTAAGGTAGCTTTATAACGGGTTATATATATTTTTAAACAATTTTAAAAAATATACGTTTCAGCACTTTATAAGCATATTAGAGCCCCTCGAGCATTTTGTATTTTGGATAGATTTTCTGGGTCAGACTTTTTTAACTTTAAGTTATGGGTTACGGGTATC
This sequence comes from Microvelia longipes, assembly GCA_018340805.1. NCBI lineage: Eukaryota > Metazoa > Arthropoda > Insecta > Hemiptera > Veliidae > Microvelia > Microvelia longipes. Next base: position 25,797,847 of record JACMZG010001914.1, on the reverse strand, counting down.
ACTAGGAATAGACTACCAAAAAAGACGGCAATTTATAGAGGTAACTTTATCATAAAGCGCGGCACATACCTGGAATTTAGATTATTAAGAAAAATATTTAAAAAATATGTTACAAATGAAACGAAAAAGCAAAACAAATTTAGAAAGTACACATTTAAAATCTTATAAATTAAAAAATATATATTTTTCCTCTTTTTTTAATTCAGGGCCGTAAATTATGCTAAGTAACATCTTCCCATATTGTTGCTGGCCCTTTGTTAATGTAGCTGGTTAAGTATGTTTTCGCCAAACCTTTTGATGTAGAAACACAGTTGCTGTTATCGGATATCCCAAAAAAAAACTTCCGCCATGAAAATTGATGGATACACTTTCAAAAAAAAATTTTAAAAAATCAGGTAGGGAAAAAGTACTTCTAAACTTTTCTTGTAACATCGGATATACACCTTAGGACTCGCTTCGCTTGCCAACAGAGCATAAAAATAATTTCATTTATATCGCAATATGTCTCCAGACTCGTTTCGCTAATGCAGACAGAAACTAGTTTTATTCCAGAGGTCACCCATCTACGCACTAGCCTTACTCGATGCTGCTTAACACTAGTTATCATACAAAAACTAAGTATGATTTTTGTATTTTTATTATTATTATAAACCAATTAATTTATTTAAAAAAAAATAAACCTTTTTTATTTATTTATTTATAAAAACCGTAGATATACTAATCGTAAAAATGAAACTTCCACACATTTTTACTACATAATAAAACACTATCTTTCCAAATTTTAACTCAATTATATAATAGTAGATTTTAAAATTCTTTAAAAATTAAACATATCGTTTGATATAAAAAAATATATATATAACTTGCTGATCCTATATAGGACTACATGCATATTGAATTTCTAATCGAAACCAATTAATTAATTAATTTTTGTGTTTTGTGACAGTGATTTATGACGGTTAATGAAGCCATAAAAATACTTTAGGAAAGCAGAACTGAAGTTTGATTTTTGTACCAACTTTCAGCTGTCTAGATAACTAGACCCACCAGGAAGGTCATCAAAACAGCTGTATAACTGATAAGGTTACGCGCGTTTTTTAATTCGTTTATAATATGATACTTTATGTTTTTAAATATTGTTCACTGCCACAAAAATTTGATGTTAAGGTAATATTAGGTTTACTTTTTCTCATTTACACCGTAGGTATATAGGAAAAGTGTTAAAAAAATCTGAAACCGGGATGTCACCTGAATTATCCGTTTCAGGTGTTTTAACACCTCCTGAGTGGTTTTCAAATAGTTGTCAGTCTTTATGTGTCTGTTTTTTTTTTTTTTTTTTTTTTTTTTTTTTTTTTTTTTTTTTTTTTTTTTTTTTTTTTTTTTTTTTGCTAGTGTACAGCATGCTTCACATATTGTATTACATGCTATAACGCAGTAAATAGATTTAGTAATAAGAAAGTTCGCAACCTAGTGATAAAAACTAATGGCGAGTAGTAAGTATAAGAAATCTTAACGTGTAAGATGAATATAGATAATACATAAAGAGTATAAAACTAAAAACTACTTAACTTAAAACTTAGTAACAACAAAAATCAACAAAATTGTACCAATGCAGAAATATTCTCTCTAACAATGACGTAGAAAACAACATGACCTGACATATAATATAACAGAATTAAAGCATGACACTGTGTGTGTTGTGTGAGTGTGTGTGTTGTGTGTGTGTGTGTGTGTGTGTGTGTGTGTGTGTGTCTGTTATCATCGTAGCTCATAGTGTATTTATGTAGTTGCAACTTTGTACAACTCAGGAGAGGAGGTCTTAATGCCATCATAGGTGGAATACCGGTTTCGGATTTTTGCTAATACAATACTTTTTCGCCTACAGTATAATTGAGGAAAATTAAAAAGAAAACTAATTAAATATTTTTATACTATTGTATAAATAGGAAGTTAAAGAGTACTAAAAATAAACTAAAAACTTATATGAAAGAGCATAAAATATAAGAATAAAATAAATACAGTTCTTTTAAATGAAGAAAATACATTTCAGGATGTTTAAAATATTTTCAGATACAATTTAAAACACCTTAGAAGGAGTCATATATAATAGCACTAACGGTGAAGAGGCACAGATAATGTCTATCACAAAGGTTAAAGAGTTCCTATCAAAGCTTCAACTATTAATTAAAGTTATATTTAATTAGTTTTACCTTTATTTCTTTGTTTATAGAAGTTAATAAAAAAATTGTATACGGATAAAAAGAGCCCATTATAGAAAATCAATATTGTTAATCAATTTAAAAATTTATTATTACATTAAAAAAAATCGGGTACTGGATACCTCGGTACTTTTCCTAACAACTTTGCCTTCGCCATTCGCTCATCCTCAGATAAATGGTTAACCAAAGTCTAGAGTGTTATGACTTTGGACTCGCTTCGCTCGCCCTCAGAAAAATGGTTATCTAAAGTATAGAGTGTTATGACTTTGGACTCGCTTAGATCATCCTCAGAAAAATGGTTATCCAAAGTCTAGAGTGTTATGACTTTGGACTCGCTTCACTCGCCCTCAGAAAGCAAAATGTAGTAAAATCCCCTCATGAGCAAATGTCAGAAATTTATATGATTCAATTCGATGTAAACAGACCAAACGCATTTAGAGGTTATAACCTGACTTTTTTTATGAATATCGTGTGACGTCATTGCAGGAATCAGTATAGGCGTTCAACATTACAAATTTACTACTTATTCCGGCAATTACATCCATTCCGGACTATAACCCTTTTTCTATACACCTACAGTATAAAAAATTCTGGCGCGGTGGTCCGCATGTCGGGCGAATTTCCTTTGGATGCGTGTTTCCGTGCTTTTTACACTATATAAGTTTACAACTACTAAATAAATAATTCCAGCGCGGTGGTCCGCTGTCGGGCGAATTTCATTAAAATGCGTGTTTCCGTTCTAAACAACCCATTTCTTGCTTATGCAAGAACCATGCCCATTGCGTGGTTCCGGTTCATGCTTTAGAACCTAAGCAGTTACTCAATTGTCAAGCACTGCTCGTAACTCATTTTGTCTGTATTTTCCAAAGGAAATGCGTATAATTATCCAGTTGGTTGTACAAAACTATGCCTCTGAAATTAGAAGTACGCACTATTATTTTCACTAGTTAAAGGCTTAGTTACTTATCTTTAAGCTTAGTCAGTTATTTTAAAGGTTTAGCGCATTTCCTTTGGAAAATACAGACCTAAATTTTCTTTTTTGGTAATTTACAATGGTTTTTTTGACTTTTTGGTCACTTAGAGTGGTCGTATCGACTTCGGACCGGTTTCATTCGATTCAGCGCCTCAAAAAACATAAGTATCGACCTTTTTCGCGGCAAAAAATATTAACCCTGAATTTTGCCGATTTTTTAAAAATTTCCCTGACTCAGCAAACCGGGTTAATGACGTCACAAAATCTATATATATATATATATATATATATATATATATATATATATAATATATATATATATAATATATAATATATATATATATATATATATATAATATATATATATATATATTGTAAGTGTTCTAAATGTTTCTTTATATTTCTTTATAATTAAGTATATAAGTATATATATATATATATGTATGTATGTATGTATGTATGTATGTATGTATGTATGTATGTATGTATGTATATTTATATATATATATATAATATATATATATATATATATATATATATATAATATATATATATATAATATAATATATATATATATATATATAAAGTCTCGCAAAACGTACTTTTTCGTCATTAGGGACCTCTGAAACGGATTTGTGTCGTGGTCCGAGGTTCGAATTCCGCCATTACGCCTATCCCATTAGCCGAATTTCCGAAGGAAATTCGGTAAAAGGAAAAAAAGTTGATTTTAAAATAATTTTTAAATACATGAAACTAGGTTGGCACATTACTTTTTAAAAGTACTCACTTTTCACCTAAATTTATTACAGGAAAAATTATTATTAGAATGCAAGTTATATTCTGAACATTGCTGACTTAATATCTCAAGCCCCCTTCATCTTTTATGTTGACATATACATATGTATGTAATAAATAGATTAATCGTTTTTCAAAACTTAGAATTTTAATCGTTTCACGTAATTTGAAATCAACGAAATAAATTATATAGTCCACTGTACAAATATTTTTTTTGTCTCAGACATTCATTATTTATCACTATTATTTTAGGGTAAAAGAAAACATTTCTTAAAATTGTCACTGTGCTGAATGCCCTCTTACTTTCTTGAGATAAAAATATCATTATCATAGTTTTAATTCGCATTTTGCTAAAAAAGGAAAGGTTATATATTTTTACAGCCGGGGTTTGACTGTAGCACCTTTGATTAAAATAATTATATTATTACCTTAAATCATTTTGAAGTTTACGAAATCAACTCTGAAAACTTACCTGAAACAGAGAATAGAAACATTTATAAACAAACTATAAAATAAACAATTAATAAAATATAAACAATAAAGAAAAAAATGGGTGCGGGTACCTCGATGTTTTTCAAGACTTCGGACTGGCTTTGCTCGTCCTAAGAATGTAGTGATTATCCAAAGCTTAAGGTAGTATTACTTCGGCCTCGCAAAGCTCAACATCAGCATAGTATATAGATCCAAGTCTTAAGTGCTATGACTTAGGAATCGCTTTGTTCGTCAAATAATACATATAATGCTTTTATCTCCAGAAGGTGAATAATGTAAAGTTTATTGACTAGTTTTTAAGTAGTAAAGAAGCACTTTTCACTCCCAAGGGAGAAAAGGTTACTTTTTACTCCCAAAGAAAAAAAGTGTTTCCTATAATTGGGGTTCTCTAAATTTTTAAAAGAGAGGGATCAATCTATGTAATACTTTCCCGGGGACAGCATCCACAAAATTTGTAAGGAGGGCCCATCCAAATGGTTTTTTTTGTTTCCCTCAAAATCCGCTTTAAATTAAAAGAAGCCATGGCTGTATAGTCCTAGTAGACCAATGCCAAAAAAAATCAAAAGAAGTTATTTACAGCAATAAAATTGTTTGTTGATTTTTTTCTGGGCAACACCCCTAAAATTTATAAGAGGGAACCAACCAAAAAAAATGTATAGGTTCAAAATCTGTTTCATGCCAAAAGAAGCTGTTTACCCCCAAAAAATTAAAATACAACAAAACATGAAAATAAGAATATAACAATAATTAAATGATGTCAACGTCTAGAGATAATATCTTGTATGCATTTTGGGAGTAAAAAGCTATTTTCCCCTCGCAATCACCTCCCTCGCCTAAGCCTCGAGAGTAAGTCGTAACTTGCTCGGCTTTGGCTCGGGAGTTACACCATAAATCGTCTCGAGACTTAAATACTTCGGTTACATCGGCTTCACCTCGGGAGTTTAATGCTTAGGTTGCCTCGGCTTTCACCTTAAGAAGCAACCAACTACTCAGGGAAATAATATCCCATTAGCGAATTTTTTCCCAAAGGAAATTCGCTAAAAGCATTCTTTACTCCCTTGCATAAATAACTATTATATTATGTTCACGATTCCATTAAAAACCAGTGATAATACCCAAAAGCCAACTTATTTATCAGATTTAGTTCTTGATCAGAATATTAGCCATATAGTTTATCATTTATATAATATGAATTGTTCATTCATATTCAATGGGGGAAAGCATCATGATTTTTACAGATGTAAACGGACTTTTTCATTTATTATTAAGAGTCCCATCAATAAATATGTATATTTACCAATAACTTATGAATGGAATAGGTATGGAATTTTCAGAACTAATTCACTATGGGTATTGCTATTTGACGATATGCCATACGGCGAAAAACAGAAAAGTTAAAGCCCGTTAAAGTTTTAAAATTCAATCGTCTATAATTTCAAAACAACGATGAATATTAAAATGACAATAAGTGGATCCATTTACCATTTACTTATAGGTGTATATTTGTGTAAAATTTCAACTAGATAAGAATTTTTTATTTTAATTATTTTTTTTTTAATTTTTGGTTTAAGTTACCGTACTTGCGGGCAGCACAACTAGACCTACAGTATAATTTTTGTGCCAAGTTTCACTCTCTAGCATAATCACAGCAGGAGTTATGAGTGACAAAGCCTCACACACATAGACAGACAGCATGAATGATGAAACCCAATCAGAACAGAACATGCCGGAGAAGGAAAATTATTATAAACCTTAGTTTCGGATTTTTTTGGTGACTAAAAAACGAATCCTAAATACCTGCAGTAGTAGAATAGGAAAATTTAAAAGTGATAATATATAGCATTTAATTTTTTAATTTTTATAGAGTTAGGAAAAGCACGGAAGTACGTAAAAGGAAAAATAGACGAGGAATAGTTATTTATGCAACAAGGGATGAAAGTAAGTTTTACAGCTCAAGTTAAAGTTTCGTCCTAAGGCAGCGCCGAAGGAGGAAACTTCATTAGCTCACGAGGCCGGTTGGCCGAGGGAGATAAACTAGTTAGCTCCCGAGGCTTAACGAAGGAGTTAACTAACATTTAGGCTCCCGAGGCTTGACGAGGGAGATAATACGAGAGCTGAAAACTTTCATCCTTTGTTGCTTACTAAAATTTATCTACGACTAGAGAAGTAATACTAACAACTATTAATATATTCTTCAGCTCCTTAATTGTTATTTTGTTAGTTTAGTTTATTCTTACCATGTCAATTACTCTGATGAAGAGAGAATAAAGCCACTATTTCACATTATTTTATTGTAAGCTGTCAATAGAATAATGTGTAATACTATATTTGTAATTTAAACATTAGCGTGTGTATATTGGATATTCTACCCGTAGTACCAACATAACACCGAAAAAATCCAAAAAATTGCCTAAAATTCCTAAAAATTTTACTTAAAAATTCGGTCAAGTTGTCAACTTTCACTTTTCCTCCCTAGGGAGTAAAAGTACATTTACAGTGTGAGATAACAAGACTGTATGTAGAACTTACAATACAAGGAGTAGATAAAAGTAATAATTCACAAAAAATTATTTTTGAAAATTATCATGCAAATACATGCAAATAAATTGACATCACATTTATATAAAATCAAAGAAAAATTAAGAAAAGAAATTGAAAATAAGTTTGTTGAACCAAACAAACGAAATTAAAAATATGTAACGTAATGACCTTAAGTAGAAACTAATTTAATATAATAAAGGCATAAAAAAGTTCACAGGTTTTCAGAATATAATGACTCTTTTAATAAATCAAAAAAATAGTTCATTAAATAAATAATAGTGTTTGTTCACTTAAATAACTGTAGCAGTAATCAAGTTATATTTAACACGAATTCTGACATCATATTTATTATGTCTTATAACATAATACAGTTGAGAAAACTGATATAAACTATTATCAGAAACAAATCTGATGAGAAAAAACATTTGAAAACTTGAAACAATTAGACAATTTTTACTTTGAATTAATAATTTATTAATAAAACAAAATAAGGTATTTAAAAAAAATAATAAACAAAAGCAAGTTCTCCTGAAAAGAATGAAATAAATCATTCAACTTTTTTACAAACTAAAATACAACAATAACAACGAAAAATTGGCGCTACAGGGATTTAAGTTAAAATAAATCTATGAGCAGACGCGTGCTCAAAGTACAGCGCCCTCTATACAACTCTGAGAGGAACTAACCGAGTAGTTATTAAATTAAACGTAAGAGCGTAGTACGAAAGAACCCATCTTAAGCACTTGCATTATTATACAATCTTTTGACAGAAATTTAAGTTATACATTCATCAATTCAATATTTATTAATATAAATAAACATTAAGAAAGAAAAAATTATAATCACAAACATAACGCAATATATCAAGTAACATAAGTTATATTAGCGAAAATTAACGAATACTGCTGGTCAAGTAGTGGACTTTTTTTATAAAAAAACACTTGTAAGAACAAATGAACTGGACATTAGTTGCTTAAAAACTTCACGATATAATTTCTTTTGAAGGTTCATCGACTTACTGAGAAGATAATTTACTGAAATGATGTTCGAAGGTTTTTTCGTACGTTACCTCACAGGTTTTAACCACAGGTGTTGGTTTGATGGCTAAAATCATATTTTTTCAAAATAATTATTTGTTTAACGAATAAATGTTTTTTAAACGATTTGATTTTCTTTATCACATATTTAAGCCAAATTTAAGCATTCAACGTGAACGTAGATACCTATTTTATTCCGACAGTAAAAATGAAGCAAGTTCTATATTTTTCAAGTAGAAGTTCAAAAGTGTAAGTTCTAATGAAAATGTAAACATTTTTATGTCCATTTCTATTAATTCTTTATGTGCTAACTGAAGTGAATCCTAAGAGAGACAAACACATTTCTTTCTGTTTTTACAACTTAAGTAATTAGTTAAAGAACTAAAGAAGTTAGCAAAAAGGGCCCAAGGTTTTCGCCTACCAGCAAGGTGATCCTTCACCTCACACTAATTACCATTACTATCACTAGGTAACTTAATTCTTCATTATTTGACGACAAACAATTTCCTTTGACAAATGTACAAAATATTTTTGTTACAGTGTTGGCACCTTTTTTCTAAATAACGGATGACCAAAAAGAGATTTGAGTTGTGTGTCTAATTCACTTAGCACGTGTTCTAACGGATGTACATCAAACAATAACAGCTAACTCATCACAATCCAACGAAAAATCTATCTCAAACAGCTTCTTTTAAAACAGACTGCGATGTCCATCTTTGCAATGAAATTCAAAGAAAAATAACTTCTTATACAACTTAACTTACTGGCTGTACTTAAGATATCTTGAGGTCTCTCTTAGGATTTAATTTTCAAAAGAAAATATAGAAAAGAAATTTAGTCAAATAAAATTAAATGTTAATAGGTCTGAGAGATAGATAGATAAAAACAGAACTAAGTCGGATGTTATATATATAATTAAAATATTATATATATAATATTTAAAACATATTATATACTATTATAAAATATTATTAATAATATTTTCTTAAATATAAATACAAATGTATAAATGATTAACAATATAAGAGAGATTACTGCTCACAGTGACATTGTTCTCGTCAATTAACAAATATTCACAAAAAAAAGCAACTTTCAATTTTAAATACTTATTTATAATACAGAGAACGTTTTCCCAAAGAAAAGTTTTGAAATCTTTACTAAATTTTTTCAAGGAGCAAATTTTTAATGTTACTATTTAGAGCATTTAACAGTGTCACTCCTTAAACTTTATTACCAACTATTGATAACTAAGTCTATGTTTTGGTATTATTAGCATGTTTTTATATTTGGTTTCGTACCTATGCTGATGAACAGGATAAATGAGTATACCATAGACCTCTGTCGTGTCACAGGTCAGTTAAGTACTGAAGTTTTAACGGCAAGTAACGACAAAGACGGCCAATATGACTGAGCACTATTAAACGATAGTTCCTCGAACTAATTACCTCCAAATTATTATATTCTGTTTATTAGTATATTCTGTTTTTATATATAAAAACACCTTTCATAATTTAGATCCTTTTTTTGAAAGTATTCACTACACCTCTAACAAATAATGATACAAAACAAAACATTTAATTTAAATAACAACAGATTAATTACACAAAAGTCCTATATTTTTTTTAATATATAATAATTAACTAAGCTTTCGACTAACAATTAGTCATCATCAGAGTTTAACAATATAAAAAAAACAATTTTACAAACTACTTCATACTGACACAATATAATTGTGCGAGAGACACCTAGGAAATATAACAAGCAAAATGCAATGCTACATCTGCGAACTGTTCCATCATTCGATATTCATTATCATTGATCGACATAATGTCATGTCCCACTCTGTTTCGTGTTCATTTAACTCATCAGGGCACCAACAGAGCCTGAACGCACTCTAACCTTCATTTAATTCCGAAGAATTTAATGTGAATTATTTACCAGAGACGAGCGGTGCTCTCGCCATCATGCATGGCAAGCAAAACATAAATCATTCGACATTACCGTGTTTTGCAAAACATGAATAGTTGGCACAATACAATAGTGCGAGAGACACCTTGGTTTTCTCTCGACGAGCGGTAAGAGAGCACCGCTCGTCTCTGGTAAATACTTCACTGTTACTGCATCAGCAGTCTGATACAAATTAAGAACAAAATTCTTTCCGGAAGAGTATTTTATTTGGTTAGATAAACAACTGTTATAAACTTAACCTTATTATAAACCTTAGTTCTAACCGCCCTGACCTTTACTCTGATATCCTTTTAAGAGATTTGGTACTGAACTTTTTGACAAAACTCAACTAAAAACAAATTTGGATTTCTATGAAATAATGACAAATTCTGTCATATTAAATTTAGTGCAAAAAACATCAAAACTAACAAGTAATAAAAATAATAATTGACACAGCTTGGCAGCTCTGACATTCACATTACATTATTCGGAATTAATTGAAGGCAGGGGGGTTAACTTAAATGAGGAAAAGTTTGGATTCCATTATCGCAAGCTACTAAAAATAGCGCTGCGGCGGACCAGGGCGGACAACTCATGAACTAACCACAATAGCTTTCCAAAGATGACTGATTATATTTTATATTTAAATTTATGAATACCATGACAATTCTTGTTATGACAGCTATTATTTATTATTATTATAAAATTGATTGTTTTCTGAATGTATTTTTCACAAAAACGGTTCGCCGTTGCATGTTCTGTATTTCCAAAATCAGAAACTAAAAGTAAATAGAACCTTTTTAAAACTTCCAGAGAACGCTAATGATGGCAGATAAGTATATTTCATTTAATTAATTTATTGATTTAGTCGATTTTATCAGGTACATTTAATCACATGTGCGCATCTCACCGATGTAATTAAAATACAGGCTGCATTAAATGCCAAAATCTATCTTTTAGCCCGTGTAAAACTTTAGCCACTATTTCATTATTACCTGATTGAATCAATTAAATTAATAAATTACTTAAATGAAAAACTTAAAAATAATCACAAGTGTTCTGTGTAAGATTAAAGTGGTAGGTTTAGTTAGAAATATAACTATACAAAGTATAAAAAATAAATTTCAAACTGACTGTGGGCATAAAGCGGGAAATTAAGACACGCCCACTCAATTGAAAGGGTCCGCCGCAGCGCTAGCGTCGTCCGGAATCCAAATTTTCCCACCATTGAGTCGACAGTCTTACTGTTTAAGTATCTATAGTCTCTGATTGAAGGTTAGACCACCACCAGGCACTGACCACGCTCAATACTGCTTCACTTTTATGATCCACCAAAAATCATGGATGGACTTATTGTATTACAACGAAACATAATAAACTTGTTTATTACGTCAAGGAACACACTTGAAACAAATGTCAACTCAATTGGATTATTTTCCCATTTTTACAATGTTTTAAAAAATGTGTACAAATCATTCGATAAAAATTGACCTAATGCTGATAATGAGATGTAACTTAGCACATATGTTAGTCTCATACATGGCTACATGCGTGTCAAATTTCAATCGGATCACATCATTTTTTCATGTTTATGATTTTTCGGAATTTTAGATGTCATTATTGCGGGTTTCTGACGTCATAATAATTTTCCGAATAGCGCAATATACATACAGCGATAGACTAATTTTTGTACAAAATGTCAACTCCCAAGTTTAAATACACTAGGCGTTACGATGATAACACACACATACCGAGAGACAACTTGCAAAAACCACTCAGGAGGCCCTAAAAACGGCTAAAACGGATAATTCCGGTGACATCCCGGTTTTGAATTTTTTTTGCTAACACAATATTTTTCCTATATACCCACGGTGTAAATGAGGAAAAGTAAAAATTAAATCTTAATTAAAATTGTATAAACATTAGCAAAGATTACAGTTAATGCAACAAAGTCGGCTGCAGTTTTATAGGGGTAGGAGCGTGGCTGGAATTTATAAACAGAGATGCGATAAAAAGAAAATAACATTTTACGAAACATATTTTTTTGTTGCACGCAATTTGGAGGCATGGTAGTGCCCCCGCCAAGTCTAGTGGTCACTGGCGTACCTTCCTTTACAGGAAACATCATCTCGAGGCTTTTTTCGCCCCTTGCATCTTTTCATCAATTATCTGTTTTAGATAAACTATCTTATTTAGCTGACTCTTCCATAAAAATTTTATATCGCTACTATTTACAGTTTATAAGATATGAAAATCAAAGTCAGCGATGACATATTTGAGGAAAGTTCTTATAAATAATGAGGGCGTAACCTTCGATGCAAACTCCAACCACGGTAGTGTCAATCAGCAATTTTAAATACTAAAGCTTTAACGACCTAATATAGTCATCATTTAAAAAATGTATTTACTATTCTCGTTCTATCTGGTGTAATTTTTCAAGTCATTATTGAAGTTGAATTACTAAAACAGGAGGCCTCGGGCCTCTTTGCCGCTGCTGCCCCCGCATCTACCTGTGGCCGCTTTGTGGCCACATGGTGGTTGTACTTTGTCAGTTCGTCATATTACTGGTTCATATATAAAGCATACTGCCACGATATATTTCAAATTTATAGTCAAAAAACGTATTTTTTTACATTATGTTAATCAATAAATCGAAACTGATAATATGTTAAAAATCAATAAAATAATGTTATGATAAAATCAACAAAATAAAATTAATACACTTTTTTCACTTCGTATTTTTGCGAACCCTACATTTATTATATGTTAAAAAAATCAGCCCAATCTAAACACTAGATGAAGATTTGTGATTTATTTGAAATGTTTGTGGGGTCATTATAATAGGTGATTATAATGTCGTCTCACATACTTCATAAACAAAAGGATTCTGGACATGAACAAGGTTGATTGTAGTACAAAGTTCATTTCGATTCGAGAAAGTGTTCGAAAATGATCGTGTCCCATAGAAACATCTAGGAACGAAAATCTCGTACATACATACACATACACACACACACACACACACACACACACACACATATATATATATTATATATATATATATATATATATATATATAATATATATATATATATATATATATATATATTAAGGGTTTTTAAGATCTCCTGACTAGTTTTTAGGAATATGTCTGTCTGTATGTGTGTCTATAATCATCATAGCTCAATGTGTTTATTCCGGAGAATTGAAACTTAATACAAAAATGAATCTCCAGTACTGGTATCATGAAAATATTTTTATGACGTGATTCAGCGGCAATAAAGAGTCAGAAAAAAAATTAAAACATAAAAAAAACGCACGAAAACATAAAACGCAGAAAAATGTTTCGTTTAATTTCTCTTTTATTTAGCCACAAATCGATCCTTTTATTTTACCGTGTTTTATGAATTGTTAGAATTTCTGCTATCATGATTGTTATAATAACAACAATTAACAACAATAGTGATTGTTACAAGTATGAGGGCTCATAAAGTTTTAGTGTTGACTAGTCTTATAAAGAGAACACTTAAGTACTAGATTGTACTTAGGTGGGAAGTTTTATTTAAAAATATTTAGTAAGATAGAGTCAGACGTAATGTAAGTAATTTAAAGATAAAATAAATTAGAATTATAGATCACTAAATGACGAGATATAAATGACTATAAAATAAATTAAAATACGATTACATAAACTAATTTAAAAATTAAGTTACATTAAATTTAAAAAATCGGGTACGGGGTACCTCGGAACATATTCTCAACAAATTAAATTCGATACGCTATCCTCCCTACTTCGGCTCGCTTCGCTCGTCCTCAGACAGTTAATTCATCCATTTCATACCCAGCGGTCACCATAAGCACTGACCACGCTCAATGCTCCTAATTTTTATGTTAATAAAAATTCCTGTTCGTATTGAACGAAACTTAGGCCGTATTCAAAGACGTTTTCCTAACATTTTTCCTAACTTTTTCCTAACATTTTCCTAACTTTTTCCTAACATTTCCTAACTTTTCTCTAACATTTCCTCTACATTTCCTAACTCTAACATCCTCCACTCACCTTATGTTTAGGTAAGGGAAATGTTTTTAAGCCACGAAATTTAAATGATCGTTCCCGATTATTTTAAAAGTCATTTAGAGGCTTTGCATGATTTTTTTTATAAGAACCTAAGTTAGTTAAGTCAAAAGTGATACCATTGTAAGGAACGTAATATATCGCAAAATATCAATGTTATTAACTTATTACCTGGATTTACGACACACTTTGTCGTATTAATAACTATCTACATAAATTTACATAATATAAGTTACTGTTGATCCACTTAACTTACTATTAGGGAGTTTACCCTGAAATTCTTTTAACACAATCAGATTTTTTATTTTCTAAGGTCTGTTTGTGGCGGGCTATCGATTCAAAGAGGAAATTCAGTTGGTCCGGTGTGAATAATTCAGCCATTATTATACCAAAAAAATTTTACACAACAAAAATGAATTTGATGACAAAATACGAAAAACAAATTGTGTGAATGATTTAGCAAAATGAAAACAGTGTTGCACTGATTAACAGGTCTTTATTTAGACACCTTTGGATTCGTACAACCTGGTCCACGTTCAACTTGAAACGCTTGATACTGCTTTATTTATGAAAGCTGTTACAATAAATTGAACATTGTATTTGTATTAACTCTACTGTTTACTGAAAACATATGTAAATAAAGTTTCTATATTATTAACATTCGCCAAAGCAAGGCCGCATGTTGTTTATGAACAAGTATGTCGTAAAATCCAGGTAATAAGTTAATAACATTGATATTTTGCGATATATTACGTTACTTACAATGGTATCACTTTTTGACTTAACTACCTTAGGTTCTTACTAAATAAAATCATGCGAAGCCTCTAAAAGACTTTTAAAACACGATAGGAGAATGTTAGGAAATGTTAGGAAATGTTAGGGTTAGGAATGTTAGGAGTTAGAAATGGAAATGTTAGGGAAAAGTTAGGAAATGTTAGGAAATGTTTAGGAAATTTAGGTTAGGAAATGGAAAATGTTAGGAAAAGTTAGGAAAATGTTAGGAAAATGTTAGGAGAATGTTAGGAAAATGTTAGGAAACGTCTTTGAATACGGGCCTTAGTGTACTTATGTATTAGGTAATAATATACAATTGTACTAAATTTCAACTCAATGATATCATTTTTAAATTCATACGATAAACAATTGAACTAATGCTGATAATAAGACGAAACATGACACATATACATAAACTTATACAATAACTAGATGCATACATAACATACGTCTTTTACATATCGTCTTATACATAACTAGATGCGTGCTAAATATGAATTCGATCGCATCATTTTTCCGCGTTTTATTTTTCAAAATTTTTGCTGTCATTATTGCGAGTTAATGACGTCATAAAAATATTTTCCTAATAGCACATCTACAGCGGCAGATTGCTTTTGTACAAAGTTTTAACTCTCTAGCATAAATAATAATTCTTTATTTGTTTAGACAAATTAGTCTCTACAAAGGAGTGTTGATACAAATATATGACATTAGATAAAGTACATCTTTAGCTTAAAGGAGGTAGTGGATGAGTGTAATAAAAGCAAATCAACATTTCTTATTTAGAGACAATAAATAAGTGAATGCTAAGCAAATATGAGACACAAAAGAATAAATAAACTCACAGCAAATAGCTAAATTAACTTAAATCCTTCTTTTAAATGTAACCAAAAATATTTAATTTTATTTTAAATCGATTTATCTTATTGAGAAAAATTAAACTAAACCTTACTTTAGTTTTAAAACAAAAAGATTTTTTGTAGAATAAAAGAAAGAGACAATTAAACTTGTGTGGAAATTAAAATGAGGAAACAACATTCTTCTTGTTAAAATTTAGTTTAAAAGAAAATGAGGGAGAAAAGAGAAAGAAAAAGGAAATTCGCTAAAAATTAATACTCTTGTGCCACTTGGACAATCTAGCATAAATACACTAGGAGTTAACAGACACACACACATACACATACAGACAGACAACTATGTGAAAACCAATCAAGAGGTCTTAAAAACACCTCAAACGGATAATTCCGGTGACATCCCAGTTTCGGATTTTTTCGAAACACAATACTTTTCCAATATACCTACAAGTAATGAGGAAAAGTAAAAATTAAGTTTTTATGAATAGTACTTAATTGTAAAAAGATTTGGTCAATTATTAGATGTCACCAACCTGAGGTTGTTCCCACAGGGTGAATACTCTGATGGGCTGAAAGACCTTAGGAAGGACATTTATTTATATGTTGGTCTTATACAGAACTAAATCTGTGCCAAATTTCACATCGATCCTATCAGTTTTGAGTGTTTTATAAATTGTTTTAATATTTGCTAAGAAATTTATGACGGTCGATGACGTCATAAACAAATTTTCTTGATATAATTGGACCTAGAAATTTATTTATGCACAAAGTTTCAGGTCGTTAGCATAAACACACTAGGAGCCACGATGATAATAGAAACACACAACCACATACTGGTAAAAACTACTCAGAAGGTCTTAGAACATCTGAAACGGACAAGGCAGAAGGAATCCCGTTTTCGAGAATTTTAGAGCAATCTCAAAACTTTTCCAGTATGAATGAGGAAAAGTCAAAAAGCGTTGATTGTATTCATTTATAAAATTGATTTTTTTAAAAAGCTTAAACTTAATTTTAAATTAATACCTTTGGTAAAGTCTATTAGCATAAATCTAATGAATAATATACAGGAAAGAAATAAAAGGACATAAAGTAGAAACATAAATGACCCGTTTGATTTTTAATTGACAATAAATAAATTTAGATTTGAAATAGAATCGACTATTAATTTAAGACTTGTGAAAGTATTTTTTTCCGATTTTTAGATGTGTTTTTTTAAAATACCTTATAAAACACAAGTTTTACAATTGAAAGATAGAAATTTCTTAACCGAATTTCTAAAGGAAAGATTAGCTACATGACTTAACCAACAATAATGACAAACAAATTGTCCAGAGAGTTCAGACTATTAAGAGCCACTTAAACAAGAACTCTACACTTAATGGCTTTATTTTATTCAAGCAACAAGTGTTTGATCTTTACTCCACTAAATCATAAGATAACAGGTAGAACATTTCGCATGCGCCAACACAATATAGTTATCGGGAACCTAAGATTATTTCTATACATTTTTAGTATAGAAAAAACTATTACGTATGTTAAACAATAGTTTGGTTAAAATCGCCGGAATAAGGTAATATAGGTGTAGAATTTATTAAGAATTAATTTAGTTTGCTAGCAGTCTATCAATTATTGGTGACAGGTTTCAGAGCTAGGGTGATCAAACAACCAAGCTGTAATATTTGCAATTTACACATTGTCGTATGTCCGAAAATATTTTTAAATTGTTCTGTTATATTTAAAATCTAAAACCAAAATCTAATTTATATACTTATAATTATATTTAATTGCGATATGCATTAAAATGTTCACTAATAAACCCCACTTTAATAGGTCCATTAACAGGAAAACTAGGCATCTTCAAAACACTACATCTACGTTGTATACTTAATCAGTTGTAACACAATATAACTATGCGAGACACCTATAAAATGTAACAAGCAAAATGCTATCTACATTTGGGAGTACTGTTCCATCATTCGACATTCGTCATTTGATGGCTCAACATAATGTCATGTCCCACATTGTTTCGTTACGTCTCACTCCAACTGGGCGTTAACAGAGCCAGAATTCACTCTGACCTTTACTTCAAATTTTGAAAAACATAGAGTAAAGTATTTACCAACAACAGTTCCTCAATGTAGCATAACTTTTTTAGCGAATTACCTTAAGAAAAATTCGCTAATGGGATAGACGTCATGAGGGAGTCGAAACTCGGACCATGACCAAGATCTATTTCAAAGGTAATGGGCTACCTTTAAGGTCCATTAAAAAGTATTTTAAAGGAAATGCGCTAAAACCTTTAAAGAAAAACACCAACTGAGCATTAAACAAGCGCAAATAATATTGTGTACTGCCAATTTTAGAGGCATAGTTTTGTATAACCAACAGGATAATTACGCGCGTTTTCTTTGAAAAATACAGAAAAAAGAGTTAAGAGTAGCGCTTGAAAAATGAGTGACTGCTCAAGTTGAAAAGCATAAACCATAACCTTAAAAGAAAAGGATTGTTAAGCACGGAAACACGCCTTCCAGCGGAAATTCGCTTAACACGCGGACCTCCGCGAGTCTCTCGCATCTAAGAACTACTGTTGGTAAATACTTTACTTTATGTTCCACGGAATTATAATAGAAGGTCAGAGTGAGTTCAGGCTCTGTCGGCACCCTGAGAGTTAGACGTAACGAAACAGAGTGGGACATGACATTATGTCGAGCTATCAGTGATAACGATTGTCGAATGATGGAACAGTTTCCAGATGTGGCATTGAATTTTGCTTGTTACATTTCCTAGGTGTATCTCGCACAATTATAATGTGTCAAATATTTATATTTTGCAAAACTCGGTAGTATTAAATGATACATCATCCTTTAGAATTTAATGCTGAAGCAGCTATTGCGTTCCACCAGGTAATTGCTTAGACAATAAAAATAAATCATAAATAAAAGTTAGCCACTGAAAAGTGAATTCCTATGAAGGAGTCTGCGAAGAGGCCAGAAGTCTTCGTTTTAAGTACAGCATATTTAAACACTTCAAAGAAAGTATAAAGCAATTATTACGAACTAAACGCTCCTTTTTTTGTCATTTTTCACTTCACTTATAAACTACCGTTATACTTCCAAGTTCAATGGCACCGGTTATTACCGAGCAATCTTAATTCCGAAAAAAGCAAAATCTTGGATAACACAAACAAAAAAAAAATCTCACGAACTGTTTGTAACATCCTTAAACAGTACCATCTTCATGTAATTAGTCTTCATTTCCTTCTTAGGATTCCAAGTCCTTCGCAGCAAATGCAATATAGTTCAAAAAATCTCACAAGAAAAAAAAATGAAAATAAATTCTCATTACTCTTTAATACTCATAAATCTTTTTCCAAAAAGCATCTTTATCTTTACACATAAGAAGTAGACAAAGAACTACATATTTAAGCCACTAATTAAATGAATAAAAACCATATAAAAAACAATTAAAATGATACTTTCCTTTAAAATTATCACACAATATTTATCTGTAACTGAAGTTTAAACTTATATTGTGACATACATAATATTTATTATTTAAGAATAAAATAAAGCTGCATTTTCTTTTAAAATATATTTATAAAACGTTAAGGT
Source organism: Microvelia longipes (assembly GCA_018340805.1). Lineage (NCBI taxonomy): Eukaryota > Metazoa > Arthropoda > Insecta > Hemiptera > Veliidae > Microvelia > Microvelia longipes. The sequence continues at coordinate 25,778,529 of JACMZG010001914.1, read as the reverse complement.
TTAATGAGATATAAGATAAAAAAAACACAGAAAGGAAGAAGCTAAGTCTGGCAAAAAACAGATATCTTAGGAAATCTTTGAAAATAAATCTTATACCTACAAAAACGTCTTAATTATGTTGACTAGCGCTGTAAATCTTACGGGAAATTTGTTAACTAATTTATTACACAAGATAATTAGGATGAATAAGATTACATTTGCATAAATGCAATTAATAGGTTGCAATGTGAGGAGTTTTGATAAAATTTATTTTTAGGTGTTGTATTAAACTTTTGTTTTAGGAGTTTTAGTATTAAATTTAGTTTTAGTGCTAAATTTAGTTTGAGAACTTTAGTAGTAAATGTAGTTTTAGAAGTAAATTTAGTTTAAAGTTTACGTAGTAAATTTAGTTTTAGGAGTTTTGGCAGTAAATTTAGTTTTAAGAATTATAGACGTAAATTTAGTTTCAAGCATAAATTTAGTTTTAGAAGTTTTGGCAGTAAATTTAGTTTTAAGAATTATAGACGTAAATTTAGTTTCAAGTATAAATTTAGTTTTAGGAGTTTTAGTAGTAAATTTTATTTTATTTTAGTATTAAATTTGTTTTTAAGAGTTTTAGTAGTAAATTTAATTTTATAAATTTCTCTAGTGAATTTAGTTAGGAAATTTAATAATAATTTTTATATAATGTAAATCCATCTTCTTATTTTAGAATGTTTTGCCCGAACTTTTTTTGAAATCTCCAAATTGCTCAGTTCCTTTATGTCTTAGAGACTTGGAAATTCGTACGCATGCTCAGGAAAAATTTAGTAAGGAATAAATTTTAGTAGAAAATTTAGTTTTAGGAGTTTTGGCACTAAATTTAGTTTCAGCGCACATTACATATAATGCTATTCAAATTTGCGGCCTTAGTTCGGACAAATAAATTATTCAAAATATTAAATCGTAATAAAAATTGAAATGTATGACCAGGGTTTCTTTTAAGGAGGGGAGCCCCCCCCCCTCCTTAAGCAACCAGCATACCTCCTTCCCCGGCAGTACAAATTAAATGTAACCCATCTCTAGGGTAAAAATGGTCCCTTAATAGTAAAAATGTGCCTCTCGCCTAAAAAATCTTGTTGAGATCAAAATTGTAATTCACTATTATTATCATGGTAACTCTTACACAAATATGTTAATTTTGTTGCTACATTTGGTAACATTAAAAATTTAAGTAATAGCGTATTGTAGTATTGCCGTTAAAACACGGTATTAAATCCTAAGACGTTTGATACTATTATCATTATATTTGGGAAACATTTTATCACGCTATTGCTTGACATATGTATGTGACATGACATATGTTAAAACTATTTCCTTCCTATACTTTTGAACAAAAATCAATGATAATGTCAAAAATTTCCAATAAATTTGAACTCGCAATAGTCAGTTTACTCGAGTTAACTGGGAAACCATTTTCAAAAGTCTTGGATCATGTTTTCTCTTTTTTTTTTATAAAGGATTTATTGTTGGTACAACTGAAATGTATCACCCCGTTTCATGTTTAGTACCTCCATTTTATTCTAAGAAATTATCACTGTGCCACTTATGGGTATTTTAATATATTTTTTTAAAATTACTTTTAATATTTCCATGTAATATTTGAAAAACCTCTGAAAGAAATCCAGAGCATGACGTCAAAGGCTCACAAGGTAAAGATAATAGATCAAAAACAAAATAAGGCAACGAACTTGATGATAAAAGAATTACAAATACTTAATATAACTACTTAGTATATTCTCGGATATAACAATATTTAATTTGGTTTTAATGAGACTTATTTTTCTCTATTGCATTTTATCCTTCAAATTTATGTTAAAAGGTATAAAACCAACTTTTTATTCATGAATGAATTCATTGTATATAAAAGTTAAATAACAGCTGTGAAATATAAATTATATATATATATATATATATATATATAAACTCTTACTTTTTACGCGCTTTATTATTATTTACTTATTTATTAATCGAGCATATCAAACTTATAGTACAGTAAACATATAGTAAGTTTATTGCTAACAGAACAAAAGTGGCCCAAAAAAAGCATCATTGAGTTTTCCTGAGTATTCCATGATAGCTTACAGGCTCGGGACACAAATCTTCAATTTTTATTCAGAATTTAATTTAGTCATTTTAAGAACATATTACGTACAAAATATAACACCGGAAATTAAGTTATTTACTAACCAAATATTATAATTAAAAACATTTTTACAAAAATTAAACTACCTAAACATTTTTTTATTCCTTTTTTAAACACCCCTTTTTTGCGAAACAAAATTAAGACATAAGAAAAAATGGGTAACTTTAGTGGCTAAAAACAAGCATCTTTTAATAACATACCTTACATCTTTATATTAAAAAAAATATAATATATAGTTATTTAATTCACGTTTTAAAACACTATTAATTTAAAAAACGCTAATAGAGATAAATTAATGAAGAAGCAACTAAATATCGTCATAAATTATATTTTCCTAAATAAGCTGCAAAAATAAAAACCAAAGTACAAAACGCATTTAATGGAAAATATACAAATTATAGATTATCCCACAATTTCTTTGTCTAAAATAAATTTAATTAAATAATTAATGAAGACTTTAGTCCTTTAAAAAATTTATTGAAAATAAATTGTTGAAAAGCTTTCGCCCAGGGATAATAAAGAACAGTAAAAAAGCTCAAAAGTTATTAAAATAAATTTAAACAAAACATTGAAAACGTTTCATAGCGACTTTTCAAGATAAATAAGCATATTTTTCATGCGCTCATTTTCAGCGAATTTCCTTTGGAATAATTTGCAAATAGAAAAGGCGACATGGCAGGCGTCAATCAGGTTGTTATAAAGTCATAATTCTGGTTTGGTGAGTCAGCAAAATTTGACACAAAAATCAGAAAAATTCTAGATTAAAATTTTTCGCAAGAAAAGGACCTCTCATTTGAATAGTGATGAATTGAATAAAAAAAGGTCTGAAGTTGATATGACCACCTAAAGTGAATGATAAATTGTTGAAAAGTTTAAAAATTAGGGCTTTGAGTTAAATAAATACAATCCGGAGTCGATTGGACCACTTAAAGAACTCAAAGCAAGAGTACTTAAGTTCGAATGCTGGTAAAGTCGATAATTTTTCATCGCTTTATTCATGATATTAATTAAAATAATTCTGGCACAGTGGTCCTCATGCCGAGCGAACATGCCGGTTTAAGCACCCTATTTCTCACTTGAGTTTCCGGTTTATGCTCAATAACTTGATCAGTTACTTTATTATAAAACTCTACCCGTTACTCATTTTTTCTCAAAGAAAATATGCCAAAACCTTTTGAGGTAAGCAATGACTGAATCAACTAGTCCAAATAGTGGTGTGCACTGACAATTTTGGTGGCATAGTCTTGTAAAATCAATTAGGTAAATATAAGAATGTCCTTTAAAAAATTAGGAAAAATAAGTATCGAGTAGTGTCTTATAATTGAATAACTACTCAAGTTATAAAGCATAAATCGAAAACTTAAGCAAGAAGTTTTTTGGTTAGTTTAGAAACGCTCATTCAAAAGGAAATTCGCCTAGCATGCGGACCAACGCGTCAGAATTTTTCAAGTTTAAACCTTTAAAAGTTTTACAGTTTAGTGAAATAGAGTCATTTTGAAGATGATTTAAAAATTTAAAACTAAAGCTATTACTTTAAAGGTAATAAAAGGAGGCGATTCGACACTTAAAAATAATTTGTGAATATTAGAGGCAATTTTAAATAAAATTATTCCTTATTTTAGTTGTTGGGGATTTTTTTTATTTATTTTCGTTTTGAAAAAAAATATTTAGTTAAAAACTGCGACAATAGATATCGCAGTTTTTTTTATAATATATTATAGAAACAGCTTCGTCGGTATAGAAGCAAAGAAAACATTGTATCTTGTCAACTTGTCAAAAGTATTAATAGGCTTATCTCAATCTTTTTTTGTGAAACTGTGGTTAGTTTTACTGATAATGTTTAATTAATAAATCTACTCCTCAACTGATATTGAAGCAATAAAACGATTCGTTATTATATTAGATGAAAAATTTTTTCATAAAAATAAATTTACAGATAAAAATATAAATTCTTGCTGATTTAACGTTTTCACAAAGAGAAAAATATATAGGAATATAAAATGGAATGAATAGGAAAGTTATGTAGCATCTAACAAGAGTAAGAACAAAAAATACGAACTATATTTATTTGAAAATGCAAAACCCTTATAATTTAATTTTCTTAGACATTAAAAAATAGACAATGTCAGATAGACAAATAGAGATAGAAAAGGAAAGCAAACCCCCTATATAACCTGAACAGGTAAAAATACTTTAAATTATATAGAGTATTTTAAGTAACTATTAAAGACTTAAACTTAATGCTATGTATTTTGAGATCAGTATTAAAACAATAGCTAAAAGCTATTACAAATAGAAAAAAAATTGAATTCCGATCAATTATTATACTTAACTGTAATTCTACCGAAAAATTGTCTAGACAAAGACATATCTTACACAAACAGATCATAAGATTAAGACAGCAAGTAACGGGAAGTAGATCAAAAGATCGACCATGGAGACAATCGAATCAAAACTCCCGGAAACAATCATAGGATGAGTCGGAAATTGACGGTATCAGAAATACCTAATTCCCATAAAGACAAACAATGTTCTGTTAGGTCGTAATTCTTCTTTTTCCGAAGATAATAAACTCATTATTCAATTATTTTCTTGAGTTTTTAATCTTTCAAGACTTTATTTAAAGTTTGGTCTACAAATAGTTTAAAAGAAATAGCCAAGTTTAAAATAAGAAAACGTTATTATGCAGATTAAACTTGGCAGAAGACAAAATAGAGTAATACTAATGGAAAAGTAATACTAAAGCAAATATTTTATTCAATATTTGGAAGAACAAAAAATATTTGGAAAGAAAAATATTCGGAAGGAAAATATTTGAAGAAAAAATATTTGGAAGGAAAATAATATTTGGAAGAACAAAAAATATTTGGAAGAAAAAAGTATATTTGTGGGTGAAAATATTTGACGAAAAAATTAAAATTTTAAAAGGAAATCCTATAATTGGTCTATTTTTTTAATATAAGAAAAGGGGCCATAGGTCTTAATGCTCTTAAAAGAGGAACTTCTTTAGATAAAATAATTAAATCTTTAGATTAGCGAGATTTTCTTTAGGTATTTTCTTTAGGGGAGTACAATACTGATTTTACTTATTTTTATGAAATTTATAGTTTGTTACTCCTCTATTAACTTCATTCGCTAATTGCCCATAACCAAACTTTCGAACTGTATTGTACTGGGGTTAAAAAATACTGTGGTGTTCATAAAATTAATGAGGCAGACGTAGTTAGATATCCGCACGGTAATTTATAAAATAACCGCCGGCTTACAAAGACTTTTTATTAATTTAAAGTTATTGGCGCATTAATAGCAGAATTTTTCGTAATTAATACTTAAAACCTCAATTAATTCTCCAGGCATCAAAGACTTCTATAAAAAAAAGGGTTCTTAAAAAAAATCTAAAAAAACATTCCGGATAATATACCGGTAGCGGAATCAACGAAAATAAAATCTTCTTCAGATACACAAACTAAGAAAAAACCGGTTTCTGTCTTAATCACTGCTTTCCACAAATTTTCGATTTTAACGAATTTCAAACAAATTTGATGACACAGCAACATACATTATCCTGCTCTGAAAAATATTATTTTTGGGCAGCACAGCTAGACCTTAGGTCCAATTGTGTGTTCACCTCTCTAGAATAAACACAGTTAAAGTTATGCGGGACAGAGACACAGACAGACAGCATGATAAAACCACTCAGAACATCAGAAAGGAGCTCGAAATGGATAAATATGATGAATCCTTAGTTTTGGAATTTTTAGGTGAAAACAATATTTTCCTTATATCTACGGCAGAAGGTGAGAAAAAGTAACATTTCCTTTTTAGCATTATTAGATTTGTAAAATTGCAAAAATTTATACAGCACTTAATAATAAATAATAAAGCTCCTTACATTTCTTTACATTTTACACAATAAATATGATTGTTACTTTTCCCATTTATACCGTAGGTATATAGGAAAAGTATTGTGTTGGCAAAAAATCCGAAACCGGGATGAAACCGGAATTATCAGTTTTAGGCGTTTTTAAATCCGCCTGAGTGGTTTTCGCAAAGTTATCTGTCTGTGGGTAGGTGTGTGTGTATGTTTGTGAGTGTCTGTTCTCATCGTAACGCCTACTGCATTTTTCCAGAAAGTTGAAATTTTGTACAAAAATCAGTCTACCGCTGTATTTGTGCTATTCTTAAAATATTTTTTTTATGATGTCATTCATCTGCAATAATGACTCAGTGAAAATTTTGATAAATCATAAAACGCGGAAAAGTGATCAGATTGAGATTTGGCACGCATGTGACTATGTATAAGGCTAACCTATGAGCCAAGTTTCATATTATTATCAGCATTCGTTTAATTTTTATTGAATGACTTGTGTACGTTTTTTAAAGAAATGTCAAAAATTGGGAAATCGTCCATTTAGGTTGAAATTTAGTAAAAATGTATATTATTACATAATAAATAAGTACACTAAGTTTTGTTTCAGTATATATATGATTTTTGTTGAATCTTAAAAATTATTGAGCGATGTTAGTGCTGTATGGGTGACCGTCGAGAATGAAACGGATGCATTTACTATCATAAGACGAGCGAAGCATGTACAAAGCCGTGTTGCAGTATTAATTTGGCGAACAGTCCGAAGCAAGGAGGATTGAGGAAAAGTTCCGAGGTACCCCGTACCCGATTTTTTAAAATAATCTAATTGAGTCAAAGTTAGTGTATCCCTTTGCGTAAAAAATAAATATTCTAAGCATCGTTTCAATATGGCAAGATATCTACGGTTTTTGTAGGATCATAAAAATTAAGCGTCATTAAGCGAGATAAGTGCTTGAATGGGTGACCGCTGGGAATAAAACGAATATAGTCAATGTCAGAGGATGTGCTAAGCAAGTCCAAAGTAAAGTTGATGAGGGTATCAATCCGACGTGATGAGGAAAAGTTTCGAGAAACCCCGAACCCTTATGAACAATATAAATGCCAGGTTGATTCATCAAAAGTCAGTCCACAGACTGCATAGGAAACCCTCTTTGACACTTCTGCAAAATCCCTTTACAATATAAACCTATTCAAAACACCATAAAAAATATCATCTTTTGATAATCCTGCAAAAAATAAAATTTAAAATACAAAGCCCCTCACACCCCAAAAAAATAATCAAATTTCATACCAAAATAAATAAAAAAAAATAAATTAAAATAAAGAGGCACAAATCAACCCAAATTAATAAATAAAATATGGCTCCGGTTTACACAAAATAAATATTGTATACTTTTGCCAGTAAAGAACTTGTTTAAAAAAACAATATAAATAAAAAATATTACAATAATAATAATGCCCGTTTTAGGGCCTTTCGGCCCTACAGGGTATTCGCCCTGCAGGAACAACCTCGGGTGGGTCATTTACTATGGTCAAAGTAAAGCTAAAGCTGGCGAAATCTTTTTACAACAAATTCTATTCATAAACAACTGAGAGCTGACCCTCGCTGACTGAGGCTGTGAACCTCGGACCTCCGGAGCCAAAGTTCAGTACTCTACGACCGCGGCTACGGAGGCAGATAAATAAAATATATTAATTAAGCCTATTCAGTAGTCCCTCTATTTCAAGAAATAATTAAAAACTGATCAGCAACAACTAAAATTATTTAAAAACACATGATTTAGTCAAAGAATGATATTCTAAAGAAGTGAATGACTTCATATTTGCACCATAATGCAAGGTAATGGTCCTCTTTAAAGTCACTTAGCAAATGCTTACCACACGTCACATGCGTTGTGCATTATCCCATTTTACCTAATACATCACACATTACACCAAAAATAAACCGGGTACTTTAACCCGGGTTTTCACTGCAATTTTTCCGGTCATTCATCCTATCAAGTCTGCGATTTTACACTCAGGGAAAAATGTTCAATGGTTTAACTTTTTTACCCATTCATGTCCTGATATGTGGTATACTCGATTATGTTAGTCATTCGTTATTTTTTTGGATGAAAACGTTTTTGATAGACGTCTGATGTCTAAGTAGATTATTCCTTAAAAGGATCGATAGTTTTTCATACGAGACAGATGTACGAAAATTGCTCTATTAGAGTCAAGAACGTGTTCCCTTACATACAAAAAATATTTTTGTAAAATCCAAACACATCACTACCGATATGTACATATTATTTCACGATTTAAAAGAATGTTTTTGAAGAATTTTAAGATATTGCCTCTTCGCATACCACGACTGATGGCTGAAATTTGTATGTAGTTAATACAAATTTGTAGCAAAACATAATTTATTATAGGCAATAATCAATAAAGTTAATAGTGAAAAAGCGTAAGAGGTGGCTCGTAAAAACAGAGTATATTTATGACAAATAGAAATATATACAATCACACGTCACTTATAATTTAAAAAACAATCAAAAATTAATAAGGCGCGGTCGAATATCCACGGCCTTCTAGAACATTGGATCACCAACAAACTTTTTTTTTCAAAATTTTCAGAAATTAGCCGGATTTGTGATAAATGAAACCTATTTCCGTAATCTGCACGCTCTTTTGGTTAATCTCAAAGAGTATTTACATTCACTCAACGATTTATTTTTAATCTAACTTGGTACATACATAACTACTGTTAGAGGTCAATGTTAACAAATATGACATGTCAAAATATAACACAAAATATTGACGTCTAACAGTAGTTATGTATGTACCAAGTTAGATTAAAAATAAATCGTTGAGTGAATGTAAATACTCTTTGAGATTAACCAAAAGAGCGTGCAGATTACGGAAATAGGCTTCATTTATCACAAATCCGGCTAATTACTGAAAATTTTGAAAAAAAAGTTATAAAAAAAGTTTGTTGGTGATCCAATGTTCTAGAATGCCGTGGATATTCGACCGCGCCTTATAAGAGAGGAAATTATATCACGTCACTTTATTTAAATAACAATCAAATATTATAAAGGTAGAATATCATATCACGTCCCTGGATTTAAATAACAATCAAATATTATAAAGGTAGAATATCACATCACGTCACTTTATTTAAATAACAATCAAATATTATAAAGGTAGAATATCATATCACGTTCCTGAATTTAAATAACAATCATATATTATAAAGGTAGAATATCACATCACGTCACTTTATTTAAATAACAATAAAATATTATAAAGGTAGAATATCATATCACGTCCCTGAATTTAAATAACAATAAAATATTATTAAGATATAAAATCATATCACGTCACTTAACTTAAATAACAATCAAATATTATTAGGATATAAAATTATATCACGTCACTTTACTTAAATAACAGTCAAATATTAATAAGATAGAAAATCATATCACATCACTTAATTAAATAAAGCTGCAGCAATAGAATCAATTAATATTAAATAAATAAATGTTATTAAGAAAACCTCCTGCACATCGTACGGAAGATTAAATTTAATTTAATGTCGAGCTTTGACACAGCCGACATCAAAATATTGCAAACCCTATTAAAAACCTGGAAGTCGTTTCGTCAACAAAAATTTCGGAAAAATTAAGTTAAAATGTTTTGTTGAGAAGAAGGTCCCCGCTTATACTTTTTAAATAAAGTAAATGTATAATTTACTAAGTATTGACATGAGGAAGAAAAGTGAATTGAAAAATTAGAAAATACAGCGAAAGTATAAAAAATAAAGAAAATATTAAAATCATATAAAAAAAATATGGTTTAAAAAAAAATAAAAAAGACTAAATACAAAGAGATTACAGAAGTGTAGAGGTGTCAATGCTCTGAAAATCACTAATGCCTATTGGAATTCACTAGGGAAAACAAAATTATCATGAAAAACTAACAAAAAAATAACTGACAAATTATCCATTATTTTTCACACAAAAAAATAAAAAAATTAATGCTCTCTGATACTCAATATCATGGGAGGTCCGAAATACCTTCCAAAACCTACGTTAAAAAATACGCATCGAAAAATAATTAAAATCTTAAACGCGTACAAAACGCATTCCGACGCATTCACGCGATATGCGTATGTTTTACAAAAAAGAAATGCTTCACCAATTGAATAAGGTTTTTTGGTGTCAAAAACTTTTTTCAAAGTCATGGCGTCACATAGTCGAGACTTCGTGTTATACTTTAACAATAGGTCGCTAACGAAGTTCGTAAAAAGTTGTGAATGCTTGGCATACGCATTATATGCGTTATACGGAACGCGTCACAAATAACACTTATTTACATTATATTTATTATAATATGCAAATTAAATATTTTTAAAAAAAAAACTGTTAAAAAGTGTAGCATATTTGGAAATTTTTTTGTTGAAATATATAAATAATTTAAAAAATTATTATTATTAATTAATAATAATATGAATAGTATTTTTTATAAAATTATTTTCGAAACTTAAAGTAATATTTCGAGCACAGTAGATGAAACCCTCTTCTGGTTGCTCACGCAGGCTGAATCAATAAGGCCTCTTTAGAGTCTCAAATCGTGCATTTTACTGTCATCTAAACGGAAAAAGACTATATATATATATATATATATATATATATATATATATATATATATATATATATATATATATATATATATATATATATATATATATGCAATAACATTTTCGGAGGCTTAGTCTTGCATAACCAATTGTAAAAATAAGTAACGGGTATAGGGTTTTAAAATTAAGTAGTAGTAGTTGTAATATGGTGGAGTGGAAGGAAACTACCAAGTAGGCCACGATGTTGGGCCCTTTTTGCCAGCTCCCGAAGATAGTGTTCTACTCCTTTTAATATCAAGTGTAGGTATATTTCATCTAATCAAGACGAAAGAGCCGTAAATTTCTATAGTTCCTCTCATGCTTTTTCAAGCAATCAAACATATTTTCACTGACTCATAATTGACTGCAAGCATAAACTGGATTCTTAAGCAAGAAACGAAATGTTGAGCACGGAAACACGCATTTAAAGGAAATTGTCCCCCATACAGACAGACCACCGCGCCAGATTTTTTTTATTAGTAATTTAGAACGTTTTTGACTAGACCACATTTTAGTCGTTATCATGTGGAGCAGATATAGAAGAGCACATGTGGAGCAGATATAGAAGAGCACATGTGGAGCAGATATAGAAGAGCACATGTGGAGCAGAATAGAAGAGCACATGTGGAGCAGATATAGAAGAGCACATGTGGAGCAGATATAGAAGAGCACAGAGCAGTGCACATGTGAGCAGATATAGAAGAGCACATGTGGAGCATGTAGATATAGAAGAGCACATGTGGAGCAGATATAGAAGAGCACATGTGGAGCAGATATAGAAGAGCACATGTGGTAAAGGAGAAACAGACACTGTCCAGGGTAAGGGAAACTAATTTAAAATAAATATGCCAATCACATTCACATAAACTACCTACTTCAATTTCATAAGAAGTAATACTAATGTCTTATATAGAAATCAAATTTAACTTACAAAAACGCAAACTGGATACAAACCTGAAACAAATGTATCAAAATCAAGTTAAAATAAATAACTAACAAGAAAACAACAAATCATTAATAATTGCATTACTATGAAAGAAAAATAATAATTTAAAAGAGAAAATATACACATTGCATGTTCTGGAAATAAAGGGATTGTAGTTTAGGGACATTGATATACAAAAATAAGTGCTTTGCAAAGGAGTTATAAAAGGTTAGGACTAAAATTTTAATAATACAATTATATTATAACGTATGATATATATATAATATATATATATATATATATATATATATATATATATATATATCGGTTTCGTCTTAATTTTAGCATATATATATGGTGGACAAAAGTTCCTGCCACTTCTCTTAAATTTTGAACTGCTAAACATAACTTAATGAAGTATGGAGTACTTTTTTGTGTAAAGGGAACTTCTTTTTTGTGGTGTAGTTAAATTGGGGGTTCTGTGAGCACCAAATTTGCGAAAAATAATAATAAGTATAAATAATTTCAAGTAATTAAAGGCATTTTCATTAACAAGCATTACAAATTTCATAAACATGTACAAGACCTGTTGCTTCTAAAAACTGATCTGCTAATCAGTTTCAGAAGCAACAGGAGTCACTATCACTCTAACGGCGGACAAGAACAATTAGAACTCTCTTTATTACTATTTATACCTAATTACTTCAACTTAAAAAAAAAACAAAAACATAACCTCTTTCTGTATAAATCCGCTATTTAAAATTAATACATAAGAGACATCTACACCTGTGACCAAATCGGTCAAAATTAGGCCATAATGGACACATGTGGGTTTCTTACCTTTTTTTGGTAATTTAATTGACATCTTTAATGTCTTTTTATCACTTAAATAACAATATAAATGTGTTTTTTAACTCAAAACATAAATTACTTTAAAAAATTGAAAATATTCTAATAAATAATTGAAATAATATTAGGCATTTCAATTGTCATATTACCATCTAATGTTATAAATTAAAAAGTGACATATATAATGAAAATAAAAATCAATGTTTAAGAAAAAATGTACATTACAATTAGTCTGAGTTGTTTTACAGCATATTCCTTATTTTCGATTCTAATTGGATGACCAAACAATGAAGTCTGATTTAATTAAAATTGTAAAAACACGGGCAAAACTTCAAGGTTCACTGAAGCTCTATCTAGAAACCTCCAGCACTTTTTTTTTGACAAATGCAAACCAGCCTGAACGATAAACAACCTAAAAGATAATGCATGATAACAATGTTGTATATAAATAGTTTAAAATCCGCTAATGATTTAAAAAAAAACCTGGACCCCAGTCGGACATAACGGAACAAATTAAAGTTTGCTTAAACTAACGTAATATTTATTTTAATCATAAATTGAACTTAATTTTCTAGGCTCAAAATATACTTAATTATACAAAAACTACTAATTTGTACTAAAAAGAGTATAGAGTACGTCAAATTTAAGAAAGTTTTGGACACTTATAAGCTCATTAATATGAACTAATGAACTAAGCACCAAAGCATAAATGATAATAATAACCATATTTATGTTAATAGAGAGGTCCACTTTTAACTTCTAGTCACACTTAAAGTCAAATTCTCAATGTTTTTCTATTTAAATAGGCAGCAGTAGTATATGATATACATACTATCCTGGAGAAGTATCATTATTCTGTAGTACACAACACAAAAGTAATGTGTTTACAAAAATTCCGCAGATTTTTTTTATACCAGATTCAACCGAATCTGTTTTAGATGTTTTAAGACCTCCGAATTGGTTTTCACAATGAGAGTCTGTAATCGTATCTCCCGGAGTATTTAAAATAGTGGTCCCTATAAAGTTTTTTGTCTTAAATCAGTATACTAAGTTTTGTTTACAATACGGTAAGTATATCAACAGTTTTTGTTGGATCATATAAATTAAGAAGCACCGAGCAAGGTCAGTGACTGAATGGAAATAAAACGAATGTATTTACGAGCGAAGCGAGTCCAAAGATGCGCTGCGATTTAAAACTGATGTGAGGATTAGTTCCGAGGTACCCCATACCTGATTTTTATTACATTTTTGTGAGGTTTCACCATAGATAGATGAAGATAATTAGAGTCGATAAAGGGTTTTCTTGGTGGTTTCAATGGTCAAGATCAGCTCGTGAAAAATATATTAATTTTGCAAGCTATCTTCTGATGCAAACTCTTTAGCTGCTTTACGTTCGGCCATACAAACCGTTAAACGTAGGAAGGGAAAGGATTAAGATTTGCTGGGGAAGAGTACAAAAAGGGGTCCAAGTACCATTTAGATGGGGATCAGCAAGGCTTTAATGTTTGCGTAACCCTTTTATAAAGGTATCAATAAACCTAACACGGAATTTGCACATTTCAATTATGCTTGTCTCAATTCTTACAAGTGGAATAGAATCAGCTAGAGAATACCCCCTAAGGGTGAAACAAAATTAGACAAAATTAAAACTAAGTTTATACGGTTTAGTTTATATATATATATAGTAGTTTATATTGTCCGCAGAACCTGCATCCCACAGAGGGAGCAAGACATCGAAACAAAAATAGAAAAATGTATTTGCATTCATTAAATTTCTTTTGAATAGCTTCTTTTAAATCAATTTTAATAGCTTTCCGACCCCAAGTTTAAAAGAAACCCCTAAAAAGGAATAATAAAAACTAAAAATAACAGTAAATTTTCCATTCACATTACTAAATTTAAATTTTACATACGTAAAAATTTAAAAAAAGAACTTGTTTACATATCTCTGACATGTTTACATATAAAACATCTTGACAAATATGTTTATTTACTATTCTCGTTTTATTTATGACGTTATTATAAACTCTTAAGATATTCTGATTTATGCTAATTTTTAATTTATACCAATATTTTAAGTTTAAAAATCCATAATAGAAAATAATTTATGATTTGCCATAAGTGGACGTTTTAAGCAAGGAAAATCGCCGAGATATATGTTCTAACTAGTGCAAAAAATAAATAGTTTAAAAAGGAATTTTAACCTCAAACAGCTTTTAACAGCAATAATATGTATCGAACAAATTGTATAACACGTCTGTAAAGTGTGAATTTATTACTACAGAAATTTGTGTATAGACGAGAGAATCAAAGAAACAATACATTTTAAAAGTAAAAGAATCCGGCGAAGGAGTTCGCATGTTGGGCGAATTTTATTTTAATTTCCTGTCGCCAAGCTTAACAATTCATTTTTCGGTGTATGCTTTGTAACTTGAGTATCGACTAACTCAATGTTTTTGGGTTAGTTAATTAAGTAACAACTCCTTACTCAAATGTTTTTGGATTTTTCAATGAAAATTTGCATATATTCGATTTGTTTCACAATATTATTTGCACTGTATTAAAACAGTTAATTAATGCTTTTCAATGGGTTTTAGCGTATTTCCTTTGACAAATCAATGAAAAATTGTGTAACGAGTAGTAGCAATAATGCTCATGTTGTAACTCAAAGACCAGAAACTTGAGCAAGAATGGATTATTAAGTACGTAAGCACACATTTCAAAGGAAATTAGCCCGGAAATTATGCCGGGGGTTACCCTACGCTAAAACGTTTTGGTTGATAAGAGCACTCGTAACATTTTAACATTTCTTACACCCAACAGAAATGAAAAATTTATTTAAGAAATACATTTTCTAGAAAAAAATATCGTTCCTTCTTGGATTTGAATCAGTAACCTTTAATTTAAGAGTCCATTGCTTTAGTCACTCCCGACTTAAACTCCCACCATACCACCCATCCTTATAAATAAATTTGCAAGAAAATTGGCGAAAAATGTATTTTAGTAATACACACACATATATAGGCCCCTACAATAAGCATATATATATATATTATTATAATATATATATATATATATATATATATATATATATATATATATATATATATATATATATATATATATATATATATATATATATATATATATATATATATATATATATATATAATATATATTGTAAGTCCCCCTTTAAAATACCAGGAATGTATCTGGTTTTTCAATAAAATCGAGCTATTTAATATAAATTTTTATTTTAGATTTTTAGACAAACACAATACATTCTGTATTATTCCTACAAAAGATAAGGAGAATTATACTATGGAAAAATCAATTTTTTAAGTTCAAGGTTATGAGAAAGTTTGTTTCAAGTGAAGAGTAAATTTTACACTGAAATTTTGATATTTTTGCACGATGTACCTACTATGATTGACTGACTATATGGAATGTTTTAGCCTTAAGCTATCATTTATTTACAAAATAACGACTCATAGAAAGCTTGCTGTTTGTCTGCTTACACTTAATAAATAAACAAATAAAAAAAAAAATCAGTCAAAAAAAATGCATGATGCAACTAGAAAATTTTATACCTTATTTAAAAATATAAGAAATCTGTATGATTAAAAAAAAATGGAAGAATATATTCTTTATTTCTATTCACGAATAAAACATATACATTCTTCTTTATTGAAAATGAAATAAAAAACGAAAAATTAAGTAGTCATCATTCCCCGCGTCAAATTAATCTAGAAACTGATAGGGTTATCGAACTCATTTATAATTTCATATTTTTGGCAATTCATACTTTTTGGGTTTAAGAAAAATTCTTTGCACGAATGTAAAATCACGACTTTTTGGAAAAAGATATTTGTTATTATCTAAAAAATTTTGATCGTATTTTTTTGATAGATGCTATAATATCTCGCCATGTATTTTATCTAGTATCTTCTTTTTACTTTTCTTCATTAATAGCGTAGGTATATAAGAAAAGTATTGTGTTTGCAAAATAAAACCGAAACCGGGATATCACCTGAATTACCTGTTTCAGGTGTTTTGAAGACCTCCTGAGTTGTTTTTACAAAGTTGTCTATCTGTATGTGAGTGTGTGTGTGTCTGTTATCATCGTAGCTCTCAGTGTATTTATGCTAAAGAGTTGAAACTTTGAACAAAAATCAGTTTATAGGAGTCGCTGTGCTGTCCGGAAAAGAAGTTTTTTATGACTCATAATGATAACTTCGCAAAAATTTCGAAAAATCATAAAACGTGGAAAAAGTTTTGCGATCAATTTGATATTTACCTCGCATGTAGACAATTATAAGACTAACATATGTGCCAAGTTTCATCTCATTATCAACATAGTTTAATTAATGATATAGTTTGAATTGATTTGTATATTATTTTAAAAAATTTTAAAAGTCGGGAAATAATCTTATTAACTTGAAATTCGGCACATGAGTATACTATTACACAATAAATAACTACACCAAGTTTCGTTTCTATACAACAACTACATCCATGATTTTTGTTGGATCATAAAAGTTAAGCAGCATCGAGCGTGTTCAGTACTTGGATGGGGACCGCTGGGAATGAAACGAATGGCATTTCATAAAATAATACGGGTTATAATTTTTATATGACGTTCACGAATGCATTAAAAACCTGTGATCATACTTGGCTGTCTAGTTTTGTATTAGTATAGTTCTTTATAAGGATATTATCACCATATTATATCAATGTATCCCACGATTTGAAAATAATTTGATAATCGCCAATGACTTACTAACTTTAATAGCGATGGAATTACTGTCTAACGTCAAAAAGCACTCAAAAAGTTACTGGCCTTAAAGTTTAAAAAGGTAAGTCAATATTTTCAAAATAGTGACCAATGTCAAAATTATATTTAGTGCATCGATTGACCACCTATAAATGTACATTTGTGTCCAATATCAACTGAAATGGTAACATTTTCGATTTGTAAAAAATGTTTAAATTTTTGATGAATCAGAATAATAGGTTGTCGTAATCTTGAAAATATATTCTTTGGGGCAGCATAACTAGCATAAACTTTGATTTTAGTTCTTAAGTTTAGTTTTTATTTTAGTTCTTAAGATTAAGTTTTTAACTCTCTAGCACAAACATAGTGGGAGATACGCTTGACACAGACCGACAGACACATGATGAAAACCACTGAGAACGTCATGAAAATAGCTGAAACTGATAATTGTGGCAAAAACTCGGTTGAAGATTTTTAGATTGAACACAACTTTTCCTTAAACCTACAGTAGTAGGTGAGGAAAAATAAAATAAAATAATTTACTACTAAAACAAAATTTTTCAACTCATAAAATAATATAAATAATTAATTTATCACTTGAAATTTGTTTAGGACGACCAGAAAAAATTGAGTCATTTTATTAGTTTATTATATTTAACAAGATAAGAAAACTTTCAATTTTTGATAGTTCTATATTAGGAAAAGTTAAAAAATCAATCGCTGGATTTAGAAAAAAGACGTTTAGACAATTTTTCCTTAACAACTCTGTATTAAATATTATTAACCTGAATTTTCATACAGCAAAATATGTCGAGAAAAAAAAATAAATGGAAAAATATCACTGGTTCTTTTTATAGAAAAATATTACATGTTTATTAAAGAAAAACTAGGTCAAAAATCCATACTGGTAGCAAGACTAGTCTGTCAGTCAGTACTAATTTAAGCTAAATTTTTGAAATCGATGTAGACCTAAATTTTATTACAAGTATTACGGGTTATATATTCATAAAAAAGTATATTATAAATAAAAAAAAATATTAAATACATATTTTCCACAATTTATTTATTGATATATATATTTTTTTATATCCATTTTTGAAACTGCAGCGTTTAGATATCGCTCTTTTTGTGAAATTGATATTTTTAATATGAGGTGTATTATAGTAGTAAAAGTGTTACTTTATTTTACATTCCGACTAAAAAATGATAAAACGGTTGTAAGGTTCTAGAAGAAATTTTAACAAGTAAAATGGAAAGGAAAGAAAAACTCTTAAAAAAATAGAATTTTATAATATGAAAAAATATTAAACGTTAGCTTATCTAGCTTATTTATCAAATATGATACGTAACACGGACCTCTACGCGGCCCGCATTGAAATTTCTAAACATCAGAGCAAGCCACAAGTATGGTTTATGTCTAATTGGGCCTCAACCAGAAATTAATCAAGGAATGATTAAATGCAATTTTAAACGCCATGTATTGGATTTTCACTGAAATAAACCAGTTTTTTCTCTCCCATAGGGTTTGATTTTCAAACGCCATAAATAATTGGATCTTCTCCGAAATCTAATCGGTTTTTTCTTTATTCTCAAAGGACTTGTTTTTAATGAATATATTAATATAATATATATAATATATATATATATATTTATATATATATATATATATATTATATATATTATATATATATATATATATATGCGTGTGTGTGTGTGCGTGTGTTCTTGAGGAGTGAGTCTTCTCCATAAAAAATCACCTCAACTCCTCCATGACACAAAAGCATATTATTCTTTTGGAAATTCGCTAAAAACGCCCATGGAGTACCTCAGAGCCTTTCCTCCCCATATCAGATCCGCTAAGCTCGTTCTTACCACTTAGTACCTACTTCTCTTGTCCTTGGAATATTAAAATCATGTAATTTTTATTGCAGTACCTCTTCGGACAGTAAAAAAATTTAGGTTTAATTTTCCGGTCACCATCCACGTATTGACTTTTTTACGCAACATTTTCGAAAATTAAACTAATGTTCATAATTTTTATAATTAAAAAATAATTTTCTGGAAAGGACAACTAGACCTGAAGATTGAATTTATACCAAGTTTTAACTATCTAACAACAAGAGCTACGGTGATACCACACACACACACACATCCAGATAGACAACTTGGTAAAAACTACTCAGGAGGTTTTAAAAACACCTGAAACAGATAATTAATTTAAAATCCAGGTTTCGGATTTTCAGTGCAAACACATTACTGTATTACGGTATAAATAGGCAAAAGTAAAAAGCGAGAAGTTTTATAGTGGAGTCATAGATTGCAAAGAAAGTAACAAAAATGACATAAAATAAAATAAAAATAATAAAGGAAAGGAAAAAAGTAATAAAAATGGAGAGAAAACGCCTAAAACCAAGTAAAATTACGGTTTAAAAATGAAAATGTAACAGATAATGTAAATCACGTCACGTATATTCTTTTCAATTTTTGCTCTGAAAATCTTATTTCTCCATAAAAAGTAAAAATGTCCATAAATGGTGATGAGCGAATTGACTCACGTAATAAATCAAAAGTTTTGAATAAAATTTACAAAGAGTGCATTATTTTAAATGACAAATTGTTTTTGACTTGTCAAAGAATGAGTTTTTAACATTAAAACTCGACAACAATTTAATAATTTGTATCTATTTGAATAATAACAACATACATACATACATATATATATATATTATATATATATATATAATATATATATATATTATATATATATTAAGAAGGTGTGGCATTTAAAATTGATTTTAGTCATGCTGTCTATCTGGATATCTATGACACGCTGTGCATATGTTGGAAACTTAAATTTGGCACAAAAAATTTGATTTCATGTCTAAGGTGCCCAGAAGATAAACCATTAAATGTTTTACGATTAAATATTTTTTTTAAATTTATCAAAGTTGAGATAAATAAATCAAATAGTTATGGACATTTTATATTTATCCCGGTTTCGAATTATGTGTTTTTTTTTAAAGATAATTACTAAACCAGAAAATACGTTATCTAGAGAAGTCCTGCATTATTGTATTCGCTAATGACTACATGTTTATGTCAAAAATTTAAATTGCATAATGTTATAAACTGTGAGAACTTCAAAACAACAATCATGACTATTGATTAATATCAAACAGAAGGAATAAAATACTTAATAAAGAATTCTTTAAGTTTTCATGGTTTAAACGAAAAGTTATTCCTTTATTATAAAAATATTAATTTACGTAAATATTAAAAAAAAATATAAAAAAATACAACTACAGAAATGAAAAACACAGGAAAAAATATTGATACCTATAATTATAATGTAGAACATATAAAATTGTTTCAGTAGTAACAGAGGTAGTAAAAATGTCATGTTAATCGTAAAAGCGATCGTAAAATAATATCCGGTCTTTATAAGAACAATAAAGAAACTCAAGTCGAAAAATTGTTTTTTAATTCATCCAGCTCATTAATCATATTTAATATCATCAGATTATCAAATGAAGCAATCTAGAAGGGAATAGGAAAAATGGGGTATAAGGTACCTCGGAATTTTTCCACACTTTATCAGATTCGCTACGCTCTTCCTCTCTACTTCAGACTCGCTTCGTTCGTCATCAGAATATAAAAGACGCTAAATTTATACTGCAACAAGTCTTCGGGTTCTTTTCACTCCACCCTACATTTCAGAATCATTCCTTCCAATCCTTCACGACGCCTTCGACGACAGAGGCCGCGTGACCTTCTGTTATAATCAATTTTTTTACGCTTAACCCCGTAGGGTGATATTAGCGTTTTCCCTCACTCAAATCTCACTCAACTAATTCACACCATACAATCATCTAGGAAGCACACTCTCCGTACATGGTGGCACATATGACTAGTTCACAGTGTGTCTAGTTCATCAAGCCATACCAGACTTAATCCAAACTCACTGCTGTGCCTAGAGTCGGCAACTAATTCACAGTGTACCTGGTTCATCTAGACCAGCTAGACTCTATAATCAATATTAATTTTAATGTAAAAACGCAAAACATTTCAGAAAATTCAACTTCTCTCTATTCCACTAATTTAGTTCAAGCCAAATTTTTAAATTATTAGTACCACGCCAAGGAGTATCACCACTGGGTGATTCCTCCTATCAAGACTGCCAAGTCACTTTAACCAGCATGAGCACTATGTCAAATACATTTATTGTAGACAATAATCAATAAATTTAAAAAAAAAAGAAAAAAAAAGTTTTATTTCCAGCTATCACACATCCAGGCACTGACCTCGCTTGATGCTACTTAACTTTAATGATTAAACAAAAACCGATAAATCTGCCACATTGAAACGAAACATAGCATACTTATTTATTACGTAAAGGGATACGCTTGTACTAAATTTTAAAAGGAGAAAAAAAGAAAGATGTCACTCCACTTAGTATATATTTATTGACAGAGCCGACTTTCAAACTTAACAGTTCATCATCAGTGCCGGTGAAAGCGAAGTAAAGAAGCTAGGAGACAGACGAAATAGATTTGTCCAGAGGCTGGTGTCTGACAAAAAATTTTAAATTTAAATTTTTAAAATTAATTTGTGTCGAAAAAATTACGTATATTTGTCATTAGATAAAAAATAAACTTTTGGACATTTGATTTGAAAAATTATTTAAGAATCATTTGACATCTTAATAAAGACTTCTGACGTTGTTGTTGTGAAGATTTAGGTCTTTATGTGGTAACAGCATCAATGTATTTACATTGATGCTGTTAATAATTTTATGAATTAGACGTTTCGCTTCCAATGTGCGATGCATCTCCTGGGACATCATAGACGTAATCATAATAAAGGAAGAACTAAGGTAAGCGTTAATAGGGTTCATCTTAATAAACGAGGAAGAAGGTACTCCACAAAAATATATTTCATTATAGCAAAGCGCTTTCAACCTAACAAGAGGTCATCATCAGTGCTAGCCGTTGAATAAAGAAGAGGGTGATAGATGAGTCTTAAAGATCAGATATCAAAGATAGAGGCTTTCTTTGATATTTGATTGAGAGATATCTTTGATAGCGCTTTGCTATAAAGAAATATATTTTTGTGGAGAGACTTCTTCCTCTTTTATTATGATCTTACGAAAATGAACTGAAACTTAAGTTCAGTTTCTTATAGCATTACAGCAAACTCACCTATGATGTCTTACATATCTAAAGATACCTTCCACAGAAAAAACAATACGTAAGATCCATTCTCTGTATTGACACACTCACCACCGGAAGACCTAAATTTTTATGTTTTTCTTTCGTTTCACTATATTAAAACGAATAATTATAAACATACATAAAATTTATTTGAAAATTACATCTGCAAGCATACATTATTATATAAAATACAACAGATGCGGACAATAAGTAAAATGTATTGTGACACAAATCGATGTAAAGCGAGCTCATTTATGAAGCCAAGACCTGTTGCATGCAACAATATTGACACTCCTGTTGTGACACTTTATTTGCGTTTGAGTTAAAGTGTGAACCGTGACTAACATCAGATCTTCAACGGATTGCTTAAGGTCTAATAATGCAAAAAGTTTCACTGAAAAAATATCATAAATCACACAAAAGAACAAGAGTTAACCATGGCCAGAGGGGACAAAAGAGTTAAATATAACTTTTTATTTATTTAACTCTTTTAAATCTATTTTAAAGCTCGCTTCGCTCGATCTCAAAATATTTTTTTTTTCAGGCTAACTGCTTTCGACCTCAAATTAAAGGGAAAATTACAGCGAAAACCGTTACAACATTCAAAATCGTATTATGATTTACTGCGTATTTTGATTTGTTGTTATTTAATTTATTGTCTATTTTGATTTGTGGCGTATTTTAATTTGGCGTGCATTTTGTTTAGTTGTGTATGTTTACGAATGTATTATCGAAAATGTTCCATAAATAATTATTCAAACAGTGCAAAAGAGCAAAAACGTGTTATGTCAGGTGTAAACAAATTTCAGTAAATGGTAAAGATTTGTATGCTGTATAGATGAGTATGCTTACAAGTGTATTAACCAAATATATCAAGTGGTTAAACTTGGGAGCCTATTTCTTATTACTTTTCAATACTTGGCAACATATTTCAGTACTATATTATATAAATAATTAATTTTATTTTAAATTTTTTACAGGAGAAAAATTGTGCACTCCCTAAAAAAGTATGCCTGATTCCCAAAGCAGTAGCTTATAAATATCTATATTTCTATTTTCAATTATATAGAAAAATAATATTTATTCATAATTTTTCAGTAAATTATAACAATGATTAGTCAAAAATTAAGGCTAAGACACACCGTTAGATAGCGCAAAACATAAAGAACATTAAGCCGAAATTCGATAGCTATTTAACTTGGGGATTGGCGATAATGGGTGTATTTATTGGTTCAATACTTAATATAACGTGACAAATTATATTTAAATCAGTCAAAAATGAAGTTTCTCAAGATGTTAGAAATTTATAAGGTGATTCAATTCAATGTAAACAAACCAAACGCATTCTGAGGTTATAACCTGACGTTTTAATGAATGACGTGTGACGTCATTGCAGGACTCGGTATAGGCGGTCAACATTAAAAATGTATTATTTATTCCTACAATGACGTCACTGCCGGACTATAACCTAACATATAAAAAAAAATTGTTTCATTCATAAAAACCCCTCTATTGAATCACCTTATAAATCCTATCAGCTTAGACGTTTCTATATTTCTATATGTACGTAGAAACTCTATATTTATAAATATTCTTTTTTCAGTAAATTAAATAGCGATTAATACAGGAAAATTACGAGACCGTAAAATAATAAAAACTAAATTTACGAACAATCTTGAATAAAGAATTATCTCTAAACAGTTAGAAACGGTCTGCAAACTAATCCTCAGAATAAAAATAATTCGTATTTCTTCAGTATTATTTAAAAAAAACACACACACACAATATTCAAGTTATACAATAATTAGTTATCATATTTGTTAATATTATTCATTTTCATGCATATTTTTATTACTTCTCTTTATTTAATCTTAATTAATTTGTATATTTCCTGATAATTTCTTTTTAAATGTAATTTCAAGCTAATTAGTGCTCCTGGTATAAATATATTTTTACGTATAAGGTATAATACTAACTTATTATATATTTAGTGATAAGAATAACATTTATTTATATTATTTATTGAATTGTTTATTATTTTTTTTATTTTTTATTTTTTATTTTTTTTCTGGCAAAATTTTTCTTGCGGGAAAAATGTTACCAAAAAAGAGAGACAAATGCATTTACGCACGAAGACAGCGGTCTGTCAACAGTGTTGGACTCAGGGTCTGCCTCATACCAACTAAAACTCACTCCGCGAAACCCCTTAAACCTAGCCTGGAACCGTTATTCACATTAGAATTGTTTATTATTAGTTGAAGTATAAAGAAAGATATGCTTACTCAGTAAAACACAGTAAATGCAATAATATATAATAAACAAGCTGTCAATCATGGAACAAGGTTTCCCTACATACAGGCTTAAAAAATTCTGGAGTGGTAGTCCGCATGTCGGGCGAATTTTGTTTAAAATGCGTGTATTCTTTAAAATCCATTTCTCGCTTAAGGATCCGGTATATGCTTTATAACTTGAGCAGTTGCTCGATTATCGAGCACTACTCGTAACTCATTTCTTCTGTATTTTCCAAAATAAAATGCGCATAATTATCATCTTAGTTATACAAAACTATTTCCCTAAAATTGGCAGTGCCCAACATTATTTTCACTATTTTAATGCTCAGTACGTTTTAAGGTTAGTTTATTTAAAGGGTTTAGCGCATTTCCTAAAAAGAAAAAAAGTTACGAGTGATGCTTGATAATTGAGTAACTGTTTAAGTTATAAAGCATGAACCGAATCCTTAAATCCTTAGGCAAGATATGGATTGTTAAGCACGGAAACACCCATTCCAAGCATAATAACATAATTCCAAGAGTTATTTTGTAGTTATAATTTATATAATGTAGAGAAAACGATAAAAAGTTATTGTCCTTACCAGGATTTGAATCCAGGACATTGAGTGCGCATATCAACTCCAAACCGGATATATATATATATATATATAATATATATATATATATATATATAATATATATATATATATATATATATATATATATATATATATATATATATATATATATATATATATATATATATTATATACAAGCAGCTACGGGCCGAAGTCCCGTATTTTGTTGTTAGATTAACCCTGATTAGATTAATCTAATCAGTCCATCCTCTCAAAGGACATTGATTTTTGTGTCAAGTTTCAACTAAATTAAATCAGCCTTGTAAGATGAGCGTATTTACAAGATTACAAGAACAGGGCACATACATTCTTACTGACACCATTTGTCTTTGATTTTTGGGATGTGTAGATGCTGAAACATCGAAATTGAATGTTAAAAATAGACGGCATGCTTATTTATGTCATGCTTTCCCCTTTTTTAAGGAGATAGAGAAACAAAAATCAACTCAAAAAAATGTAAGATGCTAATACAGCGGGTGACCGGTGGAAATAAAACGAATATATTTGCTATCTAAGGACGAGCGAAGCAGTCCGAAGAGGTGTTGCATTATTAATTTAACGACCTGTATTACTGAGGACGAGCGAAGCGAATCCGATGAGACGAGGAAAGTTCCAAGGTATGAGCACCCGACTTTTTATTAGTATAATTCTTTATGGGACCCTTTCTTCTTTAACTTAATTCTTACTTATGGTAAAATTCTCTAGCCAAACCAGCTTCGTGACAGCTTTCCATTTCTGCCAACTTCATTCTTTCAATTTCTTTATTAAAAAAAATCGAATCCGATGTGATGAGGAAAAGTTCCGAGGTACCTCATACCCGATTTTTTTTATATTTTTCATGATAATAACAAAATAAGGTAACGTAGTCTATATCAAGTAGCACAACTATACATATGTTTTGATTTTCGTGCTATGATTCAACTCTCAAGCATAAATACAGCGGGAGTGATATGTGACACAGACAGACAGACACACACAGACCCGCGTTTCAGACAGAAAATGCTTGAAAAGTATAATTATGATGTAACCTCGGATGCGGATTTGATGGTGAAAACATGATTTTCCTCATACCTATGGTACTTGGTGAGGAAAAGTAACAATTTTATGGTAAAAGAAACTTAGGATATGTAAGTAAGTATGTATACTTACTTTATTCCATTAAATTTATGATAGGAATATAAAAATACTTAGAGTAGCTCAAAGATAACAATTATATACACATACTACAACCTACAACTTAGATTTTAATTTTTTATTTGTTATCTTTTTTATTTATCTCCATCTTTTTAATTTTTTACTACCGTACTTTAACATATCAATATTTTTCCGAATTAGGATAATAAAATAAATGTTAGATATCTTCCTTACATTCCTTATCTTATTAACAATATTGTTTTTTTTTTATTATAATCATAAGAAAAATTTTAAGCACCATTCCAGGAAGCTTTTAACTTAAATTTTACTTAATCTTTTATTTATTTCAGTACTTAATTTAATTTTATAATTTTATCAATACTGCAAAGGTAATGCAGACATAAAATATCACAAAGAAAAAAGTGTAGGGAATTTATGGTAATAATACAATTTATTTCCAAGAAATTTCTTTGTTTTAACTTTCTTTGTTTTATAAGTTGTTGAATTGCTTTTACTCATACTGCTTTTAATTCATTTACTATTTTTTACTATTTTCTTTACAATTTTGTGGTTTTCATGTGCAAATATAGTGTTGTTATAGTGGGCAATTAGTAAGAGATTTTAAATTAAAAAAAACATGGTATGTATAAAAAAATTTAATACAAATATGTTTTATTTTTTCCCCATCTAGAGGGAAAATCTTATAGGTAACACGGGAAAATCGGTCACTACACCCCTCTTTAATTTCCTCCATCGGCATCAGAAGTAAATTTCCCGGTTGCTTCGGCTACGCCTAAGAAACTAACTCTAGAACCGCCTCGGCTGCGCTAATGGGTTGTAATACAATGTTTGCCTCCACTTACGCCTCAGGAACCAACAAAAAAAACGGGGCCTAATAACTCTGTTTCCTTCCTTGGTACGTAAATGACTATTCATAAATAGTCATTTTAACATGGATAGAACTATTAAAGGGTAAATAATAGAATAAACTAAATCAACGCAACTAATAATAGATAAATAAAAATTGATGATAAAAAGATGTGGGTTAAGGTGTAGAAAATAAAATTTGGCCATCAAGATAAGAGGTTAACACAAGGTTTGATCTCAACTCCGTTATTTTATATCATCTTACAAAAGCTTTTTGGTCTTTTAATCCAATTTTCTGTTTATTTAAACTGAGCCAAAAGAAATTTTGAAAGTGATCGATTGGTTTGAGGAATCAGAAAGGATTATAGATATGATTATTCATAAAATTATATATTTGATTGTGAGAAAAAGGTTTTTCGACTACCTTTTAGAATGAATAGAATTTTTTAGGATTTAAAATGGAACTTTAAGTAGAAACTGTAGTATATTTTACACTAGATGTGAAATCGGGTTTTGAATAAGAGCGGTTTAAGTGTTTAAAAGCCCAAATCTATCGCATCAATTATAAGATTGTCAAATTTTTTAAATTTTCTACAGGAAATAAAACTTCTTTATACCACTACGTGTTTTTCTAAAAAAACGAATTTTGCAGGCACCTTGAAAACTTAGGGGATGCCGCTCCCGAAAAATGGAGAAATGCCCTCTCTCATAAGATTAGGTGGCCAATCATAGAAAACAATTTTTACTCCTAAGGAAATAGAAGTTACGTTCAACTCCCAGGGGAATAAAAAGTAACTTTTTACCCCTTTAGAGTGAAATTTGCTTTTTTACACCTAAAAACTAGTTAATAAACTCCACATTATACACTGTCCGGAGATAAACTAATTGTAACATTCCGCTACAATAATAACAGATAAAAAAATGGATAAAAAAGAAACAATAAAAATAAGAGGAAGAAAAGCTTAAACACTGTTACACTGATTAGCTAACGTGAGAGTGAATTAGTTATCTAGGATATTATAACCTGCTACATACTATAACCTGCTCATCTATAACAAACTATTACCCTCCTAGTTATCTCATACTGGAGAATTATAAGATTTTTTAATCGTCTACACTTTTTTTAATATCTTTTTTCTTGTAATCTGTTAACCATATCATAACTGTATTTATAGTTACTTAAACATTAATAAAAAGCTAATAATAAAAATCAGGTACAGGGTACCTGAGTACTTTTCCTCACAACGTTCTAAGAATGTCATGATTTTTCAAAGCCTAAGGTAGAATAACTTTGGTTTTGCTATGCTCGACCTCCGAAATAAAGTGGTTATACAAAGCTAAAGTAATATATAAACCAAGTAGAGAAACAAATGCGATTTCAATCAGACATGGCAAGTAGTTCTCATTTTGTCCACCAGGGAGTTGGCTCAAATTTTCCTATAGTCGCAGCCTTCTTGTTTTCCCTTGTAAATGTAAACAAACTATTTATGGTACTCAAATTATTTGTTTTTATTGTATTTCTTTATAAAGTTTAGTATAAAATGTTAATAATTTGTGTAAGAAATTTGTTTTGTCACATTCAATAGAGGTTTAAGTGCGAATCTTTATATACAAGGTTTGATCAAATTACTTAAAACGAGCGGCTAATTAAACCTTATTTTTTGTGGGCATTATTTAACTTAGTACATTTTTAGCGAGTGATATTTGTTTTTTTCCCTTCAAGTACTAATTTTAATTAGTAATTTAACAACTTTAACCTACATTTTTTTAATATAATTAATTTTAAGTTATATTCAAGATAATACAGTGTCGTAAGGATGTTCTTGAAAAAACGTAATAAATACAAAGGATTTACCTTTACTAT
Organism: Microvelia longipes; assembly: GCA_018340805.1. NCBI lineage: Eukaryota > Metazoa > Arthropoda > Insecta > Hemiptera > Veliidae > Microvelia > Microvelia longipes. The sequence continues at coordinate 25,749,306 of JACMZG010001914.1, read as the reverse complement.
AGTTTCTCTTTTTCTTTAACTAAATTATTGTAACAATTATTTGACAGAATTTAATACAAAAGTATAACATTAGCACGTACATATTTTCACCTACAATGCAAACATAAACAGACTTCACATCAGACACACAGACAATCACTGTGGCAAAATTTACTTTGAAAATTCGCTAAATATATATTTAATAATATAATATATTATATTATATATAATATATTATTAATTGATATATCGCTAATATATCTATTAGAGATAACTATTTAGATAATTAAAGGTTAACTCAGAAAATAAGTACTAAATATAATCAAAATTTTTCATTATGTACTTTTTTCCAGTCTTGCAGTAGAACCTTAAATATAGTTTAACTAAACAGGCATGTAATTAGAAATTAATATTAAATCTAGGACTCAACGGAATTACAAGAATCTGTGAATCATATAATTACTCCTTTTCAACAATTACATTTACCTATTTCTCATATTAATTAAGTTGGTAAAACTGTAAATAAACTGACAACGAATAAATGTGTTTTACAGCAATTACATTTGAGAGTAATAAGTAATGTTAAATTAAAAATTAGGTATAAACCAGATTAAGAATTAAAAAATAGGTTGAACAGTTTTTTTTATTAAATTACTACTTTGGGTATATTAGTTTTTTAGTTAAGTCGAGAATTCATGAAGTTATCTTGTAATTGATGAATAATTACTACAGATTGCAGACCACGGACAGTGTGTCATTTCGTTTGTAACAATTAGGCAAATAGTTGAATAGAATAGGTCATGAGAGAAAAGAAAACAATACATGAAAGTAATAGGAGTAATAGATGGACTAATTCACAGAATGTGGATTAATCAGCATTTACTGAAACGGAGGTTGTAAACAAACAAGCAAGAAAAGGTCTAAACATCTTTTTGTCGGCTTACACTCATTTTAGCTCAAAAGCCTTAATAAGTAGTCCAAGAACCGGACCTGAAAAAATTTGACTCATTTTGTACTACTTCAAACCAAATTTTTCTGAAAATATACGTTTAATTATAAAGGAAAAACATAGTTTGCCCATCTAGAGTGGAGCCTTTCATATGACTGCGCATGTTTAAAATTTTATAAAATCGCACAAATTTTAGTTTTCTTTAAATAAGTGGTTCCCTGTGGGTCGTGTGTAAAACACGAAGAGAACATTTTTTTAAGCTGATAAAATGTTCCATAAAACGAGTGTTTAATCATCAAAACCGGATGACTACAACCAAAGTTACGGCTCTTTGAAAAAGACTAAAAAAATGGTTAATTTATGCAAAGTCAGCGAATTTATTTGAAAAAAATATTGGCTTTTTGTGATTTTTTGACCATTTAACAAACGTCATAACGTTTGTTAAACGTTTAGTTGTAGTTATTCCATTTTGACGAAAAAACACTCGATTTATAGAAATATTTTTTCAAGCTTAAACCCATAGGATCATTTTAGCGTTTCTACTCTTCTAAATACCACTCTTCTGAGAACTTCTAGAGTTAATGCACACACTGCACCAGGGAAGTTCTCGATACATCTCCTGCACTTGTGAGGAGTTTACATTTGGTCTAGTACATACTTTCCAGTCCCACTAACTACTCGGATCTCTCCAGTTCCTCTAGTCTCACCAGGTAACAGAGTAGAAAAACCAGATGAAGGTAATAAAAAATATAGAGTTGTGGAGTCCAGATATAAGGAAAAATAAAAACAAGTCTCTCCACTGATGTTTCAGTATAATGACAAAGCCAGCTTTCAGACTTGACAGTCCATCATCAGTGTCTAACCAACAAAGTATAAAATTCTAACTTACAAAACTTAAGAATACAAACTTAAGAACTAAATAATAAATCAAAAATCAAATACCAATCATTACAAACATCATAATGATAAATAAGTTAAATGTAACCCATAAAATGCATAACCAAGTATACATATGAGTATGTAAGTATACATATGTAAGTATGTATACTTACATACAAAAAACATACTTTTTTTCCTTTTAGGAGATAAAAGAGTCTGAAGAAGTTTTGCAGTATAAATTTAACGACTTGCATATTCTGAGGACGAGCGAAGCGTGTCCATAGCTGGGAGGATGAGCGTGGCGAATCCGATGTAATGTGGAAAAGTTAGTACCCCGTACCCGATTTTTTATCCGGGTTCATCCGGGCACTGGAGGCAAATCCAATGCCAATAAAATTGGAGTTGCCCGTTACCCAGCTGGCAGACAAGATTATTTTTATTAATATTTATAATGGATTCATAACGATAACAATAATCTTTTTATCCGGTTTCATAAACTACAGCACAGCTAAGGGCAAATAGAATTATAACTGTAATTATAATAACATGGTGTTTCCTTATTCCATAGAGCAGACTAATGCCTTTTAGGAATAATCAAGTCGGCTAAATTCTAAGAAGTCCCAAAACCACAGAGGTATATCGGGTAACAGAGCGTAAATACCGGAAATACTATCAACTCATTAACAGCTGGAATTAGTTTTGGCAAAAAGTAGTTCTTTACGATGTCACAGCTAAGTATGGATACAGCTTCAAAGCGGACATCAGCTTAGGAAAATTATAGGTTACACCATTGGCGGCATATGCAATTATTTTCCCTTTAATGACTCTGATTCTAAACAAGTAATAAACCTAAATGATTTTATTTCTTCCAATTTTAACTTCGCACAATATAAACCTCTTTAAAACGCAGTTATTCATAGCTCATTATTGACCTGTCATTATTAATTGCTCATTATTGATATGTCATTATTAATTGCTCATTATTGACCTGTCTTTATTGATTGCTCATTATTGACCTATCATTATCAATTCTGCATTACTAACCTTTCATTATTAATTGCTCATTATTGACCTATCATTATTAATTGCTGATTATTGACCTATCATTATTAATTGCTTATTATTGACCTATCATTATTAATTGCTCATTATTGACCTGTCATTATTAATTGCTCATTATTGACCTGTCATTATTCATTGCTCATTATTAAATACTTATTATTGCTGTGTCCATCATTATTGACCGCACCTCTGAGGTCCTTCACGGTCCTGACGTTAGTCAAAAACAGCAATTAGTTTACATAAAATTATATTGGTAAAACGATCAAATTAAAACTAATGCTGATAACTATATACGAATTTAAATACAAATGCGGTTCTTTAGAACATCGCATATACATATACAAAAACATCCCCACACACACACACACAATATATATATATATATATATATATATTATATATATATATATATATATATATATATATATATATATATATATATATATATATAATATATATATATAATATAATATATATTATATATATATATATATATATATATTATATATATATATATATATATTCATGATAGAAAAAACACCTTCCCTATCCTCTCTCTATAACTCTAGTCTAAGTACTCCATTTTTCCTTAGGATAACTACTTAACTTAGTTGTTACGAGCGATTATTACATATATGGTGTAGTTTTGATGATATAAGATTATAGTAATACAATAAAAAATTATATAAAGTAATAAAATAATATATAAATTAAATGATAAATTAATAATTGTTAAAATTAATTGTGAAATACATTTTTCTAAATTGTATGAAAATAAAGAAATATTTTCCAGACTTGTGGGTTTTTCCAAAAACATATTTTTACAGTAAATTATTAGGAAGTGTGAAGGCGAGGCAGTCAAGGATGTTAAGAATGGACAGGATTAAGGTAGTTTTTCGGTGAGCTTTTCATTAAACTTTTAGCTGAGGATTCCGTTAATTTCACCGTTCCGTCTTTACTTTTGATTAAGACTTTAACGTTAGATATGTATGAACACACTGCCGAGTGTATGAGCTTCGTTAAGCTTTTTATCGTTTACAAGTGGTTCCGTGAATAAATTTGGCCATTTAGGTAAATTTAACCTTTGTCAACCTGATAAAATATGATAAGGATAAGTGGAAACAATTTATCAATAAATTCATCTCTAAGAGAGAAACAAATTTTACATTTCCCTTTCTTGTAGTCGGACCGTATATTCGTACTCGAAGTCCATCTGTTTGAAAAAGTGAAATTAAGTTGAATTTTCGTGGCAATGAGTATATAATGCAGCACAGTGAAATTTGGACATCCGTTTTATAAAAAAAATTCTGGCGGGGTGGTCCGCATGTCGGGCGAATTTCCTTTGGATGCGTGTTTACGTCCTTTAGATCAGCTTTATGATATATACATGGGTTTCTATTTTTTTTCTTATTTTTGACGCTTTACCTTCCAATTTTTCTTGAAGAGATTTATTTTAATTAATTTTAGGGTGTTAAAACTAACGAAAGTCAGTCTTTCATTGGAAAAATCCTTTTAAATGGATTTCCACGAGTTTTTAAATAAACTGATAAGAAGGTGAAAATCACAATATAGTTTTTATTTCATTTATTGTTAATTAATTTTAATTTCTAATAATTTTAGTGAGCACAAACTCAAAAAATTACTCTTTTTTGCATTAAATTGTTTAAATTATTTGTAACGAGTAAAATTAACTGATAAGATGATATCTTTAAACCTTTGTGTTATGAAGTGTTACTTTTTGTTTAATTTTACATATTACATAAATATTTATTACATAAATCGCAGTTAAATATAAAACTGTGTTTTATATTTATATCGGTAAATACCAGCTTAAAAACAAACAAATCCAAGTATTTAGTGATAAGAGCCTGATACTATAATTAAAATCCAGGCATAATCGAAGTATTTATCTATGAAAGAAATACAATATTTATAGCACCTATAAACTCTTATCACAAATTAAGTAACAATAAAGAAATAAATGTATAATTTCGATCGGCTCCCATGCTAATCCTATGATAAAAAAATCACCCTTTCGTTTTCCCGTCATTGGTATTGCCAACCTAACAACTATCTCTTTGAATCGCAAATACTGTTAAAACAGTTTTGTCATCTAGCGGAATGGCAACACTGCTAAACCACAACAAGATAAAGTCTTCAGAGCTTCTCGCGGCTGAATAGATTAACTCCCAGCTGTACAAAAAAGGTTTTTTGCCCACCGTACAAAAAAAATCCTTTCTACAGTGGACACACAAATTTGCAAATCGGTTCAGTACAACAGGGAATAAAGTGAACCTAAACTGCCTACCAAAAAAAAATATGTTAAGCAATTTTGAGTCTCTTTAGCTCAGTTCAGTTGTTAGCTAGTTAGTCCTGTTCAGTTTTTAGCGAGTTAGCTCTGTTCAGTTGTTAACTAGTTAGCTCTGTTCAGTTGTTTGCTAGTTAGCTCTATTCAGTTATTAGCTAGATAGCCCTGTTCAGTTTTTAGCTAGTTAGCTCAGTTCAGTTTTTAGCTAGTTAGTCCTGTTCAGTTGTTATCTAGTTAGCTCTGTTCAGTTGTTAGCAAGTTAACTCTGTTTAGTTGTAATTTAGTTTGCTCTGTTCAGATGTAATTTAGTTTGCTCTGTTCAGTTGTATTTTAGTTTGCTCTGTTCAGTTGTTAGCTCGTTAGCCCTGTTCAGTTGTTAGCTAGTTAGCTCTGTTCAGTTGTTAGCTAGTTAGCTCTTGTCGGTTGTTAACTAGCTAGCTCTGTTCATTGCTATAATCTACTCTCTTTGAGCAAAATCCTCACTAAGCAACTGTCAAAAAACTGAAATATTCAAGATTTGTGATAAATATGAAGAAGAAATAATAACTGGTATTAAATAGCAACGGATGGCATTTATGTTTTACACTACTTACAGGTTCAGACTTCTGTACGTGAAGGAAAAGTAAAAACGAGAACATAAACTAAAAGTGATAATGCAACCTCAATACAATAAAAAATTTTACTTTTCGTATTAAAATGGAATTTCCATATTGTAATGTAAGAATAATAATAAGATGAATATAGAATAAAGATTATGACAAACTAAAAAAAAGGAAAACTAAGTACAAAAACAAAATAATAATAAAGTAAAATGTAATGAAAGTCACGAAGACAAAAACACAGAACAAGCATAGCGACAGACGTGAACACGACGCGATGACAGCGCCCCCACAACTCGATGGGACATTTGCGAAACAAGTCACATTACTTTCACCTTTCTTTGAACCACATACTTGCAATTCTCATTTATTGTCACTTTTCGTCAACTTGAAAACGTTCAATAGAATATAACAGTTATGAGGTACTTAATTAATTTATGATATACTATTTAAACTCAAAAATAATTAAGAGTCCTTATATATTATTTTTAAAGAAGTGTCATTTTGTGATTATAATTTGGTAAAATACGAATGCTACCTCCCCCAAACATGATCCTAATCTCGTAAGCTTAATTTTTCCTTTTGGAAATTCGCTAACAGATTACAAAAATGAATATGTTAGAAGACTATGAAAAGTAGGGCACTCATTCTTTAATTTATAGACCAGTTAAAATGCAATATTAAAATTATTTTATGCATCCATTCATTCCAATATTCGATTAAAAATTAGTAACAAATCATAAAACTGTACACTTTATTTCCCAGTGATTTCAATTACAAATTTTTCATAGCTTTTAAGATACATTCTTTAAAATATATCCTAAAGGAATTATAAGTGTATAATACTTTAAATAATATAATGGTTATAAAAAAAAGAGTACTTTAAATATACAGAAAATACCATTACTTGTACCGCTATAAGTAAGAAAAAAATATGGAGTGTACCATCATGATTTACATGTAAAAAATAGCACTTAAAACAAGTACATATAGATAGATACTACTAGTGGTACACGATGTTTGTTATATTTTGGGTTCATGTACATCTCTTCTATATCGGTTTCAAGATTTTTTTTGTTTTGTAATATCTCCAATGTTTGTATATCAAAGATCGTCACTGCACACGCAAAGAGTAGCGTTTAACTTGTAAGAAATCGTGCTTCAAGATGATCATAAAGAAGGTATCGTCTTTTCAGTGAAAAAACGTGTACGGATTATTTTATGTGAACCTTAATCTCATATACATATGATATCAATAAGATATTATGAATAATATATATGTATATAATGCCCTAACAGTACGTCCTCGAAATGAATACTTATACTTCTATAAACCATTAAAATAGATTGGTTAACTAGGAATCAAATTTTGTTGGGCCAATAATGTTAAGTAGCATCGGGCGAGGTCACCTAGATGTGTGACATGTGTTTTTAAACATGGAAAATTGGCCGGACTAGCAGAACTCGCCGTATGAATTATTTTGTAATTACAATCTTACACAATTTAAATATGATGATAAAATATTATATTGTTTATAGACCGTATTTTCAGCTTTCCAATGATTTACCACAGTTTTTTCGAGTGCTTACTCACTTAAAATGGTCATATGAGTTAAATCAGCGCCTCAAAAACTTAAATAAGGACCTCTTCTTAGGCAAATATTATAAGCCTTTATGTTACTGATAATATAACTCAGAAAACCGGGTTAATGACGACACTAAAGCGTAGTAAAAGTTCACATCTCTCTCTCTCTCTCTCTCTCTCTCTCTCTCTATATAATATATTATATATATATATATATATATATTATATATATATATAATATATATATCCTTATTCGTTTGTTTTGATAGCACTTATTGATATACTTATTTATTAGCTGATCATCGTAGCCACCACACACAAGTGACAGACGTTCGATCAAACAACAAATACTGTGTTCCCTAATATAGGACTGAATTATTTAGATCTCCGCTAAATATTAGCATTCGTAACCTTGATAACCAACCAAGCGACATAAAATTATTTTAATTCCTAAGGCCAGAATTAAATCAATAAAAGCTTTATCTGGTCACTAAAGCTTAAATTTTATGCTCCATAACATTTCTACTTTTCCTCAGTAATGGAGCAGGAATAAATTCGTCATTATTTTTGTTTTATTTTGTATTTTAAACGTTCTACTATGAAGGGGACTGTCATTTGCACTGTTTATTTAATTATATTAATAGTTGAAAATATTCAGATTACTTTTTAGATGTTTCAAAATTTAACTAACAGGGCCTCTCTAGTAATATCTCTACGGGGTATGCCCACTCTAGTAATGTATCTCCATGGTGTAAAATGACAAAACATTCATTCTTCAAAGAAAAGAAAAACGAGCTTTTACCACATAAGGGCACTAGCCTCCGCCCACACACTTAACAAATTAATTACAGGAAGATTTTAATTCATTAAAATAGTTATTAAAAATATTCTCACGAATAATTTTTAATCACAAAAAAATATGAAATGAAAATAAAAAAAATTGCAACAAAAATTATGAACCTTCTTAACGAGATTTCTTCTCTAATAATTATTATAGTCAGATAAATTAAAAGAATTTAAAAGGATTAAAAGAACTCATTAGAGGAAATATGACATAAAATAATGAATTAAAGGAGTAAAATAATAAAAATTGAAAATAAAGTTAAGTATAATAAGGGAAAAGGTCAAGTTGAAGGACTTAATCCCTCTAAAGTGTCTATGAAGTGAAAACAAGCTTGTTACGCGCATTGGATACAAGACACGTTTTCTGTAGGAATTCTACAGTTTTGATGCTCTTGGGAAGGAAAATGAAAGGTTATTTGATCCAAAGAAGAAATGTTTGAATATTTACCAAAGGTATTCACTTGTGCTATCAACATATTTAACTTATCCTAATTTATACTTTATAAATGTGTTGCCTTTGTTAAATATAAACGATTCGAAATTAACCTCAGATAAGACACTAGACTCATCCCGCATATCAACCGCTCTCAATGGCGTGTATTAGGAATAATTGTGAATGATTGAGAGTTTCAAGAGTCGCTAGGAGTGAATAATAAGGTCACACTGGTCTGGGTTCCTAATCATTGTTGAGTGGAAGGAAATGAAACAGCTGATAAACTGGCTAGGGTCAGTAATATGACTTAAGTTAACAAAGTAGGAAGCAAAGTTAACTTTTCTTTAAATGACTAAGCACGGGGAAAACTAGACATATTCCTCAAATGAAAGCTAATAACAGGTTAGCCAAAAAAAGTAAACATAGCCAGTAAAGCACTAGAGTCACCCCGCATCTCAACCGCTCTCACTGGCGAGTGTCAGGAATAATTGTGAATGATTGAAAGTGTCAAGAGTCGCTAGGAGTGAATAATAAGGTCACACTGGTCTGGGTTCCTAATCATTGTTGAGTAGAAGGAAATGAAACAGCTGATAAACTCGCTAGGGTCAGTAATAGGACTTAAGTTAACAAAGTAGGAAGCAAAGTTAACTTTTCTTTAGATGACTAAGCACGCGGACATATTCCTCCGCTAATGAATGAAAAGCTAATAACAAATGAAATAATAACAAATGAAAGCTAATAACAGGTTATCCAAAAAAATGTTAAAGATAGCCAGTAAAGCATATATTACGAGGATATGGGTTTTCTCCTTGTGTAGAACGATCTAAGGGTGCCTGGCAGGTTTCTTGACCGTTCATTGCTGGCTCCAGAAGCATTTAATATGAAATTAAAGGCAGAACCAAGAAGTGTGAACTTGAGGAGGAGACGAAAGATCATATTTGGGGATCATGTGCACCATGTGCTAGACAAAGGTCTGCTCTTTGGATCAGCCACTCTTCGGGAAGACGACTTGTTGAAATTACCCATAGGGAGATATTATTTACTTCATTAGGGAAAAAACTTTACTTCATTAGAGCATTAGATACCACAGAACCAATAACATCCACAGTTAGAACGCCTATGTCAGAACCAACGCTGAGTTCTGGGGTACATTTTAGAAGTACACTAACAAATATGCTAAGTTTGCAAAACTCTCCTTAAAAGAAGCAATTTATTTAACCAAAGTATGTAAGAAAACAAAAGTAAAGGAAATGAAATTTTTTTAATGAAGTGAAATCCATTGATGTTCAGACTGATTTAAAATTCAAATTTTTAAGTTCAGAATGTTAAAGGTGACATGAAAGTAAAATTTAATAGATCTTCCTCAAATTTAACAAAAGAAAGTTCCAAACATAGAATTTTTGTTTAATTTTTATGACTTGAAATTATAAATTTGTAGTTTATTGTTTTTTTTAAAAAAAGGAAAACAATAAATATGACTTGTCGCTGGGGAAAAAAAGAAAAGACCGACCTGTCTAACTTATTATTTTTTACTTAAAAATAAGATCAACAAAGAAATTTTTATGATTTCAGGTTATATTACAACAGAAAATAAAAACATTCAGAAGATGGTAAAAATTACGAATGTTTAATTTCCCTATAATGTTTATGAACCCATAGACAAAAACATAAAAAACGAATAATAAAGAATTTCCCGTTTTTACACATTTACAAAACTTACAATCCCCTTCACAACTAAGTCTTAGGCGCCAAAAAAATAGGGTTAGTAGTAAAAAAGAAGATGGCGTCTGGAAAATATCCTTTTAAGCTATTTAAAGCAAATAACACTCTTCATGAGGACGAAACAATGAGGTAGTAAAACTTTTTGCGCAATTGTTTATTTTTTATTTTGCCTTTTTAGAAAGGTTGCAACTTGTTTTTAAGAAGAAGCTGTGAGATCTAGGACTCGAAATGCGAGAATCACTTTTGTAAATTCTGGGATGAAATTTTATTTTCAAGTTATCGTTTACTTTTAAATAAGAAAAAAGGCCTTTAACTTAGACTTTTAAAAAAGATTTTAGAAGTTTTTCTTTTAACATAGATAACTGTTTAAAGTAATTTGTAATACCGTTTCTTTATTAAATAAATTTTTTAACTAAAATTAAAAAGCTCAACGCGGTTAAAGCAAAAAATTGTTTTAAATTAAATTTAAAATAAAATAAATAAATAATTGTTATAAATTTTCAATTGTTGGAACAATCCAGTTTACATTTCATTCAACCACGTATCGACCTTAAACAAAAATGTACATAAAAATCGAGTACGGGTACCTTAGTATTACTTCTAACATCTTCGGAATCACTTTGCTTGTCCTCAGAATGTCTTGATTAAAAAAAATCTTAGAAGTTGTAGTAGTAATATGGGGGAGTGGTGGTAACTACCAAGCAAGTAGTTCACGTTGTTGGGCTCTTTTTGCCAGCTCCCTAAGATAGTGTTCTTTCTTTTAAATTTCAAGTGTTGAAATATTTCATGTAATCTAGACAGAAGAGCCGTGAATTTCTCTGGTTCCTCTCATGCTTTTTCAAGCTATCATATACGTTTTCACTGACACACATAGTCTTGAGGAAACTATGTCAACACTTGCTCGTACTGTTAAACCAATCCTCTATATACTTTAAACAACAAGGCAGACACACTATAGCACTATAAAGAATCTAATACTATGAGGGTCGGTTCTAAATTTCGCCAATGTCCAATGTCATTTAAGATAAGGGGTCATTAACGAGTACGTTAAAGAATCTTTAACGGGTAAGAATCTTTAACGACAACGCACAGGCTCGAGACCACCGGCTTTACGTCCCTTCTGAAGGACGTGGTACGCAGAATTTTTATACCTCTTATAAAAATCTCAGAAGCCTGTCCTGGAATTGAACCCATAAACTAAATAAACACTAAATAAACTCGGAAGTTTAATCCAACACATTCTGTGTATTGACCGCGTACCTAAACCACTACACCACGGGTGATTTTTAACCCCTTCTCTGGTCCCCATTCAAATCAAACCTTAAATACCTCCTTAAAAAGTACGAGGTATTTAAGTACTACTTCGGTCTCTGCTACGATCGACCTCAGAATAGGATAGTTATCTAACGTCTAGTGAGTTATGACTTTGGATTCGCTTAGCTCGTCCTCAGAATGTATCGATTATCTAAAGAATGGGGTTATTCTTGTTGCTGTCTACCATGATTGTACCACGTGTAACATGTTTTTATCGTGTTTTAATACTGACTTGAATGTTTACCCTTTCCCTTTCTGTTCCGTTTGCATTCGTTCTTTTCTTGTCTGATGTCTTTTAAGTGAGGGTATGGTTCTTCGTAGATAGAGAAAATTGAACTCATTGTGACTATTGAAAATTGAACTGATGACGCTATTTCAGGACTCTACGTGCGTGGTGAAGAACCACATCCAACACGAGGTAACGCAGTTTTGACTGAAATCGACGGACCTAGAGTGCAATGTCGAATTCATTCCACTACACCAGGGTTTAGCGATAGAGGTTTCGCGGGATTATTAGTAGTATGATGGAGAGGAAGGAAGCAATAAGTATACAATCTGTGAAGTATTAATACTCTTCTACCTAGAACAGTAACCAAAGAGACTAATACTTAGAGGTAGGATACAACAGCTCTTATCATTCCTTGGGTAGCTAGGTGCCATAACTGTACATTAGTGACGTCATTTTATGATTTTTCATAATAATTATAATTTCACGCAAATATTACATCATTTTTTTACTATTTTGTCATAAATTAATTAAAATGAATTCAAAATAAGTTTTAATTATTATCTATTCCATATATTCTTTAATTGTCTGTATTGAATGTGGTTTATTGTGGCGTCACTAAAAAATGCTCGTCGTTTGTAGAGTACGTGCTACGATAAGGGGTTGTAGAGGGGTTGGGAGTCTGTCTCCCTTCAGGATGACTGTAGTAGAAGTAAGTACATTTTTGGCACCTAATGGAAACTGTCTTACTTCCAGAACCCTTATCACTGTGTTATTCGGGCTATGTACTCCCTCTAAGTACATAGTCATTGGAAGCCCGTAGCTTCCACGCGACCTTGGTGCTTCGCGCCTCGGCCCTTCTAACAAAATTTTGACATTAAAAGGCTTTACAGACATTTGTTCCTGATATTTATCATTATATATTTAAAAGCTTTTTTAAAAAAATAGATAAATAATGCTCAAAGATACAGTCAAAATCTCCTTAAAGACAATATAGCCAAAGATTTACAGACTTAATGTAGTTTTTCTGCAAGAAGATTAAAGTTTTCCGGTGGTGAACAGTTCAGTTTTGTAGAGCATTATGTTTTCATCCATAAGATTTCCACAGAGGAAGCGAAACATCGAATTCTTTGTCTACATTAAGGCGGTAACCACCAAAAGACCTAAATCTTTATGACTATAATTGCAGAAGCCTACGCAGTTAATTAGTTTTTACAAGTTACATAGTATCTTTGGTTATTTCAATAATTGAATAAATAAGAAAAAAAAACTTATTTCAACCTAAATTCATAGATGAAATTAAATAAGTTTCCAATAATCAAAACAGAAAGCATTATACCTATACTATTTGATAAATTAGAATCAAAGAGAAAGAAAATATAGGATTTCATTCAACTATTTAATAAATCGCAGATCAAAAATAAATCAATATCAGTCAGGATTTTCTAATGACAAATCACTTACAAATTGATCAATAGAGTATAAATCTTAATCCAACAATTTTTCGATTTCATTTATTATTTACTATTGATTTTTAAAGCAAACATTGTTGGAGAGGTAGGAAAGAAAGAAATTTATTGTCCTAATAAAATATAATAGGGAGTTAAAATAGATGCGGACCACTGAGTTTCCCCATTGACTTATAGGTTTGACTTTTGTGTCCATTAATCATTGCATAAAGTGATATAAATGGTTATTAGAACGAAAACTTAATGCAATTTTAGAAAACAAAGTAACAATTTTGGCATAGGCGATTCTAGGTATAATTCTTGGGTGGGGTCTTAGCCCCCACTATATATTATATAATATATATATATATATATAATATATATATATATATATATATATATATATATATATATAATATATATATATATATATTATATATATATATATATATAATACAAATACTGAATTTTAACTATTAAGTAAATTAATGTAAAAAGTATATTTTGTTGATTGGTAACCTTTGGTTGGTAAGTAAACTTATTAAAAATGGGAACAATAAAGTCTTAATTGATTATTTATTGATAAATTATATATTTTTATATGATAAATAAATATATTTATTTCATTATTTATTTTGTTAATATATTTTAAATAAATTAAATTAAATTATTTTATGCTTTTTTAATAGCTAAAAAAGCAATATTTTTTCTTGGGGGGGGGCCGCAATTCTAAGGCAGCGCAGATATCCTATAATGGTCCAAATCTCTACTCTAAGGCAACACAAAAATCCTATAATGGTCCAAACCCAGACTGTAAAAAAAATCCATCTCCTACCAACCATATAGTAATTGTAATAAGATCAGGTCACATACCCGCATTTTCTGTCTCCGTCAAATTTATTTTCATAAATGAATTACACATTGTACAAGGTGGGTCAAAAATCGAGAGCCAGAAAACAAGAAAAGAAGGCATGATCACGTACAAATTAACAGCAAAGATGAATCTAAAAAAACCTCCTGTGCCGTTTTACTCTAGAAACAAGTTAAAAAACTCGGAGGTGTCCTTTTATGTGCACTGAATTACCGTTATCCTCTGAAGGACATTCAGTTACCAACAAAATACTCTCATTTTAACTCTAAATAAAGCACTAAAACATGGAATAAATGCGGGATGAAATAAAAAGTTTCAAAAAGAAGATTTTGTAAAAACATCTTAAGGAAATAATAAAAGTAGAGAAATAGGAAACTAGAAAAAGAAGAAAATAAAAACATACATAAAAGAACGTGATTAGTAAATATCACCCACACGAGTAGGGGAAAAGCACTACAAACTTAAGACGAAATAATTCTCTTCAATCCTATTATACACCTCCTAAAGCACTAACAATGCTTAATTAGACCATTTTACATTATTAGGACTAAACTGCTTTGAACCCTTCTTCAATTTGTAAGTCTTACTCAAATATGAATAAGAATGTATCAATTTGCATAATCATAAACAGTCGGCAAATTCAATATATGTCTGAAATCAATATTTAACCTCCACTTCACGCAAGACTTCTCGCTTATATAAATAAAGCTAAAGAGGTACAAAACAGATAGGGGAGGAGAATAGATAGGGAGGAAGAATAGGGGAATAGATTGGGAGGATAAATAGGAGAATGAATAGGAATAAATAAAAAGAATAAGAAGAAATAAATAATTAATAAATGATATATATTAATATAAATAAGTAATAAATAAATAAATAATATAATAAATAAATAAATAGAAATAGCAGAATAAATATGAGAATAGATAGGAGAATAGATAGGGGAGGAATCATGATTCAAATGATAAAAAAAATAAGATGCTACCTATTAAATGACTTGCAAATATTTCTGCTTAGTAAATATATTAAAAGTAATCAATCCTTTAGGCTGAGTTGTACAATTAATTTTGGATCAAATAATAAAGACTTCGCTTCACTCAAATAGATAACAGCTATAGATTAGATAATTCACAAGATAGAACTTGCGGAGTTCGATGACGGAATGGCATATAATACTGTCTCTCTAATAGTCCGAGTTCAATACCGGTCGGAGCAGGAATGAATTCATCTTTCGAAAAGGCGGCGGTATAGTTTTGTAAACATGGCCTCACCAACAACCAGCAAGTCAGGCTGTTTCCTTGTTATCTCTTCATAGTAGAAGTAATTACGTCATAATAGCTATTAATTTTTGTCGTGGATAAATAAGTAGCTTATATGAGAATGACGAATAATAGTTTCATTAAGACCGGAATAATTAAAGTAGCATTGGCGTACATTTTTACGCCTAGCTTTGTTTAATTTTCTTCATTTTTACCATAGGTATATAGGAAAAGTATTGAATTGGCAAAAAATAATAGTTTTTTTTTAAAAAAAATACGAAATCGGGATGTCACCTAAATTATCCGTTTTAGGTGTTTTTGAAACCTCCTGACTAGTTTTCACTAAGTTGTCTGTCTGTATATGTGAGTATCTGTGAATGTGTGCGTGTGTAGCTCCCACTGTATAAATGCTAGAGAGTTGAAACATTGTACAAAAGTCAATATCCGGAAAATATTTTTTATGACGTTATTAACCAGCAATAGTGACAGCATAAATTTCGAAAAATCATAAAACGCGGAAAAATATTGCGATAAATTTGAGATTTGGCAAGCATATTGCCATGTATAAGACTAACATATGTCACAAGTTTCATCTTATTATCAGCATTAGTTCAATTTTTATCGGATGACTTTTTTAATAAATGATAAAAAAAAGGGAAATAATTTAATTGAGTTCAAATTTAGTACAAGTGTATACCTTGACGTAATAAATAAGTACACCAAGTTTCGTTTTAATATGACAAGTATATCCATGATTTTTGTTAGATCATAAAAGTTAAGCTGCATCGAGCGTAGTCAGTGCCTAGATGGGCGACCGTTTGGAATAAAACTAATTTATGTACAATCTGAGGAAGAGCGAAGCCAGTCCGAAGTAGGGACGATGAGTAGTCTAAAGGAATAGTTCGAGGTACCCCGTACCCGACTTTATTCCTATCTCCCAATAATTAAAGATATTGTCCTACTTCATACGAGTTTATGAAGTGTTTTGTATTTTCCAATAAAAAACAATAAAAGTTGTTTTATATTTTATGTATTGCGTGCCAAATCTCTAAAAACATTTTTCCGCGTTTTATTATTTTCTAAATTTTTGCTGTCATTATAGCGGGTTAATGACGTCATAAAAATATTTTCCAGATAGCACAAAAACACAGAAATTAAAGCACCTGAAACAGATAGTTCCTGTGACATCCCGGTTTCGGATAAATGAGGAAAAGTAACAAGTCCAACTAAATAACCCACTTGCAAAGTAATCTATCACCTCTTCCTAATCACTATCACTCTCAATAGATACATTTTCATGACTTAATTAAAATACTAAAGAATTTAGCATATATTTATATGCAGATGCATGCGTATTAATAGCAATAAAAATAGTACGTTTTTTAATACAATAGCAACATATGAGACCTACTTTGTACTTTTACTCAACAATTTAGACACTCATCACAAAGTTTAGTCTAGACTCCGTTAGAAGTGAAGTACGTCACACGTCAAACAAAAGAAATTATCCCCGACAAATGAAGGCGAGGGAAATTTTGATATCTTCATTACAAGAAAGGCGCATGAATACAAATCTTCTTATAGACATCTTAAATAGATATGTGCCAAATTCAATATGTTTTTTAATTTACTTAAAAAACTATATTTTTTATTTATTTTAAACATAAGTAAATAAAAAAATATATTATAATTAAACATATTAGATCAATCGTAGGTTAAGATGAAAGATATAAAAATTTATTGAATTATTAATGAGTGGCATATATTCAATTTATATTCAATTGTATTTTATGTAAGTAATATTACTTATCAAAGTATCAATGAAATAAAACGTTAAATAACTTAATTCAAGACGTTTTTTGAACTTTAGAACCGGAATATTTTGCACTCTTAATACATTTCGTGTTTTGAAATAATTAAGCAGGAAAATTTAGTGAGAACACAATAATTAAATTAATTTAACCTTTTGGCACAAAATTTGGCCAACACTAAATTTATGACATATTGACATTAATTTGCAAAATAAACAGATATTGAAGTCAATCAACATAGAAATCTTTAAATAATTAGCGAAAAAAACGTCAAGGAATATTATATTTGTAAGGAAAGAAATGAGAAGACGAAATCTGTCATGGCCATGGCTAAAGTATTGACTTAATCAGGTCGTCTGTATTGTAGACAGAATCCCATGTCAAGTATTATCTGTTCCTTGAGAATAGAAGAAAGAAAGAAATTAACTTGAACAATAGAGATAGGATAGACATGTCCAACTTAATCATTTATCAATCAAATTAAAGATTTTTAATTACCCTATATTATAATTATAATAAAACAATAAAATAAATTAGATTAATTGAATCAGATCAGTAGGCAAAGCTTTTTATAGTCATGACCAACAAAAGAAAAGAATATAATAACAAAACGACTTATTAATTGTGTCACCTTATGTAGTAAAGATTGACCTGGGAATCGTCAAAAGAGGTGGAAAGTAGAGAAAAAATAATGACACAAAATTTGGTGGACCATTTTTTTCGGATGGTCTTCTTAATTAGATAATTAAGACCTAATAACAAAATGTTAGTGCATTTTCCTTTTTTATTTTTTTTTGTTTTAATTATAAAATATAATTACTATAATCACGCAATAAAATAATAACTATAAAATATAATTAAGGAACTTTTCCAGACTTTATGGGATAGGCTTATCTTTACCATTTTGGACTCAACTCGCTCGTCTTCAAAATTTGAAAACGACAAATTTATTATTTCTTTTATACTCGGCCTTACAGACAGTTTTAATTTGATAATCAGTTCAAAAAACTAATACTGATATAATGAAATGAAATTGGGTACATTAGTTGATTTTGTAGAGGACTTGGCGTACCGAATTTCACACTCTAGCTTTCAGGGAATTCCTCTCCTTAAAAGGATATTTTTAAAATTATGTTTTGTTTTTAATTATAAAGTAAGACAAGAGGAGAAAGAGAAGAGATACTAATCTGCACAAGTAGTTGAAATGACACAATATAATTGTGCGAGAGACACCTAGGAAATGTAACAAGCAAAATGTAATGCTACATCTGGGAACTGTTCCATCATTCGACATTCGTCATCATTGATGGCTCGACATAATGTCATGACATCAGGACGCCGACAGAGCCTGAACTCACTCTGACCTTCAATTAATTCCGAAGAATATAATGTGAAGTACTTACCAGAGACGAGCGGTGCTCTCTTACCGCCATCATGCATGGCAAGCAAAACATATATCATTTGATACTACCGAGTTTTGCAAAACATGAATGATGGAATAATGTCGAATGATGGAACAGTTCGCGATGTAGCACTGTTCCTTCTCTCGCACAATTATATTGTGTCAACTATTCATGTTTTACAAAACTCGGTAGTATCAAATGATATAGTTGAAATGAGTTGATGTTCAAGTTTGAAGTTGACGTATCAAGTTGATCCTATTAATTGTTTTTCTTTTAGGAAAAATATTTCTTTCATTAAGAATCATCGAATGATACGACAGACCTAAAAATATCCTTAAAACGGTACCTGATATATAAACTTATTTTTAAATAAAAAAATACTCGGGACAAAAAATAAGAACGGGATGAAAATTCACACACAAATACAAAAACAGGTTTGAATTGCGTCATCAATACAACGGCTTCCTACAGCTCAGCCATATTTTAAAAGAATCGTCTGCCTTTTTTGTTTTCAACTGTTAGAAGTCAGTCTAAAAATCAAACTTTTTGACATTGATTACTCTTCAGTAAGAAAAAAAAAATGATTAAGATAATTCCGGATGTCAACAAAGTTGTAGAACCAATTCGGGGTTTTAAAGCAGAAATAGTTTTTAGTATAATGAAAATGGAGGTTGGAATAGGTCAATAGTTTTTATCGCTGAGTTAAATCCAGCCTAAAGATATAGCTGGGTATATAACTCATATAGCCTAAAGATATACAGCGAACACCAGTTACAGTGTGGTGTCGGTGTTAAACTAAATCAAAACTTCATAATAAATGAAAGTAAATAAAATTATTAAAAATATGACTTATTGAGTATACCTTTATTATTTCATTATTCGTACTAATAACACCGATTCACACAATTTCAAGATTAGTTAATTATAAAATGAACTAAAACTAAATATCACAAACTTTAAGAGCAAAATTAAATATTAAAATTTTATCTCAAATAGGTAAAAATAAACGTGTAAATGAACAATTACATATATAATATATATATATATATATATATATATAATAATATATATATATATATATATATATATACATATTTTAGAATAACCGGTTGTATACCGGTTATTCTAAAATATGGTAGGCGAGCAACAAATGTGCAAGGTGTCGCTTTCAATGGTTTTTTTATTTTAGGGGTCTGAAGTTGATCTGAGTACTTTAATTACTTAAACCTTGGGGCCCGAATTCGAATCTTGATTCCGGAGAATCATTTTTAATCACATATTTTCACTTATTAAAGTTGTAATCACAAAATAATTCGTGACGTCTGCCAGCCGGGCGAATTTTTTCCAAAGTAAATTTAGAATTTCATTGCTTTCTTGCGCACCAATCTAGTTCTTACTTAGGCTTACAGTTAATGCTTCATAATTGGACCAGTGGGCTCTTTTACTTGTCTGCCAATTCGCATAGATTTTTAAAAGAAAATATGCATTTTTATTCAACAGGTTGTTTAGAACTACGCTTGCCCTTGTATAATCTGTATGCACTACATTTCAGACCGTCATACAAATCTTATTTTATGCTAATCTAAAAAATGCTTTAGCACATTTTGTTTAAACAAACCATGCATATTGATACACAAGTAAAAGTGCTCGTGTTCCGACTTTGAAGCATAAACAGTAAGCCTGAGCAAGAACTGGATCCATTAGAAAGCGAGTTTTTCGAAAGAAATTCGCCTGACTTGCAAATTACGCCGCCCGAATTTTTTAATAAAGTACACAGGCATGTGTAGCATTACAAGAAGCTATGCAGGATGTTAAGACACCTTATTGATGAAAATTTAATTACTAATTATACGCAAAGATCCGGCATATTTTAAATCCTTTAAGTAATACCCTATTTGGCAGCAAAGCTTGTTATAAAGCAAAGCAAATGAATAAAACTAAGAATATATTTAATATTAAATAATACTTAGCAACTTGTAGTAGAGTTCCGATGAGAATAAACGCAAGAAAAGATACAAACCTGTAACATAATAAAAAATACTAAAATACTAATGAAATAATTAAAGTGTTAATACCTGGGAAGCAAAGGAAATACATTTATTACTTTACCCTCTCTCTACGAAGGAGAATAAAGTTATTAACAAACTAATGTCTAACTATCATTTCAATACCGTCTTTGCGCAGCAATTTCGGCGCTAATAAAATACTATGGTCACTAATTCACTATCAACTCTACGCAGCAATTTCGGTGCTAATATAAAACTCAATATAAAACTATGGTAATTATTTCAATATCGACTCTGCGCAGCCATTTCGGTGCTAATATAAAACTATGGTAATTATTTTAATATCGACTCTGCGCAGCAATTTCGGTGCTAATATAAAACTATGGTAATTATTTCAATATCGACTCTGCGCAGCAATTTCGGTGCTAATATAAAACTCAATATAAAACTATGATAATTATTTTCAATATCGATGCTAATTAAACTATGGTAATTATTTCAAATCGACTCTGCGCCAATTTCGGCGCTAATATAAAACTAAGTTTATGCTAATTTTAGACCATAGCAATATTCCATTTACTTGAGAGGCTTACATTATAAACATTTTCTAAAGATTGTACCAACAAGCATACTATAGGTACTGATTACCAGAGTTGATGAGTTTAATAATAAAATCATAGGGGAAACTTGGTCACTGGGCTCCCTCTGCCCTGTCTTTTGTGACAAGGCATCCTTGATATTGGTGAGAAAAAAATAATCCTTTTCAACCAAGAATAAAAATAAGGAACGTGCCTCAACACTTCATCCTTTAACTGAATAAGGAAGTAAAGAAAAGAAGACGTCTTCAAAACAACAATAGCATCCAAAACAACCAACAGCGATTGTTCTCGACAAATTTTCGGAAGCATCGAAACTTTAAGCCCTATAAAACTTTTTTGATACCTACGTGCACCCGCTAATTCCGTGCAAAAAAGTCGAAAGCATGTCCTCACGCATCAATCGAGATATTCCCATTTAACTGTTATCTGTCTTTTTTTCTTAAATCGAACTCATACAATGGCGAAAAAACTATCAGAAATACTTAAATGAAGTCGATATAATAAAAATTCTTCGTTTTTGAAGATATGAAAGAAAAATAATCAAACGGTGCTTTTTGTCGAAAAAAAATACTTGACACAATCAGAATAACTAAAGCAATAAAACGATGCCTTTATATTTGCTCGTTATATTAGGTATTGATTATAGTATTGAATTAGAAAAGTCATTTCATCATATATACCTTAGATATTTATAAGAAAATTAGTGAGTTTGCACTTGAAATTCCAAACTGAGACTTCACCTGTATCAAGGAGTCACCCGTGGTGTAGTGGTTAAGGTACGCGGCCAATACACAGAATGAATGTTCTTTAGTCATGGGTTCAATCCCAGCACGGGCCTCTAGGATTTTTATGAGACGGATAAAAATTCTGCGTACCATCCTTCAGAAGGGACGTAAAGCCGATGGTCTCGAGCCTGTGTTGTTGTCAGGTACTCGTTAAAGATCCCTTACCTAAATGAAACTGGGTATAGGCAAAATTTAGGATCCACATTGTAGATTCATTATAATATTATACTGTTTCTGCCTTGTTGTTTAAAGTGTGTGGAGGTTTGGTTTAACAGTGAGAGCACGTGTTGTTCCCAGTTTTCACTAGACTATAAGAGTCAGTGAAAATATATATGATTGCTTGAAAAAGCAATAAGAGGAACCGTAGAAATTTACGGCTCTTCTGTCTACATTAGATGAAATATACTTACACATGAAATTAAAAGGAGTAGAATACTATCTTAGGGAGCTGGCAAAAAGGGCCCAACAACGTGGCCTACTCCCCTGGTAGATACTACCACTCCCCCCATATCACTATCACTATCACCTGTATCCGTTGCGTGTTTTTTAAACCCTCTCCTCTTAGTTAACCCTTTTAAAATCCTCTTTATTGGTTTTTACCAAGTTGTCTATCAGTATGTTTGTCTGCGTTATCATCATAGCTCTTAGTGTGTTTAAGCTAGAGATTTGTAATTATCTCTGAATCTGATTAGAAAAATAAATAAAAGAGCTTTATTGAACAGTAGATAGATTTGATTCATTAGCATTCATTTTCCAAAAAGCACAAAAATTTAATTTACCTCAGTAACATAAATTTTTCACATCCTTAAATAAAAATAAAGAATTTATTCTTAAAATAAAAACAAACAAAAATTAAGAATTTAATTTCAAATTTAAATAACATAGTAATAAAAATGAGTAAGACCTCCCAGAAATATTGTTTTGACTCTTAAATTAGTATATTTGTATGGATTGAATACCAACATTTATTTCATATTTACAATCACATGAAAGCCATATGTTGGCTGGCTTTCTTCCATTAACAATAAGAAAATAAACTAATTTCATAAACTTGAAATACTTTCGATAAAAACAAATAAGTTCAACAAAAATTAGCATATAGTAAAAGGAAGGAAAAAAAGTTCACACAATAAATTTTCTTAGAAAGGTGTTAAAGTGTGATACATAAAAAAGAAAAACATAAAGTATGAATAAAGAAAATGTTGGAGAGCAGGTGACAACATGTGATCAACTGACCATGTGGTGCCACCTTGCGAAGTAGGTTACTCCGTTATATTCTAGTAAGGGACTTTAACTAGGACTTAAATGAAAAGTATGTGTTTTGCTTAAAAACATGACTACCAAAGAGAAAAAAAAGTCTTTCTACCTAAGTTATTTTTAAATAAAGAATTGATAAGCTATAAAAACTTAAATGTTGTTTTTATTTGCATGTACCTTGGGTAAAGTTAAAAAAGGACTTTATTTTGTTTAAGTTTTTTATTAGATTAGATACAGCACAAGTTCTATCTGTTTAATTTTATAGGAGGTACTTAAACAACTTGTGGTAGCGTGTGGCAGATTAGCATGTGATTGATTTAAAACTGGAAATGAATAATTGGATTTAACATCAATAAAGTAATACGACATTGATAGTAGCAATCGTTAATCGTTTTGTTTATGCTCAACATGTTGTTTCATGTTTGTTTATGCTCAACATATTGTTCATAGCTGCATCATATAGTTCAAAGCTCAACAAACATCATGTTCGTAGCTGCAAACATATTGATATGTTTTACTTATTAACCTATGCAACTGTGAAACCAGTAAGCAATAAAATGTGTTACGTTTTTACTTACTAAACAATGCAGTTGTGAAAGCAGAAAGCAATAAAATTTGTTATGTTTTTACTTACTAAACAATGCAGCTGTGAAAGCATAAAGCAATAAAATGTGTTACGTTTTTACTTACTAAACAATGCAGCTGTGAAAGCAGAAAGCAAAAAAATGTGTTACGTTTTTACTTACTAAACAATGCAGCTGTGAAAGCAGAAAGCAATAAAATTTGTTATGTTTTTACTTACTAAACAATGCAGCTGTGAAAGCATAAAGCAATAAAATGTGTTACGTTTTTACTTACTAAACAATGCAGCTGTGAAAGCAGAAAGCAAAAAAATGTGTTACGTTTTTACTTACTAAACAATGCAGCTGTGAAAGCAGAAAGCAATAAAATGTGATGCGTTTTTACTTACTAACAATGCAACTGTGAAAGCAAAAAGGAATAAAAGTGTTATATTTTTTGATTATTGTTTGATGAATCAATCTACTCCCATCTGCTAGATAAAAGGATAAAGTAATCCCGTAATCTATCAAAGCAAAGACAAAAGAGAAACAGGAATTATTCAAAGCACACAAACTAATTATTTGTTTGTGTGCAACCTTTCGTTTTCCCCTCCAATGACTTCCTCAGCAATTGAAAAAATAATAATTTTCCAAAATACATTCAACTTATACCGTAATAATTTCTAGGTCCTATAAAATTACTAACAATTCCTTAATTCAACAATTATATTTCTTAATGTATTATCTCACTTATTATTTCGCACTATAATTCTTTAATTTTTCTTTCCTACACTTTACTCAATATAGATTATTACTAGAATCCTTATTATCAAAATTATCAACATTAACAGCAATAAATAACTTTACGTAACACATGATGCAAAAAAATACAAAGAATGAATAAATGCTCTCTTCATCAATCAATGAAAACAATAACAAAATTTAGTAAAATAATAAATAAGAATAACAATTAAAATTAATTAATGACTGACATAATGACTGAAAATCTCAAAGCAACATAAAATAACCAATTAAAATCTTTGAGTGTGAAAATGCTAATTTATTAGGTATTTCCCATAATGTTATATTTTTTTTTATTTTCTTCAAGTACTTTTTCGCAAATAAGTTTTGCAAATTATTATTTTTTAAATACTTTTTCTTACTGTGTTTATTTCTTTATCATCCCTTTTAGATGAACCTTCTCAAAGATCAGAAAACTTAAAGAGATAGAATATTGTAATTCTGCATAAATAGTGAAAAAATGAGACTGCATAATAGTTAAAAATTTAAACCTGGAAAACATATTATGATTTTCACAGGTTTCACCACTCGCTTCACTCGCCCTTATATTGTCAAGATTATCCAAAGCCTAAGGTTTTATTACTTTGGCTTCGATGCGCTAAGCCTTAGAATGAAGTGTCATCCAAAGTCTAAGTATTATGACTTCGGACTCTCATCGCTCATCCTGAGAATGTCATGTTTTTTATGAATGTTTATGTATGTATGTGTAAAATATATATATATATATATATATATATATATATATATATATATATATATATATATATATATGTATTATATATAAATATATATATATATATATATATATATATATATAATAATATATTATATATATATATATAATATATAATATATATATATATATATATATATATATATATATATATATATATATATATATATATATATATATATTCACACAGTGTCAACGTACCTCCCAGTGTATTTATGCTAGAGAGTTGAAAAATCATAAAACGCGGAAAAAGATTTGGCAGGCATATAGCAATGTATAAGCATGGCATATGTGCCATGTTTCATCTCATTATCAGCATTAGTTCAATTTTAATTACATTATTTGTGTACGCTATTTAAATCTAAGTACTGAGTTGAAATTTGGTACAAGTGTGTACCTTGGATCATTAAAGTTAAGAAGCATCGAGCGTAGTCAGTGCCTGTATAGGTTAAAACTGGGAAGGAAACGGATGTATTTAATATCTGAGGTATTAGCCCACAATAATGACTCAGTAAAAATTTTTAAAAATAGCAACCTTGGAAAGTTTTTTGATCGCTGAAATGTATTTGATAAACAAATACTATACTATGCATTGTTAACACATATATGGATTTAAATTTTCAAAATTATGGATTTAAAAACAGCATTAGTTCCGTTTAATAAATTGTTTAATTAAATTGTTTATTACACTATAAAACATACAAATGTAAGCGACCGGTAAATGTTAACAGTAAGTCTTTATGTACGAAAAATTAACAAAATCAAAATACATATTTGTATAATTTCATCGCATTAATTTCAACAGTATTTCATTCATATACATAAAATCTAAAAAAAAATGGAAAAAAATTTGAAAAATAAAATGAAATATATTTAGATAAAAACTACATTCGAATTCAGTTCGTTTTCTTTTCGAATCTAGTTCGTTACTACGGAAAACAAGTTTTCATAATAGCTATGTTTATCACAATCTGACTAGAAAAATCTAACTATTGAGTCACAATTTTAAAATTTAAAAAAAAATCCTAAACAGTTTTTTTATACAAGATATTCTTCCATGTCAAAAAATCTCTTTTTATCCAAACGGAATCTCTAATGTTAAAATAACAAAAATGCAGTTTTTTTGTTCTAAAAATATAAGTTACTTTTAAAGTTTTCTACCTGACTGTTAATCAAGATTGGCTTGTACGAATAACTTAAAATCAAGCATGACATGTTACTTGATATAGATTATTGATAGAAGGAATGTATACACTGCTTCTACTTAACCTATTCTATAAGGTTTAGAGTTGTACAATTAAAGTTATATTATTCATTAATAAGTTTTCATTTATTAATATATATTTAATTATTAAAGATTAAATTAAATAAAATTAACTTATAAATTATTTTATTGATTATAATAAATTATTCATATAAATCGGGTACGGGTCCTTAATTGAAACTTGATACAAAAATAAGTTATAAGCTCTATTGTGCTGTATAGGAGATAATATTTTTCAGACCACAATAATCTATTTTGCCAACGAAAGTTTACCAACGAAGTTCAAATTGAACAAAAATTTATATTAATAAGTAGTATATCGAACTACAAAATTGTAACACGTCTAACATATCAGGGCGCCGACAGGGACGACGTAACGAAACAGAGTGGGACATGACATTATGTACTGGCCATTAATGAAGACGAATGTCGAATGATGGAACAGTGCCCAGATGTAGCATATATATTGTGTCATCAAGTCAAAACTTGGTACAAAAATCAACCTTAAGGAGGACACGAACCCTTGTGTTACGTCAGCAAAATATTCACGAAATCGGCAAAATTCAAGATACTAATATTTCGCTGGAAAAAAGAATGATAACGATCCGAGTCGATACGACCACTCTAAGCGACCATTGAGTAAAAAAACCATATTAAATACTGGAAACCAATGAAAGCAAAAACTAACGAAAAAACAATAATTGAGCATTAAACAAGTGCAAATAATTGTGTGCACTGCTAATTTTAGAGGCATACGTTTGTAAAACCAACGGAGCAATTATGCGCATCCCCTTTAAAAAATACAGAAAAAATGAGTTACGAGAAGCGCTTGATAATTGATCAACTCATCAAAATATAAAGCATAAACCGGAACCTTAAGCAAGGAATGGATTGTTAACACAAAAACACGCATTCCAAAAAAAATCACCCGGTATGCGGACCACCGCGCCAGAATTCCTAAGGAAATTCATCCGGTATGCGGACCACCGCACCAGAATTCCAAAAGAAATTCTCCCGGTATGCGGACCACCGCGCCAGAATTCCAAAGGAAATTCACCCGGTATGCGGACCACCGCGCCAGAATTGGTGGCAGCATAACAAAACCTTACATTTGATTTTTTGTAAAATGATTAAACCTGTAGCATGAACACAGCAGGAGTTATGCGTGGCACCAGAAGATCATACAAGTGTCTGAAAAAGACGATTTATGATAATACAAGACTAATCCAATATCTAATTTAGTAGTTTTACAGAAAAGTAAAAAAATTGGCTGGTCATCAGATGAAGGTTATAGAAAATTGATCAAATACATTAATAAAGTTTCTAAACCAAGAGTAATTACTTCAAATTTGTATTTTACAAAAATATCATAAGACAAAAAACTTTATAAGACCTCTATTTTAAATTATTAAAGCTTTTGAGGAGGAATAGGCCCTATTATGTTTATTTATTATTTTGGACCTATTCCTATTCAAAAGCTTTAATACTTTAATAATAAAAATATCATACACATTTAAAAAAAAAATAAAGATAAGATAAAAAATATGAATAAAAGAAAAGTCTTAAAAAAGGCAACGAACTCAGAAAACATGAATACCTTTGCTTTTAAATGACACAAGAAAATCACTGGCTTAGAACACACTCCATAATTATGAAGAAACACAGACAAAAAGCATTTTACACCATTATCAAATCATATTAACTCAAGACTGACCAAAACAGGAAAATATGAATTTTTAAATTAATTATCCTAATGAAAACACTTTTTAGCGAATTTTCAGAGAAAAATACACTAATGGGATAGGCATCATGGCGGGAGTCGGAACCAGAAGTAAGTTCAAACTCCGTTCAGTGGTATATATCATATACATATATATATATATATATATATATATATATAATAATATTATATAAATATATATATATATATTATATATATATATATATAATATATAGTATATATATATATATATATATATATAAATATATATTATATATATATATATATATATTATATATATATATATATGTATTTACACATAATAATATGTATATATACATAAATATATGTATATATATATATATATATATATATACATATATATATATATATATATATATATATATATTTTTTGATACGAATCAACCTTGGGAAAGATACAAACCCTATAGAAAACCAGGTTGTTTGTGACGTTTCATTAACACATATCGCTAACTAATCAAATTTTAAAAATCCAAATTTTGAAGGGGGTGTTTTTGGAAGGCTGAATTGAACAAAACCAGTCCGAAGTCGATACGACCACTTGAGGAGACAAAAACTATAAAAATTGTGGTACATTTTTTAAAAATTGAGGTAAATTAAAAAGACAGACGAAAACGAAAATTTGTGTATAAATAAAGATTGGCTTTATAATGGAGTAACTACTCTAGTTTTTAAACATAAACCTGAAACTTAAGCAAGAAATAGAGTATGAAGCACGGAAACGCAAGGAGCATTATTCGTAAGCATGCATTACGAAGGAAATTCGCCCGACATGCGGACCTTTACGCCAGAATACTTAATGAATACACAAATAATCTCATTTAGCTCACATTATAATAAATTATAATATTA
This sequence comes from Microvelia longipes, assembly GCA_018340805.1. Lineage (NCBI taxonomy): Eukaryota > Metazoa > Arthropoda > Insecta > Hemiptera > Veliidae > Microvelia > Microvelia longipes. Next base: position 25,719,996 of record JACMZG010001914.1, on the reverse strand, counting down.
TTACACTTTTTATTGCTTTCTTCCAATAGAATTATGAAAAAATATATAGTAGATGAAGTAAACCAGTGAGAATTAGTAAAGCACCAGGAAATAATAAAATTTGATTAAAATTCTCAAAAACAAAAACGATGATCTCATAAGCGATTAAATGAATTATTCACAGTTTAATAGGCTGTAATATTAGGCGTGAGTTCAGTTACTTAGACTACTTTAAAACCATTATTACTATTATATTGAGTGGAGTTGGAGTAGATGTTAGACCCATTTGCACTGCGACCAGAGGTTTTTTACAGGAGGTTCAATAATTAATAATTATTTTCATTATTATTATTATTATTGTACAATACCTTCAAGTAGTCCAGGTGAGACTAATTGAGACGGGTCTTTTCACCCGCACTAGGTCCAGGCTCTCCTTAAATAGAAATCAGTTGGTAGAGGCAAACTTAGTAAGAGAGCTGCTACCAAATTAGGAGAACCTTTTAAAGGCTAGGGCCTCACATTTTAAGAGTACGTGAGTGGCGATTTCGGTATCTGATTCCCAAACCCTACACACTGGTTAAAGCTTTATAGAAACCGATGGTTTAGAGGTGTTAGCGAAGATGACAGTAACCAGTTAATGGTACAGTAACTGTTCTGAGATCCTTTCTGCTTAGACTGAGAAAATCATCAGTCAGCTTGTGTAATTTTAACATGAGTTTACTGATCCTCATGCCAGAGGATTTGCCCCAATGGTGCAGATGATTGGTTAAGAGCCAATCTTTGAGTATTAGGTATAGCTACTATGGGTTCAGGGCTCACCGGAGTAGTATCAGACCCCTTTGATGCAAGGATGTCTGTTTGCTCATTGCCTTCAATACCCTTATGGCCAGGCACCTATCTCATTGCTACATCATTTTTGAGTGACGAAGTCAGAAGGATTTGTAAGCACTCCCAGACAAGCTTAAAATCAAGTAAACTTAGCATACTTATTTATTGCGCAACGGGATATGATTGTACCGAATTTCAAACTAATTAAATTATTATTTGATTTTTACAATTTTTTCAAAAACGTAAACAAATCATTCAATAAATATTTAACTAATACATATTGAAATTTAGCGGTCTTATATGTGACATGCGTACCAAATTTAAAACCAATCGCAACATTCCGTGTTTTATAAACTTTGGAAATTTTGCTTAGTCAATGTTAACGGTTATAAATAAATATGATAGTAACCTAACAACCACGACACTGAGTTAACTCTCATCCTTATAAAAACTATAATAGTTTTAGTTACATGCACTGTCAATACCACTTTCAGAATGAAAAGAATAAATTATGATTATACAAATTAAAATACAAATCATTGTAATAAAATATTTCAATCGAATTACATTTTAATTTAATCAAAAAATTAAACAAAACTTGCATCGTGGATCTCTTCTTATTTTTCTTCTTCTTTATTCTTTTACAATTTAAATACTGAAATTAATACTACTGACAAAAGCACTTACTACTCGTATAGAGATGTTAAAATTTTCTCTAAACTAATTAGAACTCTCCCTCACGGCACAGGCAATGCCTCTTGTGAGGAATATTCTTCACATAGTTTTATATTATATATTAATATCTTAAATTATGTATCTGTACTAAAATGGTGTAATTTAGCAAATAAAGAGAAATTTAAAAAAATGGCGTTATAAAACATATTGTCCGTAAAGCCAAACTAGACCTTAAAATTGATATTTCTACCAAGTTTTTCAACTCTCTAGCATAAATACACTACGAGCTACGATTATAGATAACAGACACAGTAGATATAGATAACAGACACAGTATAGATAACAGACACATACACATATAGTCAGAAAACTTGATGAAAACGACTCAGCAGATCTCACAAACATCTATAACGCCAGGTAAAATATTAGTTTCGGATTTTTAGTGCAAACTTTTCTTTTATATCTACGGTATAAATGAGTATGTGATGAGTATAAATGAGTAAAAATGATAGTATGATAAAACTATTTCATTTTATTACTCCATTAATAAATGTTCCATAAATTTTCAATTACTTGAAAAAAATACCTATTTTACTTCATTTTACGGCTATAAAAAAAAGTCCAATTTATACTGCAAAACACAGACCTACTAAACTTTACATAAAACCGTAAATTTTAAATTCACAAAAAATACGCTGGACTGATTTTATTACCAGCTATTTCACTTTTTACTTTTCCTCATTTATACAGTAGGGAAGAATTGTGTTCGCAAATCATTCGAAACCGAGGAATAACCTGAATTATCCTCTTTAGGTGTTTAAAGAGCTCATAAGTGGTTTTCATATGAGGTGAGTCAATATTTCTGTGGCTGTGTATGTTTGCCAATTATCATCATATGTGCTATACGGAATAATATTTTATCACATCATTAACCGGAAATGATTCAGCAAAAAGTTCGAAAATTTATAAAATACGTAAAAATGTTTTAATTAATTTGAGTTTTGACACGCATGCAGCCATATATATAAGACCAACACATGGGCCAAGTTTCATCTCATTATCAGCATTAATTAAATTTTTATCGAATGACTAATAAATTTTTTTTTTAATTTTAAAAATCTAAAAAAAAATGCCATTGGACTGTATCTAAGCACAAGTATATTCCTTTGTGTAATTTATTTATTTATTTATTTGTATTACAGTTTTATATAACCACAAAGAATAGAAATAAAATTAGAAATTTACAACTTATAACAAAACACCTTTATGTGGAACTATTATCACTTTTCACTACAACTTTAATAGAACTAACACTAATAATAACAAGTAATATTAACAACTAACAGTAATAAATAAGTAAACTAAGTTCCGTTTCAACGCCAAGTATATGTATGGTTTTTGTTAGGTCGAATCAAGCAAGGTCAGTGCCTGGATGGGTGACTACTGAAAATACAACGATTTTTTCCTGTCTGAGTACAAGCGAAGCGAGTCTGAAGATGTGTTGGAGTACATTTAGCGATTTATTTATTCTAAGGACAAGCGAAGCGAGTGTTGGACGGAAGACGTGTTGGAGTACATTTAGCGATTTGTGTTCTGAGGACAAGCGAAGCGAGTCCGAAGACGTGTTTGAGTCTATTGAGCGATTTTTTTATTCTGAGGACAAGCAAAGCGAGTGATGTGTTGGAGTTATTAGCGATTTTTATTCTGAGGACAAGCGAAGCGAGTCCGAAGACGTATTGGAGTACATTTAGCGATTTGTTTATTCTGAGGACAAGCGAAGCGAGTCCGAAGGCGTGTTAGAGTACATTTAGCGATTTGTTTATTCTGAGGACAAGCGAAGCGAGTCCGAAGACGTGTTAGAGTACATTTAGCGATTTGTTTATTCTGAGGAGAAGCGAAGCGAGTCCGAAGAAGTTTGAATGAGCGTAGCGAAAAAGTATCGAGGTACCCTCCTCCATAACCGATTCTTAGAGAAAAATAAGAACTACAAAAAAGAGATAATAAGAATTAATTGTATTTCTTCTACTTTGTAATTATTCTTTCTTTTTACTATTTTTAACAAAGCATTAACAATAACTTGTCATTAATTTTAATAAATGTGCGCCATTTTGCCATTATAAAGGGCAATAGAACGGAAAAAATAATATATAATTTACTTGTATTAGAGATATGTAAAATATTCAATTATAATTAAAAGTGATGTTTTACAACAGCTAGAAGGCATTACTGCTCAATCACTACGTATATATACTAATGTTTACCTGGTATTTTGCACTTTTCCTGTCTTTTAGCGAATTTTCATATGAAAATTACGCTTATGAGTTTATTTGGATGACGAATATAGAGGGACTAAACATAGCTAGGTTTAGATACCTTATCTGTTTCTTTCTGTTAACGGCTTTAATTTCTTATTAAACACTTTTTGATGAAGACCTAATCATACGGTCTAAAGCTTACATGTTGTTTTATTTATCATGACCAAAACCTCATAACTCTTTATACTTTTTTTATATACGTATGCTCAATAATTTGCTATTGTTATATATATTATATATATATATATATATTATATATATTATTATATATATTATATATATTAGAATTCAAAAAATATATAAATAATAAAATAATATAATTATATATATATATATATATATATATATATATATATATATATAATATATATATATATATATATATATTATATATATTAGTTTAGTGATTTCTTTGGATAATTAAAGTTAAGAAAAATAGATAGGAGGAATCGAGAGGAATATTAAATATAAAGTCTACGTACTTTGTTGGATAATTAAAGTTAAGGAGAATAGATGGGAGAAATCGAGGGGAATATTAAAAGGTCTACGCGCTTTGTTAGATAATTAAAGTTAAGCAGAATAGATGGGAGAAATCAAGAAGAATATTAAATATAAAGTTGACGCATTTTGTTGAATAATTAAAGTTAAGTAGCTAAGATAGGATAAATCGGGAAAAATATTTAATATTAATAGTAATATTTAATAGTACAAACAAAGCACGTATATAGACGTATAGTATAATGTAAAATAGTATGTTTCTATATTATGGAGATTTTTAATAAGGATGAGCTTAGCGAATCCAGCATGGTGAGGAAAAGTTCTATGTACCAGATTATTTCATTATATTTATTAAATTTGGATAATCAAAATAAAAGAGAAAAACAAACAACGTCAATAAACGTACTTATTTGTATTAGTGAAGATGGGGTTCAAGCAGGATTAACATACTTACTAGAAGAGTCCCTTTAAATGAGCCCTTTCATCTCTTGAGATGAAAGCATTTTAGCGAATTTTCATTATGAAAATGACGCTTATGAGGTTGTTCGGATGACGGAAGTTGAGGGTGGGAGTGAGTGGAATCGGTTCTATTGGCTTCCTGATAACAAAAATATATGCCCGAAAAAAGTTTATAATATATTATATATGTATATATATATATATATATATATATATATATATATATATATATATATATATATATATATATATATATATATGGTATGTAAGAGTTTCTACCCTTTCGTATGGCGAACGATAACTCTCGAAGGCGTTGTCAAATTGAACGAAACTTTGCAATCGCGAGATGTTGTGGAGGTTACGAGGCCTATTGTTTATAAAAACATATGACGTCATCAACCAAAGTTATGACGTCATGAAAAAAAATTTTTTTTGAACTTGAAATGGCTTTAAAACAAGGTATTTTCGTGTTTAGGTAGACGGCTAGCGATCGATTAAGACCAATTTCAGCTGAATCGAACCATCACAAATGGCGCAAACAGTATAATATATATAATGTTGTATATAGTATCGTCTAGGTCAAAGACTTGTACGATAATCTGTTAGTTTTAGTAGTGTTAGAGGGTGGATATAGTTATGAAAGATGACCTCTACCTCTTGCTGCCATCCTGGTAAGCCTGCTGTTCCCAGAGAGACAGGACAAAAATGGCTTCCACTAACCACGCCGAGCAAAGCAGGCCCGTAAAGCGGAAGAACCTCGAAGTAGTCATTATATGGTCGAAGTCATTTCTAAAACGATTGCGACCGGTTTTCAGCTCAATCAGGACAATCCTAAGTAGATGGTTCACTCCGAGTGTAGTAGGAACACTCAATTGACAAGTTTGTGTTATCATTAAGTTGGGGCCTCATCACTAGAGTCTTGAATAGCGCTAGTAGTAAAAATATATTTGCTCTATTTCTCTACTAGATTGTGCTGTAGTATTTTTTTTAAAAAAAACAGTTGCAATCGTTTAGTAAAATAAAATAAAAGTAAACATCTATGGTATGCTGTAGTATTCGCGATGTATTTTTTTTAATAAAATTGGGGGCCTCATCACGCGAAGCAGCACCATCGTTTTCTTAAAAAATAACAATAATTTCATTTTTAAGTTTTTTAGACTTAACATTTAAATTTGCTAGTAATTAATCTTCGGGGTTGGCGCAAACGGATAAGTAAAGGAAACAAACAAAAATTGAAACTTTGAACATTTAGAGGTTCAATCCATGGGGGGACGACAGAATGGGTGAAGTAAGAGTGAGAAATTAATTTTGTTCACTTTTTCCAATTTATACGAAATTCTATATAGAGCTTTCTTGGATCACTCATCCATCGACTCCTCATGATTCTTAGCGCTAAAAGCGGATGGAAGACTTGATTTCCCTCAACAGCCGTTGATTGGTTGAATTAAATAAATAAATAAAATGTCAAAATAAAAATATGTGACAGTTTCACGATTGTCACCACTAGACTGTTACTATTGAGCCCTCCTGCATCCATCAACTATTTTTTTTAAATCTTTGAGTGAGCCATCTATGTTAATATTGTTTATCTATGATCCTAAGTTGACGGAAACGGTTATTTTTTAAAAAAAACATAAATCATGAATATATTTTGTTTATAATGCTTGTTAGTTTTAATATTAGAGATACTATTATAATAAAGTATTAATTAAAATCTAATTAGTAAAATCAAACAACATGTGGCCGCGAAGCGGCCACAGGGAGGCCCCCGGGCGCGTAGCGGCTACGGGCCGAAGGCCCGTATTTCTATGTATAACATTAATATTGGAATTACAAACATATACAATATATATATTATTTATATATATTATATATATTATATATATATATATATATATATAATATATATATATATTATATTATATATATTAATAATTAAAAATTAAATAGTTTTAAAATCAGTAATAAAAATATCAAAAAAGATTTGAGGGTATTATTGTAATTTCTTATATAGGCTAACCCTTAAATTAGAATAAATATTTTATCATGAAGACTGATTACAGCCATAATGTGGAATGAAAATAAACATGGCCATACTACGTACGTATGACCGTACGTAGTATGACAATGTGTATTTTCTTTCCACGTTATGGCTGTACTAGTATGGCCATACGAACGTAGTACGTATGGCTGTGCCATACATCTGTTTTAAAGCACTCCATAATAATTATTGAGACAATTTTAAGTTTACTATTTGAAAATTATATGATCACAGAAGAAGAGGTTGAAACAGCGAAGTGCATTGAGTCAAGCAATTTTCTTTGCAAACAGTAATAAAAATAATTCTTCTTTATATTTGTTGCAATTTTTTAAAGTAGCAAATTCTTTTGAGTTGTCCATCAAAAGAGTCCATCTATTAAAGAGTAAAAAACTAAAAAAACTCAAATGTCCTTTCATGAGCAAAAAGAAAAAAAAGTTCTACTTTCATAATAGTGCCTTCTTCAAAAAGTGCCCACACGTCCGAAATATACCTTTAACTATTTATCCTCTTTAGGTACATCCAAACAGGGGGGCAATGTACCCCTTCCACAAAATAAGGGGGAGGAAAAAAAGATGTAACGGTGACCCCCCCTCTAGAGTAAGATCTAACTGGGGCGTCCAGTCAGTCAGTCTGAAAGCAGTCAGTACGCGACTAGGGTTCACGCAAAGGGTAGCTCGAAAACCCGACTCTTAGATCCAACCTTAATCAATAAAAAAAACTTCGTCTTTTTTTTATAACAAGTTTTAAATAAGCGCGTACATTTTTTTAAAAAAAAATTTTTTACGAACACAACCGATTTAAAAAATCAAAGGACATTCAATACAAAATAAAATTTCACATTTGAAGCCCAGGCCCTTTACAGGTAATTATTTTTTATTAACTTATAAATGAACTGTACCGTTTATTAAAATTTATTTAAAAAAAAAATTAAGTAGTACTTAAAATATGGAGTAAACAGAAATTTTAATAAAATTAAGTCCAAAATTAAGACAAAAGAAAAAATATTTTTTATATATCAATTTGAATTTATGTTAATAAAATTTTTTATTTAATATTATTATGTTAATAAATATAAGCTATAGTTAATATGAGTAATGAAAATATATAAAAAATGAAACATAAAAAGCCGGTATTGCAAATTCTACACATCGCAGGAATGATACGTCGTTCATCACATGTTTTGATATACTTAAATATAATATTCATTAAATCATTTTAATTTGTAATTTATCATGCTAACAAGATCAAAAAGATTTATTAATGACATGATGAGGTTACAGAATAAGATGATCTTCTATATATAAATTTCAATAAAAATTTTTATTTATTATTATCTGAGAAGTTATATCTATTAATATTTTAATTATAAATTAATGATTTATTAATTTAACTTCATAAAGTATTATCTAAATAATGTATTATAGTATAGTATAGTAAAATGCAAACTAGCGATGTTTTAATAATTTGACGGGTATTAAAAAATATCTAACATTTGAGCATTTTATTTTATAATTTATCATGTTATTTCTTTATTTTTTAAGGATAAAAAAGTAACTTTAAGGATAAAACTTAAAAGTAAGGAATACAAATATGCAATTAAAAAAAAAAAGAATAATTGAGTAATATCAAAAAATTGTATCAATTGTTAGGATTTTTTCTAGGCCCAAGTTAAAGGAGTAATCCATTAGCAGGGTTAGTTAACTATCCGCAGAGATTAGGTTCTAACTATACTAAAATTATACATTTAAGTTTACATGCATTATTCTGCAAAAATAAATTGCATAGTCTAGGTTTCGATCTCGATACATCTTTTGTATTAAGAAGAAATGCTACCACTACTCTACTAAAGATAAAAATAATAATAATAAATTAGTAATTACTTTTTATTAATTTATTAATAGAAAACGCAGGAATACATAAAATAACAGGATTTTGAAGGGTCATTAAACGAAATAGAAAATCAATAAAGCAGTACATAAGGAATGTATATTAGTCATTTAAATTACCTATATAAAAGACTTACTGACCTCGAGTAAGTTCACTGCCAGCTCAATATACTATGACTCAGATATTTGTTTAAATGTGGGCCGCCACTGACCGGGCGACCTCTAAAATCTCATCTTTAAGACTTGTTCTCTTTAGTAGGGCACACCTATCGCCACTGACAATAACACTGAATATACAATAATAAAGGTCAATGTACCGAGTTTTAATAAAAACTATGAAAAGTTTCAAAAGGCACCTGCCGCCTACTAGAGTTTTATACGCCAGTGATCGCCACTTACTAAGGTGTATCAGTAGAGAAATACCAACAACTCTGTTATGTAAATACCTCGTTTTAATACCTACTAGTATCTTCCTTATTAATTTTATTCTGAAAAGTTATAAGGCATCAAAGTGTGCAAATTTACAGTAGAGATTTGTTTTCGCATTTATAAAACATGTTTTATAATATAAATATTAAATATTAACAAAATAAATAAAATATATACACATATACTCAAAGTATAATGTGAAGTTTTCGATACATTATTTGACAAGCTATATATATATATATATATATATATATATATATATATATATATATATATATATATTATATATATATATATATATATATATATATTATATTTATAATATATATATATATATATATATATATATATTATATATATATATATATATATATATGAGAAAGTAACCTGGGATAGAATCCCAGATCACCGTGGTGTCAAAGGTCATTATAAATACTAACGCTTCATGGATATAAATATTATATAAATACTAACGCTTTATGGATATAAATATTATATTAATACTAACGCTTCATGGATATAAATAATATATAAATACTAACGGCCTCGACATTGGAGGTGATATAAATATAAATTGTCTTATAATTCATTAAACTAAAAAGAGGCAAGAAAAGTTGCTTTGGTCTTAAATGATCTAGCCTTTACTTTTTATGAATGTTATAATATAAATGTATAATATCTATAATTGAATATTAATTATAATATATAATTACTTGTTACTACTGCAATATTTATTAAAAAATAAAATTCAATGTATTTTAATTATCTTTAATTCATCTTTGTTCTCTTATTATTTTTGATAAATAATTTCACAACTCAATAGCTTAGGTTAATTCAACTAAGGAACAAAATTACAAGTTAAAGTAAATAAATAATAAGGCAAATAAGATTATAAAAGAGACTTTAAGTTAAGAAAGAGTATAGGGGATTAACTTTGAGTTCAAAGTTAATACAATACATACTTTTTTTAGGCTTTAACTTAAGTTTTAAATATAGGGATACAAGGTTAGGTACAAAGAGCTTAAACAAGCGTGCATCCTTAAGTTTTTTGCGTAAGTTTTATTTTTTTGTTTGGTTAGTACAGCCCTTTTAATCCTATTGTATTCATGCTAATTAAATTTACCATAAAAGTAAAGAAAACAAACCAGTTCAGTAATATAACTAACGTTCATAAGTCTATATGTTTATGAAATAAAAATGAATAAGAAGAAACTATTTATTGAAATATGAAGAATTCAATATTAAGACGAATTCCTTAAAAATAAATATAAGCAAAAGGATAAAAGTTAAGTTTGCACTTAAAAATAAATACAAGCAAAAGAATAAATGTTAAGTTTGCACTCAAAAATAAATATAAGCAAAGGATAAATGTTAAGTTTGCACTCAAAAATAAATATAAGCAAAAGAATAAATGTTAAGTTTGCACTCAAAATAAATACAAGCAAAAGAATAATGTTAGGTTTGCACTCAAAAATAAATATAAGCAAAAGAATAAATTTGGGTGGTGGGTAATAAAACTTGGGTGGTAAATTTGACCTGTAAAGTGCGTTCTGCCTGGAATGCCCATCCGATACGAGTCGGCAGAATTGCAGATCCTTGTTCAGGAAGTTATTTACGAAAAATTAAACCCGTTTCCAGCCATTACACTTTTTATTAACTTGGGTGGTAAATTTGACCCCTAAAGTGCGTTCTGCCTGGGACACCCATCCGATACGAGTCGGCAGAATTGCAGATCCTTGTTCAGGAACGTATTTTCGAAAAATTGAGACCGGTTCCAGCCATTACACTTTTTATTAACAAAACACCCCTGGGCTCTTGGTCTATAATGGTTAGAAATATAATTAATGCATTCTTTAGAACAATTCTTGATTAGCAGATAAAATAAGCAATTTAAATAAAAAAATTTATGTAATCTCACGTAAAATCACTCATGTAATATTAGAAATGCATATTCATACTTAGAACAAAGCATCTACTAGTTCTATTAGATCTTTACTTATGTTTTGAAGAGATTTAAAAAAAAAATTCTTCCCCTGTTTTTTTTACGAAAACATAAAAAAAGCCATAAACACAAAAGTCTTACACGAGACGTGAAGATTAAAAAAAAGGAAAAACCTGCATTTATTAAAGTCTCATTTAGGGGGAAAATAGAAGACGGAAAATTATAGTCGAGAAGTAATAAATAAATTGCAAAATGATTGCGTTAAAAATCTCATACATTAAATAATAATACGCCAATAAATAACTATTACAGATAAAAAAATTCAATAAATATTGAAAAGAATAAAATACCAATGACCTGACTTCTCTAACAATGTTTTATCTATTACGAAGAAGGTTATTACGAAAGAAAAGTACGTAAGAAAGTGTAAAAAGTAAAGAAAAAAAATATTTGAACTTGAAAAGTAAGAAGTAATTATCCGTGCATTTATTTTCAAAAGAATCATCAGCAAAGAAAACAGAAAATTTAAAACAATCGTGCCTTGAAGTTTTACGTTTATCTAAAGAGAAATTTTAAACTTAAAATGCAGTATGAAGTAAAACTCAATAAATAAACAAATAATCACGACAAAGTAAATAAAATTATAGTAAGATGAGTGTTATATTAGTCAAATTAATTGTTACCGCATAATGTGCATAATAAAGGTTTACTTCTCTAAAGTTAAAATAAGCCATATATATCTTAATATTAAAAATTTAAATAAAAATTAACTTAAAATGCATTATGAGGCGAAATATAATTAGATCTTACAATCCCGCAGCACATTATTTAAACATTACTTATTTTTAGTAATTTTTAAATTTATTCTTTAAAATCCATGATTTACTTGTAATAAACCTTACTTATTTATTGTTGACTCTTTTATTAAGTTTAAGAAATAATTTATTTTCGCATGTATATTTTTCTAACATTTACTTAAATTTAACATTATTAGGGATTATTCGAATATATATTCGAAACCATTATAGTTCAAAAATATATATGCGAAACCATTATGGTTTCTGTCGTATATCTGTCTGTACAGGGCAGGATCTTGAGAAAAATAAAAATAGCCATCGACTCTAAGTTGAAGAATGTACAACTTTATGACCCAAAATAATAAAAATAAAACCAACTTTTTCAAATGTGTATTTTACAATCTAATTGCGCATAAAGGCTCAAAATAAACATTAAAAAACTGTGAAGTGTATCAAATTATAGGTATTATAAATTATCCGTAGAAGAATAATAAAACAATTTTAAAACTATGGCCATCACACTTACTTAAATTGCACTTAACAATAATTTTCGGTTGCAACAAACAACCGAAAATGCCTCCCCCTCACATTGAGTGTATTTTTATAAGATACATTTAGGATCTCATTACGAAGCTAAATTTACTCAACTACGGTAATACTTCATCAATTACAACACCAAGCCAGTGAAGGGAGATTTTATTATTTTGCCCCACAATTTTATTATTTTGCCCCACGATTTTATTATTTTGCATGTAGTTCATACATCTGAGAAACCCTTTTAGTTGTTTGGAGTGCAAGCACTTTCCCGGGATTATATTTTCCAGGAACATTATATTTGCTTGTTTACTCTTTTCTTTTACTTATATTCAATCATACTCCATTGTCACTCACATATATTTCTCTTGTTCACTAAAATGATTGCTTATTTCAAAAAGTAACTTACATTACCTAACACCATTTTACTCTAACTCAATGTTTAAAAAAATATATAAATAACTGACAACTAAATTAAACTAAAAAAATACATCTTTCTCTTCAAATCAATTAAAAATGACAGTTTAAAAAAGTTATCTAAAACCAATCTACAAATAAAGTAACAAATAAACTAGCTACTAAAACTAACACGAACTAGACACAAAATAAAGCCCGGGAAAATTGCGAATAATATCATCAGCGTTAAAAAAGAACTAATCTTTCCACAATCAAGAAGGCTGGGAACACATTATTCGCATCGTTCCGTATTTTTTCGCACATGAGAACGCCTCCACAATATCCGTCAATAGTATCATACATCTAGTCATACATAAATATTTAGATACTAAACATATATATATGTAAGCAAATAATGATATATACAAATATATATGAAAGTAAATAAAATTAAAATAATAAAAGTAATATAAAAGATACAAACATGAAAATAGATTTTTTACAATCAATTGTATTTAACTTAAAAATCTTGCTAACTCTTATAAGTTCTACAATTTACTAAAATATTTATCTATGAATTAGCAAATTCACAGATTATTTTTCTTTTAAAGCGATTTTCTTAAATGTCGGCAATCTATTGTCTTTTTATTTACTTTCGACCTTTAAGCGTGTAAAAAATACAAACCCTAAGATGTCAGACAAATTTTTTTTAAAAAAGTAAACGAATTACAACCAAAAGAAAAGGAAATCAGTAGAATAAATATTGTAAGTTAAGTTACGTGATAATTACACTTTTGAGTAATAAATGTTTATGTAATTACTCGAGATAAAGAGAAGTATTTCAAGAAGTATTGCATTGAGAAGATGATGTTTCTTTAATAGAGTGAAGTAAAAAGGTTATGAAACTTTATTACTTTTAAAATGTTATTATAACCTTTTTGAAGCGACTGATTAGGCACAAAGTATTTAGACATTACAAAAAGGTATTTAGTTTATTTTTCCGTCACAGATCTCCGCTAGTTTAAATCCTCCGCATTTAGTTGGACGCCCGCGCACAGAAAAGGACAAAGTGAGCTCCCTTCGCTCGCTTACATAAGTTTAATACGCGATAAACCAAACATTGATCTAAAAAGCGATTTTGCACGCAAATTTTTATTTGCGTGTAAAAAAATTATGCCTCTAAAATTTTAAGAACAAATTGATACAGCTCATTTTTAAACATTTATTTTTGAATATATAAATAAATATATTATTTTTATATTTTAAGTAAAAACTTTTACCAACAACCATTTTGAGGTTAGAATAAAAATTAGGCTAAACATGCAATTAATTCGATATTTTTGGGTCACCATGCTTTTATTTAAATTAATTTACGCTAACTAATTAGCGTTATAGAAAATTTCGAACACATGTAATGTTTTAATATTGAAGGGAAGGGGAAGTTATTATTATTAACTTGTAAATAATACATTATTATTGTATTATTATAATACCTTATTTGTATTATAATAATACAAATAATGTATTATAATAACGCAAATAATGTATTATAATAATACAAATGTATTATTATTTACTTGTATTATCAAATTAAAAATATAATAAAGAGTACTATAATTTAGGCGTTAGTAATTAGGAAGAATCGCTAAAAAATCAGACATGTTTGGGGGCGATTTTTAAGGGGGTTTATTGAACCGTTTCATGTTCAAAACACGAGAACGCTGTAAAAAGAGTAATTTGCAAAGTAAGATGAAGTTTTCATGGCACTAAATATTTTTATTTTCTATGCCAAATAAAAAAATAATTTTTATAACAACATCAGTAGAACAAGAACAAGTATACACGAAGAGCTTTACTAACATAATAACCTTAAAAGTTAATGTGTCAAAGATCAAATCCTAATGAAGTCAGGTTACTATAATATAATGATTTCTATAAAAAAAATTGATTGATCAAAGTTCTTTAAGTCTTCAATATAAACAGCTGAACACGTTACTATAGACCCATTGACTTTTAACCTTTGCCATCCCTCATGACTTTACAGCTTCTTAGACCCCGGCTGTCTGGCTTTATAGAGTTTTTAAACTTTTATATCATGATAAGTTACTTCTTTAGTACTAGCAAGTCCTCTATAGGTTGGTGTTTCAGGCGCAACTGATAAAAACGTAAGAATATAAATAGGAATCTTAGTTTAATATTTAAGTTTTCAAGTTTGTCAGACTTACGCTAACTCTACAATTATAAGTGAAAATCTATGTTAGGTTGCTCTGCCACTAATAACACGTCAACAGTAAGTGCAAAAAATAAATCTATTTTAATAATGTGTATTTATTTTTAAATTGACCTTTAATCATCAAGTTCGTTATCTTATCGTGTTTTTACTTAACAATGTTTACCTATTGACCTTGTGACGTTACACGTTCTTATTTTTATCTCTAAAAAAGTTCAATTTTATTCCCGGAACTACGGTCACAATTTTAATTAGAATCGCGCAAAATTATCTGTACAGAATCTAAATCCATGGAATAAATGGATAGCATCCATTTTATCCTTTGCTATTCTCTTATGAATAGCATTTTTAATGAAGAATATGACAGAATATTTGAAAAAGAGCGATTCATCAAAATAAGTAAGTCATATAGAGAGAGCAATTTAGGAAATATGAAAAAAAATAGTTTAAGTACACCTTAAGTAACGAAAACGGCTTTACTTTTAAGTTAAGTTTTACAAAGTACAATAGCTCTTTTCATCAGTCCCAGAATTAAATTCTTGTACCCAGAGTGCAATAGCTCTTTTAGACATAAAGTTTACGGGTAAATGAAATATTTTTAAAGAACTTATAAAATTTCACTTTTCAAAGATTATGTAATGTACAACTAACTCACTAAGTTAGTCCGTAATTAATTATTAAAATTAATCAAACTTTAAATTATTACCTTAATTACATTTAAATCACCAACTGACTTACCTGAAAATAAACAAATACATAATTATAATTTTTTGAAACTAAATAAATCATAAATAAATGAATACAATACTCTTGTAACTTTAGTACAATCATTCAATGAGTTGTCAAGGTAAGTTTTTAAGAACATAACTTGAGATGGAGAAAGACTTAATTCTGTGTTAATCACATGGGAATAAGTTCTACTCAATCATTCAATGAGTTGTTAGAGATAGTATTCAAGAGGATAACTTGAAATGGAGAAAGACTAATACTTTATGACTTAATTTTGTGTTAATCAAATGGGAATAAGTCAAGACTTAATTCTGTGTTTATCACATGGGAATAAGTTCTACTCAAACATTCAATGGGTAGTATTCAAAGACATTACTTGAGATAGAGAAAGACTAATACTTTATGAGTTTCTCTTTCATCGGTACAATGATTTAAAGTGTTATGTATAAATTATAAACTTAAATAACAAGTTAAAAGAGATCAGCAGTAAAACTTATACCTTAATATAAATTTGAAGTAGGAAATGAAGCCTATATCATTTACCATATAATCATAAAACCTTGACAAAGAGCGCTGAAAAATTGTACATAAATAATTGATTTTCATGTATCAAAAGGTTCTACATGTAAAGAGCGTATAAAAAAAATTAAATTAATTTTTATTTATTAACATCACGTAACGAATCAATCAGCTAATAATAGAACTGGAATCGATCTCGGGGTTTTCAATATCGTATCGAATGAAAATCTATATGAAATCAGATATATAATATCGAACAAAACTTTTTTTTTCAACATCACAAAAACCATAAGAGGCGTGGCGTAAAAATCATCAATTTTTGTCGGTACATAACGAAGAATAAAAGTTGTCCCTGATCGTCCGCATTTCCACATAAGAAAGAAATAACATTAGAGAAGAAAAAGACGCACTATTATGCCATAAAAGTACTTAAAAAAGTGTCAACAAAATTACAGTTGAAATTATGTAAATATCCAATTTATTTTTGTAAAGAAGTAATTTAACATTGACTTTAGAAAAATAAAAAAAAACATGTCATACGTAAATTTATATTTATGACAATTATGGATAAAACTCAACTCAATTTTTCATTAACGAAAAACATATATAAAACCCATACAAAAATTATAAAGGAAAAGAAAGAGAGACAGGAAAAATGCGTGAGTAAAACTCACATTGACTACAATAAAAATATTATATAGTACAATATTCGTAAATTTATATGTTACGAATTAATACTAATATATAGCTTAATTTAGTAAATTAAAAACACAAAATCAAACTTAAACATAAGAAGAATAACATAAAAACCACTTTTAATGAATAGACATTAAAAAGAAAATTCAAAAATGAAATTAAATATATTGAAGTTGCTTAAATAAGTTGTCGGTTCTATATGGTTCGAGGTACAAGGTCGGCCATTGTCTTCAGCTTGTACTAACATTTATATATATTTGATTATTCAATTTACTTATGTATGTTAGGCATTAGGATAAAAAAATAGAGAAATTCAATTTAAGTAAATATACAAATGTTTAAACATTATTTAGTAAATTTTGATTCTAAAAAGATATAAGTTTTATTAAATATTTTAATAAATAAAAAAATGTTGGAGTTTATCTGTAGGCTTTTAGTTTCTCCGAGCTTTGCAAACATTCTGTACTCTCTTACCATCATTTTCCACACTCCACTTCATTTTTTACAAGAAACATTATCTTTTTCCCAGTTTTTCATTTTGTAAAAAGGTCTATAGCCAGTAAAAAAATTATTACAAGCAATTTCCAAAGAAATAGAACTATTATAATATTGCTTGCGTCCTATAAGTTTCGTGTATTAAAAAACCAGAAAAAAATTTACACCGTGAAAATTACTTAAATAAGAAGATATTTTTTTAAATTATCTCTGTTTAAGATAATTTTCTTTGATTAGTTTTTAAAAGGATGAGTAGTAATTGTAAAACAAACACACGCATAATTGAAATAAGTTGCAATCATTAGACTAAAGTAAAAAAAAAAGAAGAAAAATACAGCACAATTTTTAAGGTTAATTATATTCTTACTTACCTAAAATACCAAAAAAGGATATAAAGTGAATAGAAATACAAAGATACGTATTAAATGCATCTAAAAATAGTTTATCTATCTAATTATACTTTATTTACACTAATTATTTTTTAAAAGCAGTTTATTATTAGCATACGTATACAAAATTTTATTGTGTGAACCGAAGCAGTTTTATTATTTGCTTCTTTTATACCATTTAATTTTTTTTAACCCTCAAAGAAATATATAAAGATTTAAAAATATGTTAAATAAGAGTAACATCAATAATAATGTACGAGGGATGCAGTTAGTGAGACACTTTTTTTGCAGATTCTACAGCACGGTTGCCTTAATCTCACTTTTTAATACGCAGATTCGACAGCACGGTTGCCTCGGTCACGCTTTTTGATACGCAGATTTTACAGTAAGGTTGTCTTAATCACATTTATTGATTCGCAGATTCTACAGCACGGTTGCCTCAATCAACACTCTTCAATACGCAGATTCTACAGCACGGTTGCCTAAATCACACTTTTTATACCTAGATTCTACAGTACGGTTGCCTCAAACATATTCTCAATATAAATTTTAATCTAATAGTAAATTGTGCTTGGAAAATTAAATAATAAAAGAAAAGAAGCATGCAAATAGATTCATCGAGTTTTTCAAAGCAGGAATCGTTGCCAAATGCAAAAATACATCCAGGACATACTTTATAAGTTATTAAGATAAAGCATAGGTGGAGTGTATTATAATAATCAATACGAAAAACCTCTCCACAAAGTTAACTTTGTGGAAAGGTTTTTTTGAATTGATTATTATACCTTATAACTCCAAATTGGTCTCTTTTAATGGACCAAAAAAAGTTCATAGTAAATAAAAAAGTAAAATTAACAAATAAGAACATAAATAAATAGCTATATTCTGCTGAACGTTTTACAGGAAAAGGAAATTTTCAATATAAACAATTCAATTGCACAATATATAAAATACGATAGCAACGACATAAATTAGATCTAAAATTTAAAAAAAATTCTTGCCATCATATCACTCGACATATTTACTAACATCTACTTAGTGAAGTCATCCCAAATTATTTTTAACATTAATTGAAGAGGAACAGGGAAAATCAAGTCTTCAACCAACAAACAAAATTATTTTTTAAGGGTCATTTAAATCGAAATTGCCAATTCCCTAAGCATTAGAAAGTTTCCGTTATAAAATTTTAAAATATTAAAAGACTTCAAATTTCCCGGTTATTTTTTATAATATAAAATTAAGTAAAATTATAGACACTAATTTGTAAGTTATAAAAATAATAGGTGAGAAAAATAAGCTGAAAACGTGTGCTGGGCTTAATAAAGTGCGTTTACTCTAACCGTGTATAATAACTTTATTTATACCGAAAAAAATAATACAATAGTTTTAAGCCTCATTAAGGATACCTTTAGTTTTTTTGGAAGTCAGGTTAATGCCTTCTTCTTTACAAACATTGATGTTTTAAGGAAAATAAAGATTCCATCCTATAAAATCGTGATGTAGCTATATTGATACGTTTCATGATAGCATTTAAGATCAGATTTGTTTTTTAGACACTGAATCCAGTGGTTGTACTTAGAAAGGAGAAGTTAAGCACGTATATATTAAAAATATATATGATATTATATCAAAACCAAAAGATAACTTGATGTCGCACTTGAAATAGACTGTATTCACACAAAACCACTACAAATCATACTAACATTTTTATCTTATGAAAGTATAGTGCTGGTGAAATGCTGATTTATTTC
The DNA here is from genome assembly GCA_018340805.1 of Microvelia longipes. NCBI lineage: Eukaryota > Metazoa > Arthropoda > Insecta > Hemiptera > Veliidae > Microvelia > Microvelia longipes. The sequence continues at coordinate 25,700,408 of JACMZG010001914.1, read as the reverse complement.
CTAGAATCTTAAATATCAGTAGATTTTCATTAATATTACCAAAGGCATTCCCGCTAAAAGTGAGAATGAAGTTGACTATTTTGATATAACTCCGATTGTAAAGAATTATTCAAAAAAATAAGACGGCACTTTTTTCGAAATTTAGATCATACCCCGTTTAAAATAGTAAATATTTAAATTCAACTAATGTTTCCACTCTTGTGGAAAATGTCTCTTGGCTTAATTGTGATAAAACTTTGCAAAAAGATACTCGCAGACAGATCAAAACTTTCAATAAGCACTGCACATTGACACTTAATATATTCTTGGAGAATATTTTTCAAAATAATATCATAGAGTTAATGTGTATTTCATATACACATATACGTATAGCCGCCACCGTGGTCCTGGTCGGTAAGGCGTCAGTTAATAAACTGACCTTTGACACCACGTAGGTCTGGGGTTCGCATCCCAGGAATCGTTCTCATTGTCTATAAGATTAATATGCTCCAAGTACACTTGAAGCGCAACGGCTGCAACTACGACTTGAGGTGTTTTTCGCAGGGGTTATCCCTGATGATCCGCAAGGCACTAAACGGGCATTATCATTATATATGCATATATTATATATATATATATATATATATATATATATATATATATATATATATATATATGTTTGTGTGTGTACGTATATAGTCATACTTCAATATAAAATAACACCTAATTAAAGCCTTGGTTTTGTGACGTTTATGCTCTATCGTTTATTCATCACGTATAACGAAGTCGTATATTATGCGTAAGTCATCTACTATGGCTGTAAAAAATATTTATTAGGCATGCGTATATAATAGACGAAGTAAAGTATTTATATCTATTAATAAACTGAAACTTAAGAAACACGTTTAGCGTCTTTTTCACAGATTAATCTAACTTTTACCTGTCCTTTAAACTAAAAAAAGAAATGTCTCTTTCAAAATGGCGACGGAGCTTGACAAGTTTAACTGATGTCTGAAAGGCTAGAATCAATCGCTATTGAATTTTTGCTAAGACCATTTAAAGAGATTAGAAGTCACAGTGAACCCGTGTACTTAATCCAGTCATACGGGCGTAAATAAATGCGGGCTTCGTAACTTAAATAAGAAGTCGAAAAAAGTTCTAAGCATGTTAAGTATATATGTCACATGATAATAATATCGAAAGATAATAAAGTATATTTGGGCCAAAAGGATATCATGATATTGAGTTGTAGAAAATGATAAACAAATTTATTTAAAAATCTTTTATCTAAAACATAATAAATAGAAAAATTTGTTCAACTATTTTTAATAAATAAACGCAAAGACATATGTAAAACATCGAGCGCATGCGCAATTAGATTAGAATTTTCTCTTTAAACGATTTTCTCTTTAGCAAAAATGAATCTATTTTAACATCTTTATTTAACACTCGTTTAAAGTTCAAAATGACCGAGGGATTAATTTAAATAGAGTATATGTTAAGTAGAATTTAAAAAAAACCTTAAATTGTATTGTATGTAAATGCTATTATGACTCTTATTAAAGTTATTTAGATTTAAATAGGGATTTAAAAGCTTAATAATAGGAGGGAGGATTCTAGAAAAGGAAAATAAGTTGCCATCATTGGTGGTGGCCATTTACAAGTATTGTAATCATACTATAATTGGATAATTCACATACTACTGTCTTCACAAAGCCCATAACCTGTCTGCTGTCCACAACTAACGGTAGATTCTATTATTTGTTTGTTTGAGCTAAAAGGGACCAATATAAATGATTTTTTTTATGTAAACAAAGAAAACGTTTTCATCAGCAGGTTAGAGTTAAAAAATGTTTAAAGTCTCCATAAATAAAGTTGTTTACTGATAATAAGTTATAAACATTATTATTGGTTAAGTTAGTAAGAGGTCAACACAAAGTTATGATAATAAAACAAACATTACACAATAGTTTGTAAGAGGTAAACACAAAGTAAAGGTAATAAAACAAACATTACACTATAGTTTGTAAATGGTAAACATAAAGTAAAGGTAATGAAACAATACTTTATAGTTTGTAAGAGGTAAACATAAAGTAAAGATAAGAAAACAAACATTACACTATAGTTTACAAACAAACACTATAGTTTGTAAGTAAGTAAGAGGTAAACATAAAGTAAAGGTAATAAAAAAAAACATTACTATAGTTTGTAAATGGTAACATAAAGTAAAGGTAATGAAACAAACAATACTTTATAGTTTGTAAGAAGTAAACATAAAGTAAAGATAATAAAACAAACATTACACTATAGTTTGTAAGAGGTAAACATAAAGTAAAGGTAATAAAAAAACAAACATTACACTATAGTTTGTAAATGGTAAACATAAAGTAAAGATAATAAAACAAACATTACACTATAAATTGTAAGAGGTAAGCATAAAGTATAAAGAATAAAAAAACAAACATTACACTATAGTTTGTAAGAGGTAAAAACAAAGTAAAGATGATAAAACAAACATTACACTATAGTTTGTAAGGGAAGTAAAGGTAAACAAACATTACACTATAGTTAGTAAAAGGTAAACACAAATTAAAGATAATAAAAAACAAACAATACACTATAGTAGTTACTGTGAATTAATAAGAGGTAAACAATAAGATAAAAAAAAAACAAAGGATAAAATAAGCAATATCTTTTAACTAGGTCTGCGAAGTCAGAAAATTGGAAGGTCTGTTTCTATATTTGTTTTGACATAGAACGATTCTATCAAAGATTTCATAAGGAACTCAATCCCTGAAAGCATTTAAACGTCGAATAGCATAGAAAGGATTTAATCTCGTAATTTGACAGATTATCATTTTACTATTAACCGATTATATACAACCACACATGTGTGCTAATGCTTGCTTTTGTTGATAACAATAGAAATAATTGGATTTTTTCAAGATATTTTTAAAAACTTCGCCTCAGGTAATTTTTTAAACTTAAAAATATTTTAAAAACATTTTAAATCGCTTCCTATCGTAATATTTTATTAAATAAGTTAACAAAAAGACGATAAATTTGTCAAAATTTGATTGCATAAAAGATCTGTTATGTTATAAAATTTTGTAATCAACTTTATAAATCCAAGCGTGAAATAACGCACAACACGATTTTCGAACATTGGTAGAGGGGTTTTCAAATCTAAATTTATCGGAAACTCCGGAATGATATATTATAGGCTAAATTGGTTATTTTCAACAATACAATAACTTATATTTATAAAATATATATTTAAATATTAATCTTTGTAAACATTTAATTCGGATAAAGAAGTCTGTAAAATGGTTCTTGGTCAAGTTTGCTAAAACATTTGGTAAAGACACAATTTATATAAAAATCTAATCCAACTTTTTGTTTCACAATTCTCTTCTTCAGTGTCAATTGGCAACACTTACTTAATTATATTAGACCCACAGCCCTCCAAAATGGAAAATATGTCTAGTGAAAAAAGGTTCTCTGTCACATACGATAAAAAGCATAAGTATAGGATTTTAGATACTGATCAGCAGGTCTAGGAGCACGTCTACAAGTGTCCAATAACAGTAAGGTGTCAAAACGTTTAGTAAAACTTGTCTTACATCGCTAGGTTCACACGTTTGGGGTAAATAAGAAGGTGTAATCACAATTGACATTTAATCATGCCAAATACAAAACTTTGCAAAAGCTTGTATTTCATGCTTGTATTTCATGCTTCAAGTGTACTTGGAGCATATTAATCTTATAGACAACGAGAACGATTCCTGGGATGCGAACCCCAGACCTACGTGGTGTCAAAGGTCAGTTTATTAACTGACGCCTTACCGACCAGGACCACGGTGGCGGCTATACGTATATGTGTATATGAAATACACATTAACTCTATGATATTATTTTGAAAAATATTCTCCAAGAATATATTAAGTGTCAATGTGCAGTGCTTATTGAAAGTTTTGATCTGTCTGCGAGTATCTTTTTGCAAAGTTTTATCACAATTAAGCCAAGAGACATTTTCCACAAGAGTGGAAACATTAGTTGAATTTAAATATTTACTATTTTAAACGGGGTATGATCTAAATTTCGAAAAAAGTGCCGTCTTATTTTTTTGAATAATTCTTTACAATCGGAGTTATATCAAAATAGTCAACTTCATTCTCACTTTTAGCGGGAATGCCTTTGGTAATATTAATGAAAATCTACTGATATTTAAGATTCTAGGAAATAAATCAGCATTTCACCAGCACTATACTTTCATAAGATAAAAATGTTAGTATGATTTGTAGTGGTTTTGTGTGAATACAGTCTATTTCAAGTGCGACATCAAGTTATCTTTTGGTTTTGATATAATATCATATATATTTTTAATATATACGTGCTTAACTTCTCCTTTCTAAGTACAACCACTGGATTCAGTGTCTAAAAAACAAATCTGATCTTAAATGCTATCATGAAACGTATCAATATAGCTACATCACGATTTTATAGGATGGAATCTTTATTTTCCTTAAAACATCAATGTTCAAAGCCATGCACACAAGAATTTTGAAGTGATCCTTTGCTTTTCATACCCTGTTTACAATTTAATAAACTCCAACTTATCAGATTAATTTCTTTGCCACTTATCAAACTCTTATCAAGTGAAGTTATTAAATTGACAAACTTAATCAGCCAACTTATCATATTCAAAGGATACTTACGCCAATAAAGAATTAGTTCAATAATATGATTAAAAAAAACTATTGATTAACTGAGTTATGAAGTAAAGTTGAAATGAAAGTTAAGAAATGAGAGTTAAAAAGGAGTTAAGGAATACGAAAAATTGATGCCAGATGGCAAATCTCAGACCTAATTTAAAAAAGAGCATCTAGTTACAACCAGCATGTTTCACAAAGCATTAAAATAAAATAGCTTCACGTAATTTTACGAACATTTCAGAACATTCAGTCTGCTCCATTTTTATTACTTTTACATACTTCCTACAGATCAATCCCTTGAAGAATAAAGAACCATTAATGTCCTGACCTTGGTCCTTAAAGGTATAATGATCAAGTAAGTTTTCTTTTTAATTCTTTAAGTATTGCACCAAGTCGTAAACGCCACAACACAGTTTACTAAAGTTCCTTATACGACTTAAGTACGCTCAATTTAAAACAAAACTAACGCGTCACATACTAACTACAATTTGAAAGAAAATTGTACGTTATTTCTGGTTCAATGTTCATTGCACATAAAAATCCTTTTCTAGATTTTTTATTACTTTTTAACCACAAGACAAGTGGACAGCCACAAGAGAGCTGTCCTTAAAAATTAGTTTAACAATTGATCTATAAAGAATAGGACCCAACTTATTTATTGGTAATTCCTCGGAGTTGCCTTTAATATTAAATTAGGTAAACATTTTCTAAAATAAATTAAATTAAAACTATTTTAAATATTCGCACATTAAATCGCAAAATTTAAATATTAGATTTTATTTTAAAGAAATCATTATTGGACTGTTAGCACCTAAATCACACGGAAAATATTTAAGTTAGGTTTTAAAAACATATTTCAAAAGAAATAAATAAAGCCTTATTCTTTTACCAGTAAATTAACTTAAATACATAAAACCACGATATGTAAAGAATAAGTTTAATGTTAAAAATAATGCAATATCAATTAGGAAATGAAGAAAAGAGTCTCTCTACAAAAATAATGGTTTATTGGCAAAGCGCTTTCAACCTAACATGAGGTCATCATCAGTGCCATGAATATAAAGATGAAAGTTATAAATATATTAAACTATTTCCATTTCCGAGATGGTAACAGCTCGGAACTCGACTCACCGAGCTGTTACCATCTCGGAAATGAAAATAGTTTAATATATTTACAACTTTCATCTTTATTTTCATGGCTCTGATGATGACCTCATGTTAGGTTGAAAGCGTTTTGCCAATAAACTATTGTTTTTGTGGAGAGACTCTATTCTTTATTTCTTAGTATGAATAACTCCACTTGTGCCTAATCTCATTTAAATGTAATATCAATATTTCAGCTAAATTAAATAAAATAGCCTAAATTTTTAAAAATAATTAAAAATGTAAACACGACAACTATGCCTCAAGGCATTTTTAAGTAATGATTACAGTTAACAATAAAAATAAAAATAAACAAGGAAGTATAACCTGAAAGTTCTAAAAGATAGAAATATGAAACGAGAGATAAAAAAATTATAAAAGAAATAACGAAGTTAGCTTAAAAAGGTAAGTTGACGTTTCGCTTGGTCTATTTTATGTATCATTTTCAGGACAATCTTTAACTATGGAGTCCTTGTCAACAAGATATTGTCAAGAACCTAAGGAATGTTTTCGATTTTTTTCTTTCGCTTTGTTGAATTCTATTTTATAATATATATGTCACTATTTAACATAAGTAATAATGATATTTATTCCAAAAATAAATATTATTCAAGTTAATCTGTTTATTTCTATTATATTTAATATTTTTTTTTAACTTAACTAATATTCTTTTTGTTGTTAGAAGCAAAATGTTTTTGTTCATTTTATATTCAAAGGAAGTTAAAAAGGTATCTGTTAAAAGACTAGACTGTTGTAGAAGAAAAGTTATCATTAAATAGTGAAAACTTAAACGTTTTTATGTCAAGTACAAGCATTTTCAATTTTTCTTTCAAACCCATGAAGCTTTACAGCTAATATAGAGAAAAAATCTAATTTAATCAGTTTTAGCAAATGTGAATGTAAATAAGTTGAGCTTAATCAAAAGACAACCTAAGTATAATGCTTATTCACTTATGTAAAAAAACACTTATTTAAAAATTTAAGCAATAAAAAAGTACTTTTTTTCTTTGAGAATTTTCTAAATTTTCTTTTGATAATGAATATGTTTACATTGGAGGAAATATAAAGTTCATAAGGCAAAAAATATTTCATACAAAAATTACACGCACTCTGACATCTCAATTATAACCTAAAATAATAGTAACAGGTTAGTAATAAATGATACTGGGAAAAAATATAATAGAATAAGCAGACGAAAATTATATGTAAAACAATGAAATATAAAAATATTAATATGCCAACCTATCTATTAGTTGACCAAGATCACCAGAGCCTAACACTATGTCAGAAAATAGTAAAATGGTTCTAGACATAAAACCTGAAAGAACAATGACCTCAAAAAGATTAAATAACAAGATAATAAAGAAAGAATGCATAATAATTAATTTATTTATTTATATTAATATAAGTACTATCTTATAATCCTTAAGAATAACAAAATCATTCTTATTAAACAAAATTAATCAAAAAATAAGTGGGATGATGAGATGAAGAGAATATGTGAAGACCGCACTACTTGGCAAAGAATAGCAAGGGACAGATTAGCCTGGAAAAGAATGGAAGAAATTTATATTGATGTATACTTACCAAAATAGACTATAAAAATAATAATAAGTAAATAACAAGGAAATAAATATTAAACAAAGAAAATAAATAAAATGTAATAAGAAGTTAATAAGTAAATAACTAATATAAACTAGAAATAAATGTTTAAAAATAAATAAATAAAAGTAAATTAAAAGAAAATAATCTTAACACCTACTGTGATACTCATCTGAGATTGTAATAATATTAAAAGTTAAATACAATGCAAATGCATGTTAAAATTTGCAAAATATTATTAAAAAAAAAAAAAAAAATCAGAATTTGTAAAAATTATTGAATAGTAGTGATTACTTGCAACAAATGGAACTCTGCCTTAGGGCAACCACAGCTTTTGCTGATTTTCGATTGTAAAAATAATTATGTATGTTGTAAAAATATTTATAATCGCAATAAATGGTTATTATTATTAATCAAAAAATAAATATTTAAGTGCGAGATCTACGAGAATTAAGTTAAAGAAAACAATTCAAATAAATAAAGCTTGTAGTTAATACAAGAAGAATATCCATAAAAAACGATAAGACTAAGTAATTTATATTAGGAACCAATATTTTTAATACATGGTTTAAATAAAAAAAAGAAGTTTAAATCAAAATAGATCTCTTTGTTTTTAAGTAAATACCTGAAATAATAAAAGTATTAATGATATTTACATAGAAACCTTATTAAGATAATAATTTAAACTAAGATATTTTAAACAAAATTAACACAAAACTTGCCTAACATAAAAAGGTATTGAGATAAAATATTAATTTAATCCTGAACAACGACCCTGAATCTTTTATGTTTTATCTAGGCTGGGATCAAATGACCTTTAATAGGGTCTATAAAAGGCTTAAAAATTATTAAGCTGGTTAAAACAAAATTTTTATTCTATTAACATATTACTTAATTACAATAAGCTATTTAAAACAAAGAAACATAAAAAAATTTAAACATTAAAGAAGTTTGAATGTATACACCCGAATTATTCTTTAAATGTAAAAATCTAAAATGCATTTAATAAAATAACAGCTTAAATTTTAAGTAAAAGTTAAGTTTTATTAAATTTTTACAATTAATAAATTTCAAAATTTATTAAATACAACGGCGCATAGATTTATTAAATTATCTCTCTAACTAAATAACGTCAACTGTGATTCAGAGTTAAGTTGTGGTTCTGACTCTAACAAGGTTGATGTTTGTTCCAAATTTCATATCGATCCAAGCAAGCGTTCGAAAGTTATCGTGTCCCAAAAAAAACGCCAAGGAAGAAAAATCTCGTACTTACATACATACACACACACATATATAATATATATATATATATATATATAATATATATATATATATATATTATATATATATATATATTATATATTCTTAATCAGGGAGACCCCTCTTCCAAAAAATCTATTTCCCCCTGTATGACCCCAATTATATAAGCTCATTTTTCTTTAAAAATTCGCTTAAGTATTAAAATGTAGCTTAAATTTTAAATTTACTAATCTTTATTCTTTTAAAGCAAATAACATACTAGAAATAAATTTACCTAATTTATTCTTTCGAATTACAGTTAAATTTTAAAATTAAAATCAATTTTACATCATAATCCCGTGATTAACTAAAATAACAATATTTAATTAATTTAAAATCAAGATTCCATAATATTTTCCAAAAGTTGACAACATTATGTAAAAAAGTACCGTTTTTTGGACGACTATTGGAAAAACTCGTTTAAGGTTACAGTTTAAACTTAAAGATTAAAAACTGGTCGCACTAGATTTGAACACAAAAAAATGCTGTTTAGCAAGTAACATTTTTTAATATTTTTTATAACGTGAATATTTCCTTAAACTTGAAAATTCTGAATAATGAGAAACAACTAAATAAATTTACATTTAAAAAAAGTGGAAAAGAATTTTTTAAGTAAGAACAGATATTTTAGTAACACGTGAAGAGAATGTTTTCTTTTAATTTCCACCAGAAATATTAAATTTTAAAAATAAATAAATAATTTCAGACATTTTTTAAGATTATAATTTAAATTTTAATTAAAACCGTGATAGTTCAAGAGCCATTTTGTACTACTTCAAACCAAATTTTTCTGAAAATATGGTCTGAAATTTTAAAAATATAATTTTTGTCCAACAAGTTGTTTGACGAAAAATAACAAACTGAAAAAACTATTATTGATGCAAGACAAACATAATAAACATTCAATAGCCAGATAAACAACAGTATAAAAACAAAACATACATGTAGATGTAAAAAACTAAGTTTAGCTTTTACGATTGTTTGGCCTTGTTTTGTACATTGAACCTTCGTTTCATGAACATTCCTAATTAATTTTATTCTTCAATGAAAATATTTTTATTATCTTACTTTTAATTATAATAATATAATATTAATTTATTTCGTTTTTAAAACAATTTTCAGTCTTATTATTCTATCTTTTTCTTAACTGCAGGATTTTATTCTCTCTCATCTCTGTTTCTCCTACATAGTCAAAATATTTTATTTTTTAATGGCATAAAGCAAATTGTTGTTAAGATGAATTCGTTTGTAAATTTGTGTACTTTTAAAAAATCTATTTTGGCTTAACGATTTGTTTCCTTTGCATTTTAATTAATATTTCGGTAGGAAAAGTTTTAATTTTATTACATCCTCCCACATACTTATTCTTAAATCAAATTTATAACCTGCAATAGGAGGCAAACTTCTTAAGTTAAATTGACGCGATATTATTTTAAATCATATATTCAAAATACAGGCCTTCGGCCCCGGGCCCCTAAGCGGCCTCGTTCCATCAAGCCACATTGTTTTATTTTTAATATTATTTGCTCTAACATTGCATTTTATCGAATAGTCATATAGTTCAGAACCTGAGGACAAGTATTCATTTAATTTACATATAAATGTATAATAGGTATAAGTGAAGACAAAAAGTATAAATAAATAAAACAAGAAAGTAAAAAAAATTCTAAATTAAATAAATAAACAAGCAACAAAACCGAGACTACATTGATGAATATTAATTTCTATACTTCAAGTTATTCATTTATTATTATTACATACTATTTATTAAAATTACATTTATTGCTTTCATAAATCAAACACTTCAATATTTAAATTAGTTAAACTACACTGTTTACAAAACATTTTTAACCAAAATACAGCGATATATAAAGAAAGCCAAAACAAAGAACAATATTAAATGCAATTTATAGTTTAAATGCAAATATTTCCAGTTTTTATTGTTGGAAGAGGTCATACTTACGTATTTTAAGATTAACGATTGATTTAATATTCTATCACTGTTGGTTTAACTAGTTATAATTAGTATCATTTAATATCTTTAAAGATAAATACTAATTGGGTATATTTTAATAGATAGAAGTAAGCTCATTACCTAAACCTTACACCTCAATAACATTGTAAAAAAACCATCGTAAATATCCCAGTAAGATGATAAAATTTTGTAAAACGTTTTACCATCTCATTAAAAAAAGTGCCGTAATATTATTTTATTATGTTCTGAAATAGTCAGTGTGAATGAAAAAATAATCACACTTAGTAAAAACACTTAAAAATACTTAATTGAATAAATTTAAAAGTATAAAATAATAAATACCTAATGCCTGTTTAAGCTCATAATCATACAACTAATAATGAAAATAAACCTTACACATAGAATTTAAAAGAATTATTGCACATTAAAGTAAGAAAAAAATAAACCCATAGAAAAATTAATTTTCTATGGGTTTATTATTTTTTAAATATTTTTTAAAGTTAATATTCTAAATAAAGACAATTAAAAGTTATTAGGAAATAGTTATGAATACAATTTAAGGTAAAGAACCAGTACATATATTATAGGTAACATTGTTTTACTAACATTGGTAACATCACCGGTACAAAGAAGTAATCATAAAATTTAATTATTTGAATTGATTCATGATTAAAATTTGAATGGTTTGACATTTTTGCTCTCTCCACCTTAAGATGAATAAATACCAGTAAACAGAGAATAATTATAAAAAATATTTTTAAATATAGTAACAAGGAGGGGAACGTTAGTTTTGAGGGAAACTAAACGGTATAGCCACGAAACTTTGGTGTTCAGCAAGCTAATAGAATTTATAAGGTAAAACAATAAAAATTGTTTGACATGTTAGGCTATAGTCCGGAATTGACTTCATTGCATGAATAAATAGTAAATTTTTAATGTTGACCGCCTATACCGATTCCTGCAATGACGTCACACGTCATTCATAAAAACGTCAGGTTATAACCTCCTAATGTGTTTGGTTTGTTTACATCAAATTAAATCACCTTATAAATTTTAAACATCTTGGGTGTTCAGAAAAAACCCTGTTGTCATTCTTGATTGACACCTATCAAAACAATTGTTCAAAAGAGTATTACAACGTTTGTAAATACAATTTAATTTTTTTATTTAAATACTTTTTCAACATTGTATTAATAAACTTCCCATAAGGTATCTTTAATAAAAAAAATACTACTAATAATGGAAAATAATCAGTTGGTTTGTGAGACTTTCAGTATGAAAATGTTAACACTTGTAACATAAAAACAAAAAGAAATAAGGTGAATTTTGATTGTATTAAAAAAAAGGAAAAACAAATCCTTGTACCTGCTAGAAGCGTAATGCTTAGAAGCAAAGGTTTTATTATTATTATTAATATATTATTATTAGTATCTTTAATAAAAAATTGGTACAAATAATGGAGAATAATACAAAACCCTTTGGGATGGAGAATAATTCTAATCCTCACCTCCTATTTTTTACTACTTTTCACAAAATAAATGACCCCGTGTAATAGTATTCTGATACTATTAGTCAACCAACACACTGTACACTATGTAGATAGTTTTCGTACAAAACTGAAATGTTTAGAAATTAAAGATAAAGATGTTTTCCGTACAATTATTTATAATAACTGCAGGGAAAACATCTTCATTTTCTTCAGCTCATAAATTAATAAATTAGAGCCCTACTTTTCTTACGTCTCGTCAATAAAAAAAATCTAACTCCTAAGAAAGGCAGACAATTAACATTTCTAACACGCAGCAATAAAGTTAGATTTCCCGAAATAACTTCTTATAAAATCCCATTAATATACTTCAAACTAATAAATTAAATAAATTTCATCCTTAAATAAGCCAATAAAATACAAATAAAAACTAATCCTATATAAAGCAGGAAGCCTGTGCTAGGAATTTCATTTATAACCTTTTATAACTCAAATTTTAAAAGAGAACTAAAAAATTTAAGCTTTTTACATCTAAATAAAAATAATAAAATTAATTAAATAATAACTTAGTTTAAAACTAGAAACGGTTTAAGTTTTATTGCCATTAAGTTGCTTCCTAAAAATAAGTCATTAAATTTTAAATTCCAGAGGCATGTCAATGAACATGGCCATGCTAGCTAAGATTCCAGAATATAACTTGAGATAACTACTTCGTTAAACAATTTATTAAAAATGTAAGTAATAAGATAAACTTAGGATTTATCTAAGTTGCTCCTTCGCGATTATCAATCACGATCATAAAATCTTTTACGATAATTTAAATACTACACAATAATTGGAGACTGAACACAATTTGCTTTTACTATTCCTCCTTTAAATCCTCCTAAAGGAGTTTAGAAGTTTATTTATAATTATTTATTTTAAATAGTTATAAATAAAATAAATTATTTATTTTACATAATTTATTCATAAAATAATATTTTTACGACATCATTAACCGGCAATAATGACAGCAACAATTTTCAAAAAAAATATTAAATGTGAAAAAAAGTTTTGATCGATTTAAGAAGAAGCCCGCTATTAAAGACAATATGTGCCACGTTTTATCTCATTAATAGCGATAATTTAATTTTCACCGATTGACTTTTTGCGTTAAAAATACCTTAAAATTGTTCCAATTTTCCCAATTTTTAAAATCTGACAAAAAATAAATACCGAGAAATAATCCAATTAAGTTGAAATTTGGCGCAACTGTATAATTTAACGTAACAAATATATTGTTTCGTTTCAATACGGCAAGAATATCCTTGGTTTATGTTGGAATATCCTTGGTTAAGCTAAGGTCTATTTTAGGCTAAGCTTAAATAGATAGGTGACTACTGGGAATAAAACAAACGTATTTACTTTTAGAGGAAGAGCGAAGCGAGTTCGTAGACGTGTGGCAGTATACTTTTTTTCATTCTGAGGACGAACGAAAATTCAAACGAACTGTATACTAAAAAGTCTTATCCGATTCTTTAATAAGTATCCGATCGGATAAGGAAGAAATGTGATCTTTTGTTCTTCTTTAAGTCCATTTTTAGACTTAAGAAAGACTCCGAGACCTTCTTAGCCACAGCAGGTGAAATAATTCCACTTAACAGGATAAGTGAAAATTCCCTACTATAAAAAACGGGACTTGTTTAAGAAAAAAAGGACGCAGTGTGCGGTCTGCAAACACTCGCTAAGGTCCAAACCCAGAAGCGTCTACATACTCACCATACAAAAGCTGGTTTATATATTTTAACGTTTTAACTAACCACTGAAAATGTGTTTTCAGGAAGAAATTTTGCAACAAAATACGACTAACCGTTATTTTTACAACCTAAAAGAAAAAAATACGCAAAATTATTTCTTTAACTGTGTGATTCCATTGAAATATTTTTAAAAGAGAAATTTTACCGAAAGAGTCACATCTAAATTCTTTAGTGCCTAAAATTTATTCAACCTGTTACTCCTCTATTCTTTCAGTGCGTCTGAAAAAATTCATGAATTTTTTAATATCATTAGAATTTTACAAACTTCTTCCGCGGGTGTATTTATTTATTTATTTTTTATATAAAAAGGTTCATCGAAAAGATTAAACTTAAATGGAGGCATTAGCTTGATTGTGTTTAGGTTCATTCTCTGAAATCGCTTAAATGGACGTATTAGCTTAATTTTGTATAAGTAAATTCTCAAACATAGAAATCAAATCGCTTGGATAAAAACATTCTTGATTTAGGGAAACACAAAATATAAGAGACACTTAACTTCAAACTTTAATATACATTAAGGCTTATAGACATTAAATTAAAGACCAAGATCCAAAATCAATCAGTTTCGCTACGCTCATCCTCCAAAGTTCAGAGTCACTTCGCTTGTCCTCAGAATATAAAAGTCGTTAAATTTATACTTCAACACCTCTTAGTTCGTCAACCAATGGACTAACATTAACTTCGCTCGTCCTTAAATAGAAAAGACATCTTTTCATTCCCAAAGGTCACCCATCCAGGCACTGACATCTGTTTTATGATTTTTTCGAAATTTTTGCAAAGTCACTATAACACTGGAATGTACCATGATAAGACACGCACACGCAGACGCTTTGTTAAACCACTCAAAAGGTATTAAAAACACCTGAAACGAGTAATTCCTGCGTCAAACCGGTTTGGGGGTTTTTTGCAAACAATAATTTCCAAATACCTACAGTATAAATGAGGAAAGGTAAAAAAAATGTTTTTATAAAGCTGATATTCTTCTTACATTATAAGTTTAATCTCTGAAGCATAGAACATCACAACATTTAACTTCGAAAAACTCCACAAAAGCACTGTTTTGGAGTAAATTAAGATGTATATTTATTTTATTCAGTTGCCTTGTGTAAATTAGGTTAGATAACTTCCCGTTAAACTTCATTTTCATATTATACCGTATTACTTTTGTACCTTAAACTTTCTGTATTACATTAAGGTCTTTATTCCTTTTGCTAAGTATATAAATGGTAATAAAACAATTTAAAAGGTAATTTCAAGACAACCAGATTTAAGTAAGATAACCTAAAGATGTAAACTATAAAAGAAAGTACCGATAATTGTTAGACCAAATAGTTTCCTTAGTTTATTAATGACTTAACTGTAAGGCAATAATCAAAAATCATTTGAATAGCTGGTTGAACTAATTAAACCTAATATTGTATGTCCATAACTTGAAATATTGTACAAATGCTCAGTAAATTGTGCTGATAAGACCAGCGTCTTCCCATATCAAGATTAGAGACTAACCTTTAAAAAAAAGAATTTAAAAACAAGAAAAACTTTGCTCTTTTGGCCGCTACGCAGCGTCGGTGCTAGAGGCAACTTTGCGGCCACATGGTTGTTTTCCTTTATCAGTTCGTCATATTACTAGTTTATATAAGAGGCATACTGCCACGATATAAGCGAATTTTCAAATTTATAAATAAAAATTTGTGATTTTTTTGTATTACGTTTTATACGTCAATCAATAACATCAGAACTAATACTGATAAAAAATGTAATTTTGGATTTTTGTTAACAATACATAGTACTACATATGAAAAACAAATTCAATCTGATATACAAACACTTTTTACTCTATACAAAGTTAATGACAACTACAGTTATAAATACCAGCCAGATTTGGCTAAACAACTAAAAAAAGGCTATTTGGGAGATTAAATGTTTGGATGATATAAACCATTTTAATAAAATAAAACTAAGCAAAATTAGAGATCTATTTCTCCAAAATATATATTAATAAATTTAAAACAATTCATACGATTTAAATCATCGAATCATGAAATAACAAATTTGGCAAACAAACAAATAAATGAAGCTAAAAAGAAAAATAAGGAATACGGAATTTAAATTCAAATTTTAAATAAAGTAAAATTACTATCACCTTAAATCATTGCCTAATTAGAAAATGTCTAAAACTTAACATTGTTTCTTTTAAAAGCAACTTGAAAAGGTTAAAAGCCTTTCCAAATACAGGCATTTAAAATTCTTTTAGTCAAATGTAACTGCATATCTTATCTATAGCTTTATTTAGTGAATGTTGATGAATCTACGTTTTTTATGCATATACATAATTAAATTTTTATCTAAGATATTTATAACTTAACTGATGAGAAAATTCTAGCATAACTGAGTGGTAGTTTATCAGACTTATAAAATTATAAACTATATGGTGGCACATTTCAGATGCGTACACGTTTAATCCTTAAAAAATCTGGAAAAATAATATATGATCTTAGACTTTTCAAAATGGTCTCTGCTGCAAGTAAATTGACTTCTGTAAGTTCAAAGTTACTATTATCATTTTTGTTAATATTACCCATTACCCAAATATGGCAATTTCGTTTTAGAAAACTTAAATTAGAACAAACCGTAGTATTGCCTTTTTAAACTACATTAAACACAAAAGAAATTTAATATTACATGTTAAGAAGTGATAGTAATAACGGAGAGGTGATAAATTACCTAGCAAGTTGGCCACGTTGTTGGACCCTTTTTGTCTAAGACTGCTATCTAAGTTCCTTAGATGGCAGATAGTGTTCTACCTGATGACTCATAGTGGAGGCATTTTGCAGCTAATCCACATCAGAAGAGCCTTTACTATGAGTTTAATTTTCATAGCTTTCAGCAGAAACACACACCCATATATATATATATATATATATATATAATATAATATATATAATATATATATAATATATATATATATATATATAAATATATAATACAAAACGGTTAAGGCTCCTAAATTTTACCTACACACATGCTCATTTAAAGTTGAGGATCTTTTACGAATACCTGACATGACAAAGGCTCGCAACCACCGACCTTAACGTTCCTTTTGAATGACAGTACATGTAAGGATCTTAATCTAAAAGGCCCCCACTCTCACTGGCACTGATGATTATCGTGAGATCGAAAGCCGGCACTATTTATGTTAATAAAGGTTTGGTGGAGAATTTTTGGTGGTTTTTGCTGCTGAAACTTATTATAATTTAACTGTAGGGATTCTTACTGTAGCAAATGAAATTAATAGCTCAATAGTTTTATCACAATGATAACTCAAATTTCATCTCTGGTGATAAATTGCTTTAGCTCAACTTTCAATTGCTTAAATAAATAAATATCAATAATAATGTTTAATAATGAGTATAAATGAAGATGAAATTGAAATGATAACCTATTGTAAGGTCAAAAGCGCTCTGCTTTATTGTAAATAAATATCTTGAATTGTGGAGAGACTTTTTATTCTAATAATAAATAAATACAATAAGTAAATAAAAAAAGTTTTATCTATAAAGAGATAACTACTTCTTTACAACTCAACTGACTAGATAACTGTAGCTTTATGAGATAAATATTAATAAATCAATGCTTTGTGGGATTTTGATTGCAACATTTTTAGCTATATGCAAACATGAAGTAAATATCCTACTTACCCATACTTACTCATTACTACCAACTCATACTAAAATTATAATTAATTTTAAATTTATGTGTCATATTAAAAAAAGTATTCTATATCCCTCTAAATTTTTGTAGTATAAATTTATACGGACAACCAGGTATAAATGTATAATATAAATTAATTAAGGTCCTTTATCATTAATTACTATTACTACTTAATTAACATTAAATGGTTAACTATATAATAAAATTTGTACACTTATCTACATATTAGAAAAACAAAATTAGATTCACTTATCTATTTACAGAACAGATTAAATTTAAAATTTAATCCACTTTTCCCCTCAATTTGAATTTTAAATTTATTTATTAACAAGTTAATCTTTTTTTGATCAGTATTATCATGTTGTATGCTAATATTTATAAGGACAAAATTATTTTAACAAGACCTATGGTAATTTAAATTTTTAAATAACTTATCTTTTAACAAAACTAGCTGGTTTGATTGAGTCGTTTCAAGAAGTTTTTAGTTGAGCTGGACAAGTAAAATAATATATATTCGAATTTACAAGATAAAATTGATAAAAATTAAAAGTTGTATTCCTTCGATAGGAATTAAACTATTTATTTTAGAAATGGTTAACATGGATACCAAGAAACCTTTATCATTGGATAAAAATACTCAAATTGTCAGACACATAAATTTAGCACATGTAACATAATTGAAAAACTTGTTTAATTGTTATGTTTTAACAATAAAAAGTACCTAACATAATATTTAAAACTAAAATAGTTTGAATAAAACGAATAATACATTTAGAATTCATTGAAGTCTAATTATATTCTGACACAAAACATGTAAACAAAACAAAACATAAACTATAAAAGAAAATAGAGCTGTCACTTTCAAATTCCTAAATATGAAAATAAATAAACACACATTAATATTAACACATTAATTTTGATTTGTTAAAAGGAAAAACAATAAATAAATAAATAAATAAAAAAGACTTATTACACCTTTAAACACATATTTTTTAATACAATTGAATTGTAAAGATTAACTATTAAACGTCTATATGATTTTTCACCGATTTTGCGATGAAAAATAAGTTTCTTTTACAGCAATGACATAATTTACTACAAATATAAAAACGTGACACAGAAATAAAAAAAGTATTTTAAAAAATTAATAACATGGACCAAAATACATTTATTTTGATAAAGCAAAAAAACGATGGCGTAAAGGGAACAAAGGGTTTTATCGGCAATTTTCAAAAAAAAATATCAACTATCAAACAGCGCCTTTTTGGGGGGTTTTCACAGCAAAAATCGTGTTTAATAATCGTGAGCACAGTGGCGTAGTGAACTTAAATATTAGAAGATTTAGGGTATCATTTAATTTATAATGAAAGTATTTATTAGTTTTCATCTTTCTTTGGTTTTTAATGAAAAATAATTTCAGGAAAAAAATTTAAGACCACGATTTTTATGTTTTTTTTTCTTTTTTAAATTAAGGAATGTTGTTTTTAAGAGAGCGAAATTATCATATGGGTTATAAATTTTCTATATTTGGTCACAGCAGTGAATTATAGCAGTTTTTAAATTATAAAATACAGTTATCCCCCCCCCAAAAAAATAGGAATAACGAATCCTGCAAGTGATAATAAGTCGTGAAATACACCTTAGGTGGTAGGCTCAAGAAAGTGATTTGTCTTTAAATATTATGCATCTCACATATTCACGCTAAATATCTAGACAAAGACACATAACGAATAAATCGTCGGCGAAACCTTAACATGTGGGTATTGAGCCCACATGTGAACCTTATCCAACAATAATTCACTTGAAATAAAATTAATTTGACATTCCAAGACTTTGTCATTGTTTGAAGGACTACAGACATCTTCCGAGAATTAAATGCAAATTTATATAAGTTCTGTTTAGTTAGAAGTCTTTCTTAAATGCAAATTAAGACTAAAAGACTTTAAGTGTCAAGTTCAAAGATAATTGAAGGATAGAATAACATTGAATTGTATTGCGTGATGTAATGATAGTGCCTTTCTTGAAATAAGTTCTTACATATTTGAAAGTGACATCATGATATATGTATTTAAACATTATATAAGCATTAGAAACGGTATATGTTTATCATAGAAAGCACGACAGCCGAATTTATGATTTGCTTTCTGTATCAGCAGCAAACAAAAATCAAGACAGCTAGAAAACAGTGAGCATTTTTGTAATTGGGAATTTCAGTAAAAGTCTATAAGCATTTTTGACGCGCATTTATATCATTAATATAAGCTAGTAGTCACAGGGGTTGAAAGAAAATACTCCTCCTTCCTTTAAGGGAAATCAGTGGTCCTTGCTAACTCTAAGGTCTTGCAATGCAATTAATTTATGGCATGAGTTGGTGCCCCCCCCCCTCTGAAACCGTTTTCTTCCCCACCTAATCTTGAGATTAGGCAAAGTTGTAGTAATAATGAATAATATTTGTAATAAGGGTATTAAAATCTAATATTTAAGCATTAAGCTAGGCGCCTCTGTGATTGAAGACGTTACAGCGTCAGTATTTTTTCTAACCTTTGAGGTCTGGGTTTCGCCCCAGGTTTTATATAAGCCAGTTTTATAAAACCCAGGTTTTATATAAGATATTGTTTATCTAAGATTTTATCAGATTTTGTCAAAGAAATTATCGCCTAATTTATATTAAATTTTGAAGGTAAGCGATGCCACTTTAGAGTAATGATTCCTACAGAGATTATACCTGATTTATCGCAAGACTCTGAACGAACATTATTAATAATAATCATTAATCACTAAGCAATTTCCAAACATCAACTATATTGCTAACTTTATTGCATATTGGTATATACAATAAAGTTATTGGTATTGGTTATGAGCTGAATCCAGTGCCCGTATGAAGCTCAAATATCCAATTTATGTTAGTTCTCTGTAAATGATTTTGAATAACTTTGATCCATAGTTTCTAATGCCGCTTTTATTATTGTATGATTACAGATCATCTAGATCAACAAGTCATTCTTAACAACCTAGTCAATAAGAAAAACAATCAAAGATGTGGAGGGTGGCGTTATTATGGCTGGTTTTCATCGGGCAGTCGCTATCTCAGGACATCACTTCAGCTGGTGAAGTTCTAGCGGAATGTGACCCTGATCATTTAGGATTCGAGTTAGTAACCGGATACGTTTTCACGGCCCCGGATGACCTTCTGGATAGTGTTCCGGGAACACTGATGCTCACAGACTGTTTAGAAGCGTGTCATGCAAACGCGTCGTGTCACAGCGTCAACTATGAAACAGGATTATGCGTACTATTTGCATCAAATGCTGACAACTATCCAGGTATTTAACTAATTTATAAAATAAATTTTACCTATTTTTATAGCTAAACAGGTTATAAAACCCTTAAGCTGGAGTGCTAGCGTAGATAAGAAAATCTAAATGATAATATGTATGTATTAATCTTATAGGCTACATCATAATACATATCTAGTGATTGAAATAAACAAAAGAGGATAAATAACGCCATTTCACATTTTTAGCGGATTTTCAAGGGTAAAATGAGCTTAAGAGGTTAGGACCATAGAGGGGGGGGAGATTCTCAATTTCAGACTTATAATTTATGTCTTAACATCCTAGGAGTAACAAGGCTAGATTGAATACACAAACTATCAGAACTTATACTGAATTGACAAGATATCAAACAGAAATATAAATAATAATAAAACACGTACCATGTCAAGTTGACACCTGAAATGCCATCCCGACACAGACGAAGGCGGCTTTCGCCGTTTTATCATTTCGAGTTCTTTTTGTTTTATCATATTAAATAAGATATTTGAAGCAACAGGTATCAAGCGTCTGCCTTCATTGCATTGCTTTCAAATGTTGATACTAGAAAATCCCGCACTAGATAAGAAAACCCGACTCTGTATGTGTTTATCTTAAATGAATAATAATTAAATAGGCATCTTTTATTATTATTATTATTATTATTGTCATTATATTGTGATTATAAACATATATTTTCGATGGACTATGCGTTGATGAGGGAGTAGAAGAGTCTTATCTTTTCGCTCTTAATATATTCAGACGTAGATTTAAACTATCGCGAATGGAAATATTTTATAATACTAAACACAATATAATAATAATAATTTCCATTTAGAGCTTTGCAACTCATAAGGGATTACCCCTGCGGAAACTACTACAGGTAGTTGTGGAAACTATTTCGCTCAAAGTATAATCTAAAATTGGCGATATATTATTTGACGAAATCTTATTCATAAACTGAGAGCGTAAACACAATATAAAATTAATTAATAAATTTAACTAATATAATTTAAAAGCAAAAAGCAAAGAACTTTACTTTTAAAAAACATATAGAGAAACAGTATCGGACAATTTGTTGCCCTTTTTAAAAATGCATACAGTCCAAATCTCTACTTAATGGCTCTTTAGGTTTCAAAAACATATTTTTTAAGTTAGAACACAAAGAATTAAAGAAAAATGTCCAAGAGATGTAAATAGAACAAAAAATGCATGTTATAACAAAATTTTTTTTTTCTCTTTATTTTCTATTATATAAATATCTAGTCCACGCTATCTAAAAGACATCTTTAAATTTGCAATCCTGCAACAAATGGACCAGTAGAAACATTAAAACTAAAAGATTACTCTATCGAAAATAATTATTTTAAAGTAACAAATACCAACTAAAGAAAACTTATTAGATTGGATTTCGATAGGAAAATTAGAAGTAAAGGAACGAGGGAAATTAACTGTGTGACAAAAAGGTATGGGGATAAGGAGGTCAGCAGGGTGACCACTAGCTGAGACAAGAAATACTTGCACTATGCGCCGGACTCGCGCGCCTCTGTACAAGTAATGACCAGTACAGTTAACTTATTCCAAAGCCTTGACAGTTTCTTATTCAATAACAAATACCTCTAGACAGCGGCTTCAACAAAAAAAGTAAATAAATGATAATTTGTTATTATTTTTTCCACCTGTTTCTCGAAGCCACAGAAACAGTATTGAATTTAATTCAATAAATGGGTTGAATAAAGAAAGACGATAGTTCCGTTGCGTATTGTTTTACTACTTATGTTTAACTGTTTTTATGAAATACCTTTCGGTTTTTTTTTATACCTGTGCTATTTTATAAGTAGACAGACAGTAGTCAAAACGAATAATTACTTTCTAAAGTAACGTCAGTCAAGACACAAAATAACTTGGTCAATCGATATAAATAATATTGCTTCCTTGTCGCCGAAAATAAAGGAAAAAGCGTATTAATAGCAAAAAGTTAGAAATAGCACTTGTTGCGTCTAATTGTCAAATTTTCAGAATCTAAATAATATAATAGTACAATCATGGCGCAACTATTTCTGTAGGGAGTTTTTAACAAACTCTTATAGACGTAAGGACACCTTAAACAGTCTTGCACCGAAGTCAGATAATCCAAGATAGATTTATAGTCCGATGTTTGACTGATCATAATAAGATCACCTCATATACACCAAATTTCACTAGATAGCTAGATTACATTCACTCAAACTTTTAACTAACTACAGACAAGACTGAAACTTCTAAACGACTTTAGTGATTTATTAACTTTTTTAATCACTCTGCACACCTAAATTCTCCATAGTCAAAACGAACTTGTCATTAGATATCTCTTGTAATCAAGATGAGCCATGCGCCTCTATAGCCGCGTAGATACGCTACATTTCCGTTTTAAAAGAAAGAATAGCTAATTTTAGTTTGATGTCGGCAAAACTTAGGTTAAATAAAAAAAACCTAAAATTATACATTCCTAATGTATAAGAGACCAATGTAGTCAAACGTTTCATCTGCCTCTCTCTACCTCTATAGTAAGCATATGCAGTTGTTCTGACCTGATTTCATATGGACAGCTCTTTGTGGTCTCACTCCTGAGTTCTAGAGCACAATTGTTTTATATGGACAGCTCATTGCAGTCTCACTTCAGAGTTATAGAGCACAAGTGTCTGAAGTGTATCTACAGAACACAGTGTATTCCAAGTGCTAAGTTGCTTCTAGAGACATTATTTATAAACAAGCCAATTAGCAATCTTGAAATTAAGAGAGGCCTTCATGTTGAAGACCAATCAATATTCATTCAACTCTAGAGAACCAGCTTTTCTCTAAATTTGAGGAAGAGATAAATTCAAAGATGTTCAAGATAAGAATTGAATGTTCAATAAAATTTAACTGTAGTACCTATTAAAAATGTATCGCATTAAAAAGAATTAAAAACCAGAAAAATCTATTTTAAGATGCGGTTCCTTTTTTTAAAATGTTAAGCTTTAATAATTTTTCAAGAAATTAAAGTATTACCTTTGTAATTCTTTACAGTGTGAAAAGCAAAACAGAAAATTACACGATTGACATATTTAACTGTATAGCAAGTCATAAAATTTATCTAGATATTTATTTAGTCTAGACAAACCTAGACCAAGTTCATCTCAGAATCCTTCTTAAAGGTTACAAAAAGTCAGTCGGAATCACTGATTTTTAATTCTTATACATTAATCTCACGTTTTAAGATCAATTCTTTTTTTTATAATAAAGACGACAATAATTGTTCATCATGAGTCTAAACTCCGTGACGACATTTTGCTGTGAGAAAAACATCAAAATCGGTTTTACTTAAAATGATTAAGCAGGTTTGCCTATTGAGTGCAGGTTGGGAGTATTTAACAGGTTTTTTAAGTTGGCACGATTTTCTAGGATAAAAACTAGGACAAAGTTCATCCTCGTAGTCGAGATTAATACGTAGAGATAAACAAAATTTTCTTCAAAAATCAAAATCAATTTTTCTTAATGGGTTCTAATTATGTTTAAATAATATTGGATACAAACCCTGAAGAGGAAGCTTTCACCCACTTTTTGTTACATTCGTATAATCGTATCTTAGACTAAGTTCATTTTTTTAAAAGTACTATTAAAATCAAATAATGCACAAGTTCGACAGTTTATTGAACAAAGAATAGATTAGCCCATTGACATTTTATTCATAAAACTAAACACATAAACCAAGAAAACTACTTCCGTCCACTACTGAAAAATAAATAAAATGCCCGTTTTAAGACCTTTCGGTCTATCAGGGTATTTATACTGTAGGAACAATCTCAGTTAGATTGCATCTGCTCTCTTCTAAGTATTAATTTAAGTTTGCACAATCTTAGAGCAACTTTGATATAATCAGACTTTTATTTAAAAATAAAGCTTACTCCACATCATAAAGTACACTTCAGTATAATGACTAGTTTAATTAGTTTTCAAATTCTAATTTGTTTTAAAGTAATTATTAAAATCAAATATAGTACATCTTCATTTAAAAAATTAATAGATAAAAAGAAATAACAGTCATGTGATAGGTATATTTATAAATTTAATATAACTTATATAAGTCACATTGATTAAACACTTTTTCAAAAATATTGTTGTTGTTTTATAAGTTTAACTTCGACTCAGCGGGAGTAGATAAACTATTGTAAGCAACACAGCAGACTAGGAATTATTACGGATACGTAGCATTTTTGTCTTCATCAGTTTCGCCTAAATAGCTAAATTGCAAATCACCTACCTCGGCTTCGTCCCTACAAGTAATTTTTTACCAACCTTCACTTTCAGCTTAGATTTTTTACTTGATAATATTCCATTTTCCTGCCTAGTAGCATTAATATCTATAATAAATCTCTCTTCATGATTATACTGGTAGCAGTAGAAAGAAAGGTGATATAATAAATAGAAAATTGTACTTTATGGTGTCCAGAAAACCGTCTAATCAGTCTAAAGTGGGACGATGTGTGTCCAATCCTTTTTACAACTCGAAATATGGTGGTAGGTATGCCGGTAAAAGAGAAAAAGATTGTCGTTTTTATCGTCCGTGTGAGACTGGATACCCAGTGGCGAAGGCTAGTAGGTCAGTGTCGAGAGGTCAATATCAAAAAACCTTTTTTTGCTGCTAACGGAGATACCCTCATCCAGGTGTCGCCAATTCCTATCTTCTTTTTGACCCTAATTGATAATTAAAAACAAAGAATATAAAAAAAATCGTCGCTGCATTTTTTCCTATCCAAAAGGTGGGTCATAAAAAGTCCATCCTTTTAACGGTAAATTCCTGAAAAAACCATCTGTGTTTTTTTATCAAAACCCATTTTCTTTGACCATTGTAACAATTATAATACTTTCGTCTTCAAAGGTACACATTTCTTACTCAGTGTTGTAAAGATAAACTTAAGTTTATTTCTTACATAGATGACCTTTCGTCCATAGTGTTAAGTATTTTTACAATAGCAATTTTCCTATTCATCAAACCATATGGAGCTCGGAAACATTAACATCCTCTACCCTCAAAGTATCATAAACTTTGGTCTTAATTTTCTTAAAATTCCCTCTTGATTAAACACTAGATTATAGGCATTTTATACCTTTGACTTTATAAAAACACAACAGTTATTTTTTTGCGAATGGAAGAAAACCACGTGCCTCTTACAAAGTCACTAAAATCCCATCCTTATAAATTATATTTAATTATTTAGACATTAGAACTGAATAATAAGGAATTTTATTTATTAAACAATAGAAATTTAATTATTCGTAAGTGTGTCTAAAGGTTATTTCGTCTTAGAGGCATTGCCGTGCACTCATATTCTATAGAACCACACCTATCTACTTAAATTCTTATCAACAAAGAAAAATACATGGACGAGATTAATTAAAAATGTTTTATTTCATCTTTTTAAACTTAAACTTCGTACTTAAATTTAAACGAGAATTAATAGACATTAATTAATAGAATTAATAGACCTTTTCATCATCATCTTTGGATGGCTTATAGAATTTTCATCATAAAATTATAATTATGAGGTTTTTAAAACATTAATAGAAAAATCTAAGACGGTTAAATAACGACAGTTAAGAGTGTAGCGCCAATAAAAAATATAATAATTAATAATAATATTTATATATATATTTATAATATATATTTATAATATATTATAATATGAATATAATATAAAAATGTAATTAAAATTGTTGTTTATATTATTATTTATTGAATTATTTATTTATTATTATTATTATTCTTATTATTATTATCTATGAATTTCAAAAATTTCATAGAATTAAACTCTACGGCCCGTATTCAAAGACATTTTACTTGCCTAAACCTAACATTTTCCTTAAGGGCTCTTAAGGAACCCTTTCTCTTAAGGCTTTCTCAAGGAGACCTAACATTTTCCTTCCCTAAACTGTAAGGAAAATGTTAGGTTTAGGTAATGAAAATATTAGGGAAAATGTCTCTGAATACGGGCCTAAATCTTCAGAGAAATCTAATAAAAACTAATCAGCGTTCAAGTAAAAAATGCATAAACACCAGTATAAAAAATTACTACACAACAACATACATCCAAAAAGAAATATTTTCATAAAATGTTGATTACTTATTTAAGTTCTAATACTATTTTGAGCTATACCTTCCGTTGTATTAAATTCCCATGATATTTTATCACGAAATAAAAGGTATATCTTTAAAGAATACCTTCATTTAGTCAAAAACTGGAATATGAATAAAAAAAATGAAGTGAACCTAATACATATTTTTATCTTCTATTTTAGATAATATAATAAAATATTTTAAACAGTAAAAATAATTATTACAGTATTTTATTTTCTTTATTTTTTAGTAAATATATTTCTATTGATCGAAAGATTAAAGTTATATAGTAAATAATAAAAAAAATAGTCGTAGAAAAAACGAAACACTTGCAATATAAATCATATTTTTAAGAGAGTATTACTGCATCTATTTTGGTCAGAAAAATTGCATTCCAAGGAGTCTATCAAAAGGATATGCGGGGTTTGAAAAAATGGAAAATTGGGTAAGAGAGGGGACAACAAGAGATAATTGGTTAAAACTTGTACAACACAGTCCAATGAAATTATAATCAAATAAGTCATCAGTAAAATAATACATAAAAATTAATCAACCTATCAGGCAATCTAAATTTAATAGTTTAATAAAGATTAATGAGTAAAAATAACTACAAGACAATGCGGATAGTTTTATGATAAGAGAAAATAGTAAAAAGATAAATAATTTTTTAATTTAAAAAATTAAATTCCCTCTCAAAATTTTTTTTTAACTTTGAACAACTCTACTGAATGAGTAGTTCTCTATTCTGAGCAGTTAGTTCGGATGCCGAGGGATTTAAGTGTTTAATTCCCAAAGCAAATCCGAGGATGACTATTAATTTTTGAGATTTAATTAACTCCTCGGCATAGCAAGATAAGGTAACTATTGCGAGGGGGAAAATAGCATTTTACTCCCAAGGTGCATACAAGATTTTATCTCCAGACATTGAAGTCATTTACTTAGTGCTATATTCTTATTTAAATTTTTGCTGGGCTACAACCCCCTTCATAAATTTAGGGGGTGCTTCCCTCCAAACAAATTAAATTTTATTGCTCCAAACAACTTCTTTTGGTCTGAAACTGATTTTGAGCCAATATATGTTTTTTTTTGTTCGGGTCCCTCTTATTAATTTAACGGTGCTGCCCCCCCCAAAAAAAAGAAATATTTCTTCAAACTACTTCTGTAAGTCTGAGAACCTTGAAGATTTCAAGATTTGGTAATAAATTTCAATGATTAAAGTTCATCTATCATAGAGTAAGTATGATTCGTTTTGACTTGTAGGTAAAAACTTTTAAACCACCAATACCGAACTTAACCCCTCCGAATTCAATTCGTATAAGGATTATATGACGTCATGTAATACCTAAAGGCAGAGAAATCTAATCCAACCTAATACAATAGACTTAGAGATTTAAACCATCCAGGATCATACTTCTTTCACACACCGGTTTCAATTCCAATATCCATCAGATTAAAAAAGAAAGAGATGCAACAGGTACGTATTGCATTATGTAACGGTAACAAGCGGTTAGCATCAATGTCACGGTCAAGTAATCAATTTTTCTTCAACAACAATAACCGTTTTATTATGGAATGAAAACAAGTCGGTCTGGATCTAGCGGCTTTATTCCTTTTTAAACACGATGAATAATTCGATTTTAATAAGAAACAACATTTTATAAAAATATAATAGTTTTAAAATACAGAAAAATATAATTCCGCATCAATTTAAAATACAGAAAAATTAGACTAAACTTCTATAATTTTAAATACCTACAGATGCAATTCACCTATCAAAAATAAATTTAAAACTTTTAATAAATTTAGAATGACCTACATTTAAAATTTACCAATTTCTCCATCCTAATATACATAAATATTGCCTATAAAATTCAAATACCATTATCAAATTACTAAATTATTTTAACATATTTAATGAATTTTAATATCCCTATAACCAAGATTTATACGTCTACATATCATTGACTAAATAAAATTTTTGAAAAATTAGTAAGGACGTAAACCAGATTTGATTGAACTTATAGTAAGTTAAGTAAAAAAAAAAAGTAGTTCACTTAAGCAAATAACCAAAAACTAACTTACTCACTTACTTACTTAACTTATTCATGCACCAAAAAAAATAAAGTCGGTTCTTAAGGCGAAACCCGAGAGAACCAGTATATAATATATATATATATAATATATATATATATATATATATATATATATAATATAAATATATATATATATATATATATATATATATATATATAATAATATATATATATATATATATTTAAAAATTTAGGAACTCTAACCCCAATTAACATTTTTTACTAAAAAAAAGTAGAGAAACCTAGTCATTTTATTCCACATTATATAGCGTCTGTAGATAAAAGAATAAAAAGGCACTCCACAAATAAATGATTCAGGCATTTGATGAACTCCATAAATTTGATGAACATATCATTTGTTGCAGAGACATTTCATTTTTTCATATATTCACTAACCCACGCGTTAGTCACAACGCTATCTTGATTTTTGTATCCAAGCATATAAGTCAACGTTATCGTCACATCCATAAAATAATAGACAAGATTTCCAACTATGTACTTACTACAAATTAAAATGTCTGTAATAAAAACTAGACAATAAAAACATTATATTAGACCTATAAATAGACGAGTAGGAAGAACTTCCTACACATGTAGAATAATAAATATAACATGCAAGAAGTGGGTCACTTAGTTGTAGTGGGTGAAAATATCCTCTACGCATATTAGATACAAGCAAAATTTAATAAGACAGTTAATTTTTAAGTTTAATTAACATCTTAAAATATTTTTCAGAACAATTAAAAAAGAGATAAAGACTAAAACAAAGGGGATTGTCATAATAATATAAGATGCGACCAACGTCATAATAAAATATTATAAAAAATCTGGTACGGGGTACCTCGGAACTTTTCCTCATTACATCGGATTCGCTATGTTTATCCTCACTGCTTCGGACTTGCTTCGCTCGTCCTCAGAATATACAATTCGCCAAATTTATACTGGAGTTTGAAATCACACCGGAAAATGTTCATATTATTTTATCTATATTATTGAAAATTAATAGTAAGTTAACTTAATTAATACTGATATTTTATGTTCTGCTATCAAACAAAACAAATTTGTTAATCATACGTGGTATTTCAACTGAAAAGAGACAAGTTGTATTTTAATACCCTAGTCAAATATTATAGCCTCAATTTAAGTCCTAACTCAAATACTGGCCCTAATTTGATGTCCTTAGTCAAATACAAGTCCTAATTTGATGTCCTTAGTCAAATACAAGTCCTAATTTAAGTCTTAACCCCAATAATAGTCCCAATATGAGTCAACGTTATCATCAAATCTATAAAATAATAGACAAGATTTTCAACTATGTACTTACTACATATTAACTTGTGTGCAATAAAAACTAAACGATAAAAACATCATATTAGACAAATACTAGTCCTAATTTAAGTCCTAACCCCAATACTAGTTCTAATTTATGTCCTAAGCGAAATATTCTAGGAAATAAAAAGAGGTATTAATGGACTGTAAAAAATTAACTAGTGAAAAAGGTTTATAAAAGAAGACAGCAGTTCAAATTGGATTATATTTTTCAACTATATTTTGACTGCTGTCTACTTTTATAAACCTTTTCACTAGTTATTCTAGGAAATATTCAGTAAGCAAAACATATCAGTAATTCTAGTAACAATGCACAATAAAATAGCTCAAAAGGAATTGGGTCAGTATTAATAACGTGTAAGATAAACACGGAAGTCACCTAAGCCTAGACTTGAAAAGAAAATTCTTATAAATTGCCTTTTAATAGTTAAAACAAAATGTTCTGTAAGCTTATATAATGAGATAAAAGGGGAAGAGTGGGTCAGTGGTGTAGGCTTTAATCCCAAGTTCACATAGTAGCTAAGATTAGGACACTGCTACAAAACTTGTTAACCGACGCCCATGAACTTAAAGAATGTTGTATTTCACGCCACTGCTGACTTTTAACTTGTAAAAAACTTCATTTCCCAAAGACATATCCTTTAAAAAGCGATCTATTACTTGTAACTTCTAATTAGAATAAGGCTTGTGTTGTCTTCAATGGCCAAGTCGTTTTAGTAATCTGATTGTAACGTATAATAGCGATCAAAGAGGAAGGAGCATTAATAACGGAACACTACCGTTCCTTTAACTAAAACATACAAGAAACCTGTGTATTATACTTATGTAAGTAAACTAATTGCAACTTATGTTTTAAACTCAAACCTTAAACTTATAACAAAAGAAAAAAATCGGATACGGGTACCTCGGAAATTTTCCCAACGTTACCGAATTTTCTACGCTCATTCTCACTACTACAGTCTCGCTTTGCTCGTCCTCAGTCAAGAAAGACCACTTTTAGGTAAGCGGTCACCTATCCGCCAACTGACTACACTTGACGATCCTTATTATAAGTGATCCAAAAAAACCCGTAACTATATAAAAATAACAAAACAAAGCAAATTTGATTTCTTCTTATTTTTCACATATCACAGCAATAACTTAATACGTCTTACTATACTTATCTTTCGTCTTGAATAGTTAGCCTAGAATAGTATTTTATTTAAGTTAAAAATATTAATAATTATAAAAGGTATATTAAATACCTTCTAAATATTCTAATTTATAATAAGTTTACAAGGAAAATATAAATAATTATAACAAGGCAACTACAACTCAGTGCCGTGCACAAGCATCTAGCTCATGCGGCTATACATATGCATGGTTTTTTGTTTAGTATGTTACATTATTTTCTCAAAAAAATTGTTTTCAACATTTTTACATATGTATAAATAAATAAATATTAGCTATATAGAAATGACACAGTGTTCGATCGTGTAATATATAAATAAATACACCTCTACCGAATTTCAACACCATTTGTTGTTTATCTGATGTTAACGCTTTTTCAAAAAAAAAATCATATAATAAAATTTAAACGCCTGAAACAGATAATTTAGATTAAATCCCCGGCTTCGAATTTTTAGTGTAAACTGAATGAGAAAAAGCAAAAACTCAAAAATCTTTACAATATAATTCTATCAATTTTATAACTGATTTTTCCACGATACTCGATACCCCCACTTCAATTATTAACACAAATACTCAAAAAACTAACAGTATTTAAAATTAGGCTTAATAACAATCAATTAAGAAAAAACACGAACACTGTTATCTAAACCACATCTATAATAAGCTTTTAACAAATATGAAACAAAAGTCATTTATCATTTTTTATTGTCAAATTAAATATTTATCTTTTTTTTAAAAATTAAACATTTATAATATAATAGTTCATTACTTCAATAGACATTAACTAATGCACATTCTAGGACGTTTAACTGTTTTTCAAAAAATAATAATAAATATAAAAAAATAAAAAAAAAAAATTAAAAGGATTGATAAAAATAACAATCAATAGATAACTAGTTAGGTATTGGTAAATTGTAAAAACGTAAAAACATTATTGGTAATAAAGTATGGAATATTGTTTTTTTATTTTTTTCTTTTAATCAACCGAGATGCATATATAATTGTATTTTTAAAAGTAAATTTCATACCGTGCAGAAATAATAATATTATAAACAGTTAATAAATGATATAGTAACAAGTACCTTTGCAAGGAGAAAGTATCGAGGAAGAGGACACAATATCGAGGTCATAATACAATGAGACAAAGGTCAGTGAAGCCACTTCTTTACGGAAAATAGCTTCGTTGCCTTTTGACCATAAGGTTAAGGATTTATGAATACACTGAAACCTATTACCCAGTAATATTGGAGTAAATGGGTGTTCAGTTATGTTGAATAGATCCATAATATCAATCCATAATGATATTAATTAAATAGATAAACCATAGGAATGGATGATTTATGATAAAGGTGTTTAATTATGTGATATTGGATAATGGGGCCTACATAGCATAAGTAATAATTAGAGATATAAACAAGAAGTGGGTAATTTAATTCGAGAAATAATAAGAATGAGAGTGAGAGAATGCATCATCTAGATTTTAGATCAATAATATATAAGTAACACAAGTGTTTAGTGGAGAGTTAACATTGGCTCAAAGCAAATAATAAGTTAAGTCAAGAATTAAGAAAATATTAATACGCGAAGAAGTCTCATTTATTAGGTTGTTTATTCTGAAATAAAAACGAGATGGACAGGTAATCCCTAACTGTGAGAACTAGAGACAGGACTAATATATATCACAATTTTTATGATGCCATAAAACGTTAGAAAGAGACGATAGAGTAAGGTTTGTATTTAATTACATTAGATTAACTAAATGATTGGTACTAAAATTCAACAAGTGACAACATAGTGGATTTACAACCACTAAATATACCGCATGAATACGATTGGTCTAAGAGGGGACGATGCAAACTTTAACCTGTTAATACATAGGATTATATTAGAAATTTAATTTTCAGATCTGTGAAGAAACTAAAGAAATCTTCAACTGTAAAAAAGCATCTACATTTATTTAGATAAATTTAAACTTATGAAAGCAAAAGATCAACCACATTTGCAAAAAAATGAACATTTTAACTCAAAGAAATACAATTTTTTTTAATATCATCCTCCTGATAATATCGTACATCAAATAAAGATGCATCACAGAAAGACGACATAACCATCAAATAAATCATGCAATAAAGAACTTATATCATGATAAAAACTTAGTTACAAGATAAGACTGTCTGCTGCGTGAGCTAACGTTGGATCTACAGCGCGACGCGTGCGCTCTTCAAACCATAACACTGCGCATGCCTCAGATCAAATCTTATAGATCATACCGACATCTCTCGGTACAAACACGTACTATCATTTCTCACTTGCACGATTTTCTTCTTTTAAATAAAGAATTTAAAGCGGTATATTTGAATTTATTTATCATTTACGCGGCATCTTTATTTTCATGAATTTCAATACTTTTCTATGAGCTTAACTACATTTTTTTAAAAAAATAAATAAATATCATAAATTAAACGTGTATAATAAGTAAATATCATAAAATTCCTAATATTTGCAAATAAAAGTTAATAAGACCCCACAACAAACAACTCATTAGACACGACCAATACATTAAAACAATTAATATTTTAAAAATAAATAAATGTTCTCCGAGCATTTCCTTTATAATAGCTAAATATAATTGCATATTAGATAGCCATATATTAAAATCTCCATCAGTGTTATACTGTTTTCCAAAGCCGCAAACCACCTATGGAAAATCACAAAAAAACATTTTTATTTGAAAATAAGAAGCAATAAATTTATGAAATGGTTTTTAAACTTATATATTTACTTTTAATATTTACTTATTATACTTTTACAGGAGTAATAAAAATATTAAGTTAACTTAACTACAGGATCTCTGTTTTAATTATTATTTTAGACAAGAAAGAAAAAGATCTAGGAATACAAAAATTGAATTCTGAATAATTTTATAATGCCAATCACTAAGATTTAAACAAGGATCAAATATGATCCTAAAACATAACAGGTTGTAGGAATCATGAACCTTTTTGAAATCAAGAAAAAAAGGTGTAAATAATAGGGTACGGTACAGGGCACAGGTACATTTCCTACATCAAAACTGGTTTAGGGCAAGGACCTACAAACGAAAATGAAAGTAGAAATAAAACGCCTTCAAAAAGGTACTTGAAATTAAATTAAAAATTGAAATACTTCTTAAAAATACAAAAAAAACACAATAATTTTCCTATATAAGGAAAAGCAAAATAATAAATATCAGAAAAAGAAATTAAAATTGTGAAAGGGAATTAATATCTAATTAAATGAATAGATTAATATCATAGAAGAAGAGATAACAACAGTAGCTTAATATGAGTAAAATGTCCAAATATTCGGTTGAAGCCTTCACCTCTCTTAATAGAAATGTTGAGAATTCCCCTCTCAATTTGTGATATGCGAACAAAAATAATTCTGGCTTGACTTTGTTAATAATTAAGAATTGATGAGCGAAGCACTAGGAATTTAGAAAAATTGATTTTATTATATCAGAAATATTAAAAAATAAATATATTACGTTTTGTTAGTCTCAAAACTAGTTAGATGAAACAACAAAATACAAAATTTAGAAAATCTACACAAAAAACACAAATTCTACACAGTGATAAAATAATGTTTTACTTCAAACTTCTTAAAAAAATTATCCATACAAGTTTTAATAAAGAATTATG
Organism: Microvelia longipes; assembly: GCA_018340805.1. Lineage (NCBI taxonomy): Eukaryota > Metazoa > Arthropoda > Insecta > Hemiptera > Veliidae > Microvelia > Microvelia longipes. The sequence goes on along the minus strand of JACMZG010001914.1, from coordinate 25,664,983 downwards.
TACATAAAAGAACCATGAGTTTTTATTACAATGGCTCTTTTAATAAGTACTTTTGTCCAATGAACAGTAAATTCAATAAGCGATTTCTTCGTTTCATGATGTCATTGTTATTCAGCCTTAAGTCATCTTTTTACAGTTTCAACGTTTTAATAATAAAGGTGAGTGGATGTTTTGTCTAAACCTTTTAAAGATGAATGATAAACAAGCAGGTGCAAGAAAAGAAAAATAAGAAAACACATGCATCTTTATAAGAAACAGGAAGATGTGATAAAACATGCGAAACCAAATATAAAATATCATTAAGACAAAATCTTAGTTTATTTGTTTTTTTTAAAGGATACATAAAATCCAAAATCTTTGTTAGAAACCAAGGAAAAGTTAAAATAAATAAATCATTTTTTAAAGACCACCTAAGATTTTTTCGGTACAGCACTCACTTGCTTTAAGTCATAACATGCAAGGACTTGCTTTTAAGATCCTCCTGAAGATAACGAAAGGATATAATTTCTTATCCAAGCTTAAATTAATATTTAGCAGGATGAAAATGTTCCTTTGAGACCATATTTTTAGAGTCCTTTAAAAGTTTATTTTATTTAAATATCCCGTTAAGTTTTAAGGATTTTTTACGTTGACCTCAGTCAAGTCATTATTTACTTAAGACTTCATGAATAAGATGGAAATATCTTTGCGATTATTATTATTATTGTTATTACAATTTTTTTCCGAAGAGGATTTTTTAAATCCTATAATTTAAAAAAATATCAATAAAAATTGAACATTTTCTGTAACTAAAACTTTTGAAGGTCGTAAGAAGGACGCAAGATCAGCTTTAAAATAAATAACTTGAAAACAATCCTTTACCGCTATAAAAGAGTACTATTTTACGAAAAAAGAAGATCGAATATTTGAGCATTCGCAGTAAGGAGGACTTATTATAAGGACGAATTATTAAAACAAACATTAAACTTTTTTTGAAATTAATCAATCTATGCGATCAGCCAGTACAAAATACTAACCCACGTAAATACCCCAGCAAATACTATAATACGACACACGGCTAAAATCAGTTGACAGCGTGGAAAAATAAGGGGAGGGAGCCAATGAGGTCGTTAATCCACAATAACCTGGATGTTAAACTACGCCCTCAATTTCAAATCAGGCCAACCTTATTGGTTCCTTAACACTATTTTCCTGCACTGTCAACAGATTTTAGCCGTGTGTTGTACAAAAGCTATTATTAGCAAAAAATGATTTCGTCTTTCGAGCCGGATTAAAATAAAATAAAATCTCATAAAAGTTAGAAACTAAGATTAATAGATCTGTTCAAAATGCAATTATACAAATCAAGATTCCTATAGATATTCTAATATAGATATAGAGATTCCTGTAGATTATTCTAATCTAGTTTCCACATTTTATAGGGAATTCAAACACTTTTATATGAACGTTTGTCATAAAAATAAAATGCACGATATGTTGAATTTTTAGTGAACCAACGAAGCTTGAGTACCCAAAGCAAAAGCTCTTTTCTTTAAAATTGTTTAATTTTTTTTATTAAAATATCAACAATATTTTAATTAAGAATATTTTCAAGTCAATGAACCCAGCAAAAAATACCTAACAGTGGGAAAGACAATACAAAAAGGTTGTTTTTCTTCTATTTAAGGCAAAATCAGATTCCACAATACATTTTATTTATTTTTCAAGTTAACTAATTAATTAAGAAACCAAATCATTTGTACAGCCCCGCCACAGGATATCCTTTTTACTTTAGTCAAAACAGGTAAAAAAAAGAGAACGAACTTTATAGTAAGAGTAAATAAATAACAAATTAACGAAAAGATTTTTGGTCCTTATAACACTACTATGATATATTTTTAAGTAATAACGTTAAAAACAAAATAGAGAATAAAATACCTGCAGTGCTCTAAACAAGTGTTAATTAATTTTAAAAATTAAGAATTTGAAGACAAAAATTTGAAATTCTACAAGACTTTTTCAGTACGAAAATTAGAGAAAGTAACATTTCTTTAAAATTAATTATCTTATTTATTATCTTTTCATTTTATAAAGTAGGATAAGTAATAAAATAAAAAGGATAATTCAAAGATTAAATCAAAGGTCTAATAAAGCAAGAAGATAATTAATACACTTTTCATGAATTCTTCATGGAAGGAAATAGTTCTTGCGAAGAATTAGCAACCAAAATGCAACGACCTTTCTCTTCCTTTCCTGTCTACATAAGGATATATTATTCTTATAATTCTTTCTAAACCATTTTTCTATTTTAGTATTCACGTGAGTCCTGTTTCACATGTCCTTCTTTTTGAATTCCTTTTGTCATCATTCCTTGTTATTTCTGGGAAGTGACCAACCTTTGCCACTGTGACTGAATAGACAATCTGGACAAAATAGCCAACTCAGAGTTTTTTTTCTTTCATTAAAAATCAAGTATGTTATTAGAATATTTGATTATTCTTTTTGTTGCCTGTTTATACATTGTAGCGTAATTAGATACTTTAGATATCCATTCTAAACGAAATTTCAAAAAACAAATTAAGTTATTTTTTTAAGACAAAATCATTTATTTTATAAACAGATTTATAGACATAAAAATGACAACAAAGGCTGACAACTGTAAGCCTATTTTATAAAATACGTTGTAATAATTATTAAAAATATTGAACAATATGTTTCTTTTATTACGAGTGTTAAAAATGCTCTTAAAACTTTATGCTTATAACGTCGTTTGTATGGCAGGATCAGATTAATTAAGTGTGACAGGTCTGCTGTCAACCCAAACCACTTAGCTCTAACACTAAAAACGTCAGCTCTCTAAAACTATTAACATGATAAGCGATTTTTTTTAAAACTAGCTACTTCTTAAAGTTTTGCCATGGCTAGGAATTTAACTTGACAAGGAAATTGACGTATTATAAAAATAATTTTCCATGTGACTTTAAACCACTTAGCTCTACTATAAGTGGAGTGTATTTTTATAATAATATTTTTTTATACTAAAACATTAATTTTAATGTACAGCTATTTAATTTAATTTAAAAGAATTTGCCAGCAAATTAAAATCTTATACTTATGCAATTTGACTACACTAAAATAAATTAGAATTTAAACTATATTTAAAAATGTAAATTAAAAATACATTTTCGATAAAAAAATTAATATAATGGCAAGCAAAAATTGGATCAAAAGTTTAAATAAGGAAAATTGAGAGAAGATGAATAAATTACAAGAAAACAGGAATAAATGAGGCCTAGTTTAACTAGTTCCTCAAGCTGAATCAACAAGTAGTCCCAATCGACAAGAATATGCTGAGAGAATAAGGCTTTATGCTAACCTATCATGGAATGAGGACTAGAAGAAAAGTAAAAACGAAGTCAAGAAAAAAACTGTACTACCAACGAGAGAACTTGTAAACAATGCGTTTTAACATAACGTTAGAGAAAATTTTCAATAACGTCCCTGCAGAGGAATAGTCAGAACTGTTTGAAAGAAGTTAATATTTTTGTTAACTAGATTAACAGAACATACTTTTTATGAATTGATAGATAAATATAAACGAAGGAGAGAATTAAACAAGGCAATGAATTGACTGCAGTTCGATTAGCCCGTTTAGAAAGTAAGATTTAATCACTAAACGGGGTTTAAAAGCTTTCACGGGGGTAAAACATCTAAAGGACTCGTATTTTCTGGGCTTAAAATAACCAGCTATGGACATGCAGAGGCTTTTACTCCCATTTTAAAAAAATTAAAAAGATCAAGGTGAAATATAACTTTTTTACAATAATAAATACAAAATTCATACCAACAAATAAAAAGGCAAAAACTACCCCCAAACTAGTTAATATAATATGGCTCCAGTTTACTCAAAATAAATTTTGTTTTCTTTTGCTAATAAAGGACTTGATATAATTTATTTTTAAATCAATTATTTTCCTCGTTATTTATTATTAATTCTCCTTGAATAATGATATCATTTATGATGTTTTAAAACCAAACAAAAAAGATCTCTTAGTGTAAGCGAAACATGGGTTTAATTATCATCTATCTAGAAGGAGTCAGCAACAAATATCAAACCCATTTATTACAATAACGTCGTAGGCCTAAAACGTTAAGCAATTATCAGTGTTTATCAACAACTAAAATATAAAACAGGTTTATCTAACAATAAAATTATTAGGTGTCAACAATCTAAGAATATCAAAAAAGGTTTTTTAAATCACCATAATTTGCAAAGAATAATAATTTGCATAATAACTTAATTTATTCTATTCTAAAAATTGAATCATGCTTAAAAGCTGATGAATTAAATAAAATTATAATAAATTTGTTTACTCTTTTACAATTATTAGGTAGCCAAATTAAAAATAAAAAAATAAAATAAATCCATTAATTTTTAGATGGTGAGCCTATGGGTAATTAAAATAATATTGTAACATCACAAATTTGGACGAAATGGTGGTCTTAAGCCATTCTTAAAAAAAAATTATAAATAACTCATTAATTTTAATCTATAAAGCAGTGGTACCTTATGATTTAGCTTTACTTGCACTTTAATATTTAATTAATATTTATAGCATTGAGGATTAATTGGTTAAGTATAATTAAATAAAAATCAAAAGTACTAAGGTAAATTTCCAATAATTTTCCTTTTTATAATTACAATTTTTTTCATTCTTGTTATTTTTAAATTATTAATTTTCATTCGTTTTTATTGCATAAGAGCTAAAATATATAAATTAAAAAAATATAAACTTAAGTCTAAATAAGAGTTTTTAATTAAGTTCCATGAACACCTTCTTCTAAAAAAAAATCATCATTAAAAATAAAACTAATTAAGTGACATCTAAGCTTAATTAATCATAGTGCTAATCCCTATAAGAAAAATTATAAATTTAATTGTAGGAAAAAAATTAAAGGAATTGCAGAAAAAAGAACACCATATAAGTAAGTATTCTATACTCTTTTCAGCATTAAAAGGTCCATAAAAATTGTTTCTTTATATCATTTTTCATTTCATCTAAATCCTAATTAAAAAAAATTTGATAGCGATCAAAAATAAGTTCAATGACGCAATTATTAACCATAGAACGTATGACATTTCTAACTAAACAGCTTGGAACTTAAAAATACTTGGTACTTAATTAAACTTTATCGGTGCTCTTGCGTTATAACTATAAAATTCTGTACGTCCTCAAGAAGACATTATATACTATAGAGATGTTACAGAATAATATTATGAGACAGCATATAACATTATATCTTTAGAAGTTCATACTTTATGAAGTATTATTTTTCAGTAACAATTCAGTAATAAGTCCAGATAGAGTAATGGCACGTGCGACTGCTCCTAGACTGTCTGGCTTCAGTTTCCGTAGGGGCCTCGAGAAATTTATGCAAAGGAAGGAAATCCTTCCAAAATCCGTCCTTCAAAATAGATGTTCAGCCAGCGGTTTCGAGCCTGTGTGATGTCAAAAATGTTGAAAATGTTGCGAGGTACCACCTACCCGGTTTTTCATAAATTAGTATTACAATAAACGCACCAATTCATACTTTTTTCAGATTAAATTTGCTATTTAAAAAAAAATCTATAAACAAGAAAATAAATTATAAAATTAAGTACGTAGACTTATAAATTGTAATTTAGTAGCAGGCTAAACGACTTTTAAACGGCAACTTCTAATCAGTGATAATCAAAAGAAATAACTTTATTTTGACTGGTTATCAGAAATAAATTTAAATTTACTTCAATTAGGAATTACTTAGTTATTCATAATTAGTTAGAAAGAAAAACTTAATATTAATAGAGTTTGAAAGCAGTTTTACTTGTCGATAAAGCCGATTAGCTGAAACAGGATCTTTCCAACCATTAAGGGCTTTCTTAAAGAATCCTACTCTTTAGGAAACTGTTTACACATCTATACGTATAAAAACCTTGATAATATTATATTTTTAAAATCAGAAAAAATGGAATCGATTCCATTCCTACTATTCCCCTCAACTTTAGACATAAAAACAACTGCATACCTAATTAATTTTGACAGTAGGTGTCATAATCTACCTTTTAATTTATAGCATTAAAGATTTATAGCAAGATCGAAAGATTCCTGTTTTAGCTAATCGACAAGTAAAACTACTTTCCAACTCAATTAATATTAAGTTTTTCTTTCTAACTAATAATGTATAACTAAGTAATTTCTAATTGAAGTAAATTTAAATTTATTTCTGATAACTAGTCAAAATAAAGTTATTTCTTTTGATTATCACTGATTAAAAAGAAAAACATCGCAGATAAATTTTGTGGATAAGTTACGTCACAAAATCTATATATTTTCTTGAAAAAATGCATATCAGTCATATTCATGATGGAAGAGCAGTGGCTTGGGAAGTATGCTTT